>OU343225.1:13258395-13386100 GCA_910596185.1 Chrysanthemum makinoi | reverse complement strand
ATGTATTATATAATAGTCAGTGTTAGTCAGTGTTATAAGTATAAGGGTGCGTTTGTTATCCGGGTTTTGACTCAAAGAAATGGATTGAAGGCAATTTAATTTGTTTGGTATGGAGGGATAGGGACTAAGTGGGGCCCCAATACTAGGTTTTGGCAATTCTCTACCCAATGGGTGGGAGTAGTATATGTATTTATGAAAAAGTGAATAGCTTGCATTCTCAACCACATAAAATTAGTAGGACTCATCTTCCACTTACTTATTACTTTAAAATAATAATAAACGAGATTTAAATTTATATATTTTAATAAAAAATAAATTATATTTTATAATATAATATAAATTTAAATATTTTTTCTCTCTCCACATCAAATCTAAATCCAAATCCAAATCTTAATCCTAATCCAAATCCTAAACCCCTCTACAAACCAAACGGGCCCTAAGTTTTCAGACACTCACTATCTATACTACTTATAAAGCATTTAGCATCAATTTTCTTAAATTTTTTAAGATGTTATTAATATGTTTTTTAAGCTTTATAATTTTTAATGCATAATGTACACAATACATAGAACTTTACTTAATTTATCTTTGTACAACACTTTATCTTCATTTATTATTTCTTTTTGATTTAATTTAGTTTTAATGCAGTATAAATGAATATATCATTTTAAAATGCATGCAAAACTACAAAGTTCCAAAACTATTATTATATCGTAAGAGTCTTTCGAGGAAATCGTCTAAATAAATTTTGAATTATTTTAAGTAAAATTAACCACAAAAGTAAAAAACGATTTTTTGTAAAAATCGGGACAATTTTTTAAAGACAAATGATGCAAATATTTAATTCACAAGTGATAATTTATTTGATTTTTATACATATTACAAATATCTATACTACTTATAAAACATTTAGCACACTCTCTCCTAAATTTTTTTTTAAGATTTCATTAATGTGTTTTTTAAGCATTACAATTTTTAATGCATAATGTACACAATATATAACTTTTACTAATTTATATTCCACAACATTTTAATGCTTCATTTATTATTTCTTTTTGAATTAGTATAGTTTTAATGCAAAAATGCACATATAAATGAATATGATTTTAAAATGCATGCAAAACTACAAAGTTAAAAATTATTATATAGTAAGAGTGTTTTGAGAACGAATCTAAATAAATTTTGAATTATTTTAAATAAAATTAACCACAAAAAGTAAAAGCGGTTTTTGTAAAAATGGCAGTTTTGAAGACAAATGATGCAAATGTGCAAAGTGCTAAGTGCTAATTAAATGATTAATATATTAGTATATTAATTATTATACTTTTAATGGATAACTCTAAATGATTGCTTAAACATGTAAGTTTTCTTTACATTATAAACATTCTTTTATTTATATCTTCTATCTATGTGGGATAAGTGTTATAAACAATATTAATGATACAAACATTTTCATAAATATATATTTTACAAGATGTATACATTATATGCTCTCTTTTATTTATATCTTTTAGACTAAAATACACGGTTGGTCCCTAAACTTGTCAATCCGAACCTGCTTGGGACAAGCTGGCATTATCATCCTGAGGAGGTCCAAACATGGGCTTTATATGCCAAACTAGTCCACTTGACCAATAATGCCTTTGTCAACATCATGTTAGTGAGGAAAACCGTCTTTCTTTGTGGCGTACTAAATAGAAACCATTATGCGGTGTTTGTAGCTAGTATATAATGCGTGTAACGGTTTGGTGCGACATTTATCATTCATCCCTAAACTATCATACAAAAGCAGTCTTCTCAAGCGATAATCGTTTCAAGATGAATGCGTTGGCGGTGTGGTAAGCAAGCAATTATTCGCGCCGTGGACCTCTGCCGCGCACCTGCCAGTCGATTCTTGGTTGTCTGTTGGAAGTAAGTCGTCTTAATATTTATTGTGTTAGTTTGTTTTCGCATAGTAGCAAAGTAAATTGTAACAATAAATTGGTTGTTTAATGACTTGTCATAATCATGAAATAGGGGTCTTGTGATTGGATAAGATGGTATGATCCTAAAATTTGTGCTCGTTCAAGAATGATCATACGGGCCTTTTTGAGGGGAGAAATGAGCTTGAGGTAAGATTAGAAGGCTGCTTTCAGGTGATGTGTGGAAGTGGAAGATTTACATGGTGCTAAGTTGGATGTTGTTCTTGATTGTTTATGCATTGGGATAACTTTTTAGATTTTTATGTGGTTGAATATTCAATATTTGTAGTAACGTTGTTATGAAGTATTCAGTTTGGTTTGTTTTTTATTTTCAATGTCTTATGGGTATGCAGATGGTTAGCAATTTGTTTAGGGTTGACTTTTAAATGTCAACATTCTTATGAGGTTCTGTTTAGCTTTGGTTACTTTTGATGCAAATTATTCACACATTAAGCTTAGTCAATCTAAAAAAATACACAATAATGACATGGTTCCATAGTTAATGCAAATTGATATAATTCCAAATGCATATAATTGCATACTTTTCAAAGCATGAGAACTACAGTTAGACACACAAACACATATGTTTTTAGAGTACATAACTTTTCCTTAGGAAATAAACTAGATGAAACATTGTCTAGATAATTAGCATAACAGAATTGACCTATGGTGAGGCCATCATTCTTTTTTCGGTCGCGACGCTACCTAGTCTCTTAGGTTGTAGCGGGATGGGTTGAAGCGAAACTACTTGAACATCACTTGCGAGGTGAGAATCGGTGGGATTGATCATGTTCTTTGGGATTGACAACGGGCTTGATCATGCATCATCGGGATCGGTAATTTCTTCATCTTGATGTTCTTTGGGATTATACGAGGGATGCATCATGTATGATGGGATCTTTAGTTCTGGATCTTGATTTTCGGTTGAACACCACTTTCTTGAAGCTACTAACTTGACTTTCAACAACACACACCTTGACTTCTTTATCTGGCACGCTACTTTGTTACCTTTAGTATGTGTCTTTTTCTTTTGCAACTTTAGTAGGCACACTTTGACATTTCCTTTTTGGCGGTTCGACTACTTCGGCTCACCATACACCTAGGCATGTTTTCGGTTGTGTCGGCAATGCCACAAATACTACACTTAACACTCTTCCAAGCCCTTGACATCTTACCATCCTTCACAATCTCTTCACTTTGGGAGCTATCCTAACTCTTTTTCTACCTCTTTAGCTAGGCGGGTTTGTTTGGATTTTAGTGGAACAATTGTTGTTAGTTATAAATTTGGACATGGTGTTTGTAGGTTGCCTCCCAGTGAGAAAGGCGGTAACAAGGATGAGCCGTGTTTCTCTGACTCCTACTTGTTGCCCATTTAAAACCATATTCAATTGGTAGCAACGGCATGTTTACATGGTAAACTGTTATCTCCCATCTTACGCAAGTACAAGACTTGTGTACAACATTAACTACATATTGGTCACCCATGGTCCTAACACGAAACTTAGTTCCCCGTTCCATAAAACATTATATACTTGGCTTCTTTCTTAATACCTCTAGCATGTGTTGTGCGGTTGTTGTTAGTGGCACATCACTCTTCCGATCACCATAAGAACATGCATTATCCTCTTCATCAAATATTCACGATGTATTCTAAAATTGTAATAATTGGTTTGTTAAACCCTCAATTATTTTGTCATGAAACACTTGACACATGTTATTAAGTAACACATCAAAAGTAGCTCTCCCTAAAGATAAACAGTAATAAATATGTATTAATTAAACTGTTTATACTGCATTAACTGTTGAAACCAAGATCCGGACTCAACTAGGGTATAATAACAATGATTGAATAGATGCACAGCGGATAATAATTAACACAATCAAAGTTACCAACAAGGTTTTTCTCAAGAAACAATGATCCTCTATGGATCTTTTTCACTATCTCTAATGATGTTTTTCTGGAATGTTTTTCTCCAGTTCTAGAGTTTTTCTAAAGACTTTTCTAATACAAAAGTCCTTCGTTCCTTTTATACACAAGGAACCCTAAAATACAATAATATAAAATAAATGCATATCACTACCTAAAATAGCTCATGCGTATCCTAACAAACTAATAAATATACGGAATATCTATATCAGAAGAAACCAACTATCTTGTAATATACCTTGTGAGAATTCCTTCTTGGTAGAATCCATGTACTTGATTCCTTGCATAATCCATGTACTGATGGATTCCTTGACGTTATTTTGTTGAGAATTCCTACTTCACGAGAATTCCCAACAATCCTCCCCAACGGAATTTGACTTGGTTAACTTCCGGTTTCACGATAGATCTCTAACACTTCAAAACAAGAGGATTGAACTTCGAACATCGACAACAAAGAATCAAAACAATTACATCTCTATGATGACAAACTTTGAAAATCGGATCTTTCGTGAATGACAAAATGTACATCAAAACATATTAGTTTCATACTATTCTCATCACATCGGTGTGTGCTCTCCCAGGAGGTGAATCATTGAAAATAATGGATTTGATGTCTCTTTACCACTAGCCATCACTCTTTGGGTAGCCAAATGTTTGGTTGAAAACTATGGTACACTGATAACCATTTGATTTATTAGCAAATCGGACTATAAAGCGGTTTGAAATGTCTTTACATGGCCGTTTGCTCGGGACTAGCCAAACCTTTGGTTACCCAATAGGGCAGCAACCATGGTGAATTGATGACCATACAACTCTCCGATGAAGCATGGGTGAGATGCGGACCTATGATTTTGAGCAAACCATTACACTTATCAAGCGGAATTGAGATGTCTTTACCGAAAACCGTTTGCTTTTGGACTAGCCAACTCTTTGATGGAATGTCGTCATCATCATGGTGAGTTGATTAACATTTATGGATTTCATGACCTTTACCACAAGCCATAATCGTGGGCTAGTCAACTCTTGTGTCGATGAACATGGTGAGATGAAAACCATGAGTTGTGTGGTAATTAACCAACACAAAACACGCAAGCAAGAAAGAGTAAAGCGAACACGGACATGTTAGAGCTTTTTTTTTTTTTACGAAATATAAAATAAAGAAAAAATAAATAACCAAAACATGGAAAATAAACCATCAAGCATCGGTAGAAACCAAAAGAGCGATTATAATGTCGTGAAACACTAAGCCTCCCCTTAGGCAGGATCAACATCTGCCAAAATGGTTAGAAGACAAATATACAACAATAAGCCTCCCCTTAGGCTTATGCCTCCTCTCAATCAATGCACGGACAAAGATTATTGTTCTTGGGTACCCGAATGAACCTTTTCTTTGAGTTTTCAAGAATAACCTTTTGAGGACTTATGTGGTTGCCACTCCAACTCCACAATGTGCCATATTCATATGAGATACATAAGGTGTATAGGGCGAAAATAAGAACTAGTAGGTCTATAGGGCCTAAGTCTAGCATTACTTGTTCCCCAACATTAATGGCGGTGAAGAATATCCTCCACTAGAGGGCGGGAAAAGGCCTATTAAGCCTTTCAGCAGTGCATACACCTTTGGTTTACCCGATGAAGCTGTTCTCACATGTGCAGCTTTAGGAACAAATGGAGGAATACTAGCAACATTAGTCCATGTGGGTCTAGAAGTCTTATGGCCAGAGGAAACACCCATCCTATTCTCATGATAATCACAATCTTTAATAAGATGGAGTTTACTACCACACACAAAACAATATTTCTTCTTTATAGACTTATTCTTAACACAACTTTGTTTATTACATTTAAACTTATCATAAACAGAACTAGAAGCAAAATTGTGTTTAACAGAATAAGTAATTGGCTTTGTTTTGGGCTCGGCAATATTAGTAGCGACATCGACTACTGGACTTGGTGTGTGTGCCTAGGTAAGTTAGACTTTTCACTTGAATCACATGAGGCATAGTCAGTGGACTTTAGATTTGATGACTTGTCACTTTTAGAACAAGAGACAGAGTCATTAGTTTTGCTACTAAGAGTGCAGTCACTTGCTATTTGCCATATAAATGGTGTGATCCATCAAAGTCAACGATAAGGGAAAGGTCAGCGACATAGGTATTCCTCTAATAGATCACGTCACGGCATGTAGGTCACCTTCTTTTACATAATTAGCTAAACCTGCTGGTGTAGTATTACGCCCATCATGCCTAGCTTCTAATCCTACATACTTTTTAAAACCTAAACCTATTCCAGAATTAGGAGCTTGACTACCATAGAGATGGCTAGCTAACTTGTCACCAGAAACTAGCCATTCTTTTATGCCTAGCAATTTCTTCATCTAGTTTCTCTTTTATCTCTAGGTTTTCTGATACTACATCTGCTCTTAATTTCTCAGATCTTTTTAATTCATTTTAGCACATTGAGATCCTTTCTAACACACTTATTTTCTCTTCATAAGCTATTTGATTCTTCTAAAACCAAACCTTTTGTCTTTCTAGTGTTTTTAAAGCACATTTTATAAGCCTTCTACAAAGCATTCATTATATTTAGGTTTCAAAATATCATAAGCTTCCTTAAGTTCATTATATTTTTCATTACAACCAAAAACAATTGTGTTGCATGTGGTAATGCTTGAGTAGCATCGCTTCCTTACTCATTGAATTGACCTTTTCACCATACCTTTCTTTGAGTGCATCCCATATAAGACTTGCATCATCCATATAACGAAAATCTGCTACATGATCAACAGGAATAGATTTAAGCAAAGTAGTTCTGGCCTTTGACTCTCTTTGTACCCCTTTAGTTTAATGGACTTCTAGATGGGCCTATATCCAGTTGAGGACCTTCACTTGGGCCTGAAAGTGGAACTAACCACGACGACTTATTCTTTTTGTCATTCTTTAGAAAAAACAACTCCCTCCTAGTTTCTATTGAATGCTCTCTTACTAGGTTTTGACTTCCCTACTTGTAGCAAACTCGACGAGAATAGAAGAATGTGGTATAGACTCCATTTGCAAAATGCACTTTGTTGGAAACAAACATAGTCACTGCAAGACATCATCAACCATCAGCGGTAAATCATTTTCCAAGCGCATGTCATCACATATTCTTGGTTGTTCTTGCTTCACGACTCATTACTTTCGACCTACTTGGACCATAGCAAGTTGTGCATCATTCTCACGACAAGTGTTCTCTTCATTTGCTAGAATTGAATCATCAACTCTATTGCCTAAGTCACTAGTGTTCACACTTGTAGCGAGTAACATCAACAACGGGATCCTCATCCATGTTATCACGGTCAATTGAAGCGAGTTACATCCACATCGGGCTCCTCAAACACATTGACATCAACTAGTGCTCTTCTGCTTTATCTAAGTGCTTCTCTGAGTCGATTGAAGATTAACCTCAAAATTATCGGGCTCCTTAAACACATTATTGACATAAACTAGTGCTCTTCCAACTTTGTCTAAGTGCTTCCCCGAGTCACTCGAGGATTAACCTCAAGATTATCGGGCTCCTTAATAGCATTGTCCTCATCAATAAGTACTATAGCAGCTCCTTTATTTATGAACATGTTGGCTAGCAAATGGCGAGTCTAAGGTGGAAAATACAGGCTCAATGTTTGGCAAATTGCTAGATTCACCAATATCATTGACGTCCATAGGCACTTGTGTAAGTTGGATAAAAGGATCTAGCGGAGTTCATTATCTAGATCATCTAACACCAATGCCTACAACAAGATTGAATAGTATAGTAGCAACTTTTCTCCTATCTTCATCCATCTCCCAAAACACGATCTTATTTGATTGTGGGGACATTTCTGAAATTTCTAATCTTGTCTTCCCTATTTCCACATAGACATCTATCAGCTTATGCTCTATGACAACATCTTTCAACAACTCAACATTATCTACTTCACGCAAAGAAAACAAACCGTTTTCAATGTACAACAGGGCTTAGAAAGTAGAAATAATTGGTTTGTCTAGTCTCATAACCGATTTGGGTCATGAGAGCATCCATTTCATCAACGGATAACTCTTTTATTTCCACAAGATCAACAAGGCATTTCTTGCCTCCTTGATATATCCTACTTGGAAAGTATTTGAATGTACCTTCATAATGAAACATCATGCTAAAGGATCACGGTTCTTTGTATAAAAATGTACAAAAACAATGTTAAGCTAAAGTTACCTAAAGGGAATAACTTAAGCGATCGTACTAACATATGATTGTAATAGGCTCTAACCAAAGAAGACTTACAATATCTCTGATTGCGACTTTTTCCTCAATTTCATGATCATCATAGAAAGGATATTCTCTTACTCGCCATAGAGTAAATCCAAGGTGGTTGTTTGTAATTTTCTTACTTAGATTATTTGATTTGATGATTGACATTGCATTAAGGTTTTTGGTAGGCTTCAAAACAAGTTTGGGGATGAGCAATGAGTACCGCGGCTTTGTTATATTCTACATAATGGCGGAAATTGGACAAGACATTTATAGTACATAGTGTAAAATGACTTTTCTACCGTCAGCGGTAAAATGATAACGGGTTTCGAATTATAACGAGCGGTGACAACGGCGTTATTGGTCAAGGGACGTGTTTGGCATATAAAGCCCATGTTTTGGACCTCCGGCGATGATAATGCCCAGTTTTGTCCCAACGAGAAGCGGATTGACAAGTTTAGGGACCAATCATATATTTTAGTCTATTTTTTTATCTATATGTGTTACATATTGGTTTTCACAAATACATAATCAAACATACAAGGGTCGAATGAGATGAGTTTCTAGAGAGATAAAGATGGGATGTTCTAGAGAGATAAAATCAAAATGAAAGGTTAGATTACCAAATGAACATCCAACCATCTCCGCGTGGGGAGAGGACTATTTATACAAATGTCATACTCCTAGGGTTGTGGATTAGGCATCACGGTGGGTAAAGACCGTCCTTGGTGTGTGTGTACTAAATCTAATATGCTGGGTAGTCTATGCTCACTTGTCAAAACATAGTTATCCAATGTGAAGTATCATGAAGGTATAGTATGTAAGCCTCTCACGAATAAGTGAATGTTCCTACGATTTGGCAAGCAGTCTAGTGGAGATATAGAGAAGGTGTCTTAAAAACTTCTTCTTGAAGACACCGAGGAAGCGACAACATTACCTGTAGAGATGATTAAACCTTCTGTGATAAATTACTTACTTGAATGCGGTACCTTCATGCGAAGCGATATCTGCAGTGCACTTCCTGAGATCGCGATTACTTTCACTAGGCATCGGGTTCATCATCTGCTCTAACATCACGAACAACATCCATCATGGAAGTTGTTAAATAAGTATCTTGACCCTTGAATAAAACACTCCTTTTTGCCATAAAAGTAAAAATCTTGGATTGTTGAACAATAACAGTAATAAAGGCGTAGGTTTTGGAACATCGACAGGTGCTTGTTTAAGAAAACCTGAATAAACCGTGGGTACATTAGCCAAGTAGACCCATGTGAGATATGCGCGAAAGCATCCCATCGATATTAGCCTTGAGAAGTTAAAAACTTCGATCCGTAGCTAACTGACCATAGCGGATGCTATATTGGACCCAGAACTACTCCCGAAGTACTCTTAGCACTTATGCAATGTAACAACTCATGAACCAAAAATTTCCATTGAGGACAAAACAAGCATTTTAGGATGTTTTTCGTTGAAAAGAACCTTCATAACCAATATGCCCAAAAGTTTCCCAAATCAATTCCTTGGCAAAACAAATAGCACCATCATTATCATTAAGCGACAAATCCTCTCTAATAGATGCTTGATAATCTTCACCCAGTGCGTCAACAACTGTAGCCCTAATATAAAATTCTTCATTCTTCATGTTTTCTCTTGCAGTAGCCCAAAATTCTTGAATCCAAGGCTCAATAACATCCGGCTCCACTAAAAGAGCATAAGCGATTTGCGACCGGTTAAAAATCAATAATATCGTGAAGCGCGTTATCTTGATCTTGTCTAAATTTGCTACCATATTGTGCTTTGAAGCAGTAGGTCGATTAAGCCATTGGTGATTATGTAAGCACAAATTGAAATTGAATAAGAATGAGAGAAAGATGGAAATGATGCTAATGTAATAATATGAGAGGAAAATCGAGAAAGTAGTTATTTATAGGAGAGATTTGAAAATCCTGCCCAAAATAAAATAACCGTTAGCATTAATTACCCCTCAATATAAGCTGTTGGAACAGTGCTTTAATACGACAAACATTACTTTCCGCATTATCGCGATACTTTCCCAAAGCAAGTACTTTCCAAGCGGTACTTTCGGGAAAAACGAGTACTTTGCCCAATTCCTCCATAGAAACTAAGTATATACAAGCATCCTCCCTCGAAAGCAATACGGGACTATACTAACATCTTATAGTCCTCCCCTCAAACATAGCTTAGTAGTTAATCATGCCAATACTCACCACCAAGTGATTGAATCTTGAAACATCAAAGCCTTTGGTGAGTAAATCGACTCGTTTGTCATCGTGTGAACTTTAACAACATTAATGAGTCTATGCTCATAACAATCTCTGATAAAGTGATGCCTAATCTGAATATGCTTGGTCTTGAATGATAATAGCTGGATTCTTCACAATACAAATGGTACTCTTATTATCAATATTGATAGGAGTATTTTTGAAATTGAACCCATAGTCCAAGAGTTGATTTTGCATCCACAAAACTTGTCCAAGCGACTACTGGCAGACTACATATTAACCGGTAGATGATGTTCTTTGCAATTGTGCTACTCTTGCATTGCCGGAGACTAACCTTCTTCCAAATATTGGCATCCTCTCGGTGGTTGATCTTTATCATAGTTATCACCTAATAATCACTATCAGAAAAAGCCTCTAAGTGAAAAGGTGACTCTTTAGGATACCACAACCCCAACTTTGGTTGTTGCTTCAAATAACAAAAGATTCTCTTTACTGCATTCATGTGAGAGATCTTTGGTGAGACTTGATATCTAGCACATAGAAAAACTGCAAACATAATATCAGGCCTTGATGCAGTGAGATACATAAGAGAGCCAATCATTGATCTATAAAGCTTGACTTCAACAAGGTGTCCATCTTCATCTTTGCCCAATGAATTGATAGATTTAATGGGTGTAGTAACCGCCTTCATATCATCAAAATTGAATTTCTTAAGTATGTCGTATACATACTTGTCTTGGTGATAAAAATACCTTCCTTTGTTGCTTAACACAAGTCCTAAAAGAAAGTCAACTCTCCCATTGAACTCATTTGAAATTCTTTACATCATTTGCTCAAACTCATAACCATGGACGTTTTGGTAGCCCCAAAATGATATCATCAACATAAACTTGAACTAACATGATATCTTTCTTGTCTCTCTTGATAAACAAAGTCTTGTCAATAGCTCCTTCTATATCCATGTTGCAATAAGAATGTGGAGAGTCTTTCATACCAAGCTCTAGGTGCTTGATGAAGGCCATAAAGAGCCTTAACCACCTTGTAGACTTTGTTTGGATGTTTAGGATCTTCAAAACCAGGAGGTTGTTTGACATAAACTTCCTCTGTAATCTTGCCATATAAAAGGCACTTTTAACATCCATCTGGTAAACTTGAAAGCCCATATAAGAAGCAAAAGCAAGAAATATTCTAATAGCTTCTATTCTTGCTGAGAGCAAACACTTCATCCTAATCTACTCCTTCTTCTTGTCTATATCCTTGTGCTACTAACCTTGCCTTATTCTTGATAACATTACCTCTTTCATCTCTTTTGACCCTAAAACCCATCGGTTCCAATAACTCTCTTCCCATCACGGAAGATCACATAAACCCAACCTCTTGAAGTTTAAATTCAAGAAGTTCTTTCTGCATAGCTTCAACCCAGCTTTCTTTAGTCAAAGCTTGAGCAATATTCTTGGGTTCTTCTTGAGAGATAAAACAAGTGAATAGGCGGTTTGATGGTCCTTATGATTCAACCTGTTTTGTTTATACACAAAGCTAAGTAAAGCATTATGAGGTGTAGAAAGTGTCTTAGCTCTGTGTCTAGTCGGCACTCGAGTAGAAGGACCAATGATTTGATCAGAAGGATGATCCTTATGAGTTCTTAAGTTTGGAGACAGTGGAACTTCATAATTATCCTCTAAATTAGTAACATCAGCACCTTCATTGGAATTTGGGAAAATACCTTCATCTTCAAATTCATCATCGGTATCTTCTAATCCAGGCATGGTAGGATCATCGGATCAGGCTAAAGTGCCATCCCAGGTGCAGCGGTACTTTGTTCAAAATCTTGTCCAAAGTCTTTGTGAGAGTACTCTGCAGGCTTGTTCTTCCTCTTAGCCTCTTCATAAGTTCTCCTTTGTTCATCAGTGTAAGAATGTGCTAAAACATCTTGAAGAAGCATCGGATTAAGTTCCTCTTGAATAGATTGATCCTCGGCCGGATAAAGAAGATTCGGAGCAATAGTACTTTCGGTGGGGCAACGATACTTTGTTTTGGAACTTTACTTTGGTTTGAACTACGGGATCTTCATCGGGAACATCATCGGTCGAATATGAACTCCATGAACCACATATTGTAAATCTTCTCCACTTTGTGCCTGGTTGATTTTCTTCTCTACAACGGTACATAGTTCATAGATGGAGTTAAAACCTCAAGATCAAACATCCAATCGGGACCTTTACCTTTCTCATTGTCTTGATCTTCTAAAAACTCAACATGAAGACAATCTTGAACCTTCTTAGTAACTTTGTTGTATACTCTAAAGCCACTTCTTGTTAGTCAATAACCCAATAAGTATCCTTCTTACGACTTGCCATCAAACTTCCCAGATTATCAATAGTGTTTAAAATAGTAAGAGGACATCCAAAGGTTTCATAAAGCGAATGTTGGGTTTATTGCCCATCAACAATTCATAAGGTGTCTTCATCTCGTGGTTTAGTGGTGAGACTCTGTAAGTACATAACAAGCGGTGCCTGACTACAGCTTACACTTGGCTGAATAGGTAGGTGAGAATCTGCTAACATTGTTCTTCTTTGCTTCAATCAAAGTCCTATTCTTTCTTTCACGCAACACCATTCATTTGTGGTGTTCTTGCAATACTAAACTACCTTTTTATGCCTTTGTTTGCACAAAATTCATCCATAAGTTTGTTCTTGAATTCATTCCCATTGTCACATCTAATACCTCGAACCTTGAGTCTCAATTGGTTTTCAAGAGCAATAATCGATTATGCGGATAGCATCAAAAGTATCATCTTTAAAATCCAAGAAAAATACCCAACTGAATCTACTACAATCATCTGTTACAACTAAGCGGTTACTTTTCTTGTTTAAACTTGCCACGAAAGCAGGTCCAAACAAATCCATATGTAACAGCTCCAAAGGTTCTCTAATAGTTCTCTCCTGAAGCTTCTTGCAGGAAGCTTTGTGTTGTTTACCCTTCTTGCATGCCAAGCATGATTGATCATTCTTGTAAGTCTTTGAAGGTAAACCTCTAACTAGATTGCCTTTCACCAGTTTATTGATATTCTTGAAGTTAACATGACCCAATCTTCTATGCCATTGATGTGCCTCTTGAGATGTTGCTTTAGCCACCAAGCATGTGGCTCTTCCATAGGAATGTAGACTCTTCATGTCTAAACTATACACATCATTTGTCCTTGGTACTCTAAGAACTACTAATTCATCATCAACAGGCTTAAAATCAGAGGAAAGGATAAGACATTACGTAATGTCGGTGAATAACACAGGATGCTTTTATCACAGATTTGTGATCTTGACAATAGATTGAACTGTAACTCCTTTACATATCTAACATTCTCAAAATCTATAAGCCACCTTTTGATAGTCCCTTTACGGTAATCTTTCCTCCATTGGGGTCATTCCCAAATGCAACTCTTCCTCCACTAATCTTCCTAAAATCAGACAGGATCTCTTTGTCTCTGTCATACTTCGGAGCAACCACTATCCACAATAAGATGATCTTTAAGCTCCTCTTCCGGTTTGCCACGCACATAAAGAAAAGAGTAAGAAACTTTTAGGAACCCAAGCCATTATTGACTTGTGTTCCCCTTGTGGAGTTACAAACTCAAATTCTTTGAGTATGTAATTACCACTATCTTTCAAATGATGATCGAGAATTATCTTTTGATCTTTAGCATGTGGATTTTCAAAACTTTACGGTTTTCAACACAAATCTCTTTTCTGTCATCACAAAACATCTGATTCACTTTTGGTTGAAAGTACTATACGTCCCTCTGCAATACTTTCCCTCTTAACCCATTCTGTTTTAATACTTGGTTCCTCTGATCTAAATCTCCTATGTGAATTGTAATACCTTCTAGGTTGATAGTGAGATTTCTATAATTTATATACCAAGTATTGTGATCGTACCTTGTTTTGTTTGAGCGTTACTTTGAGAAAGTCTTGGGCGAGAGTTACTGATACTTTGGAAAGTCTTGTGAGATCTGAAGGTTTTGAAAAAGGTTTTAAACTTGTGTGGGTATCTATGATCGGTGTGAGAAATTTCGTGATTGACCCTATTTGAATTATTCCAAACTGGTTTGTACTCTCTAGGCTTCTGGTTGGCAGTCTTGTTCTTTGGAAATTTTCTAAGGTATTTTGAGTGATGTTCACAATCCTTAATTAGATGAGTAGGATTTGAAACACATAAAACACAGTTTCGACCCATCTTGTCAAAGTGACATTTTCTATGTCTATGCCCAAAATTATTTTGCCTTCTTGGTGAGTGATTAAACTTGTTTTGACCAAAATTATCCTAAAAAGGTTTAGCTTGATACTTGTTTTGAAAAGGTTTTGAAGAAGGTCTTGCTTGTTGAGCATACTTTGATTTAAAGGTACTGCTTGATTTTGATTTAATCGTTTTCAACAGATTCTTTGGGTTTTTTAGACCTAGATTGAGCAACTAGCTTTTTCCTAAACTCTAGACTGTCTACTACAAAATGAGAAACATCAGGCCTAAGGGGTTGATGAATGCGATGGGATGTGGAACGGCATGATAATCATTAGCTTTCTTATATTGAGGAGGTGAGTCACTTATTGAACCATCATTACTAGATGTATCTACATAATTAATGAGTTCTTCATCACTAGTGGTTATATCCTCATACTCACTTTCATCCTGATTACTAGATTGGTTTTCTTCTATCTTACTAAAATCCATTCCAAAACCTAATCCAGTTTTAAGGTAGGCTCTTTCTGTTTTTTGAACATAAGAAACATGTGACGGACCGACTTCACCCCAAGCGACAAACTTAGCTAACAACTCATCTCTTTCCTTAGTTAATTTCTCAATTTCAACAATTTTACAGTTTAATTTCCATTCACTAAGCTTTAACGATAATCACATGTTGTGCATATTTTTCAGCCCAAGCTACTTAATTAGTTTCATGTGCTAAAATTTTGGCTTCCATAGATTCTAAGGTTATTTGATAACTCCTTACCTCGAACCTAGCCTTAACACAATTATCTCTCTCAATCACATAACTGCGAAGTAATTTATGATAAAAAATCATGACACTTAGAACATACCTGTTGATAGGAGTTGATGCAGTTGGTCGACATCTTGAATATTGTTGAAGTAGGGTTTCTTCCTAGTCAGAGTTTCCACACAAGCTCAGATACCACTTGTTGGATCGATATACTTTAATCAAACTATCTTAACTAGCTTGTTAAGGTTTAATAACCTCGGATAAATCCTAAGTTATTAACAAAGAAACAGTGAGCAATCTTTATTAAGTATCACAGAATTTACTTAACAAAGCTAAGAAGAATAACCTTTTATTATAAACTCTAAATCAGCTTATTATGCAGATACTCTAATACAACTCTAAGATAATCGAACTTCTCTCTAAAACACTAATTAACTTGTGAATTAGTAAACTCTAAAACTCATAGACTCATAAGAAATCGTACATCTAATGCCAATCTAGGAGTCCTTTTATAGGCTCAAGGATATCCTAGTCGGTTTTCAATTGATAACCTTGTACGACAAGTAATCTAAACATAGAATACAATACTTTCCATAAGCGAATAACAGTTCTTTAGTTCTTTGCGGTACTTTGACTTTTAGGTGCGAGTACTTTGACTTTGTCTTTAGCGATTACTTTGACTCTTTGACATTTCCCAGGTTACTTTCGCGACTTACGATACTTTCATATCTTGATTACTTTCATGTCTTGACACTTTCATATCCCAACAATCCTCCTAACTTGAATTCTACTTGTTTTGACTTCAAGTTCCTTTGTGAATGAATATCTTTAAGACTTCATCTTTAAGATCGAGATTGTTTCTTAGTCTTTTCAGGTATATCTCTGTAATTATGCATTGCTTGTCAAAGTATCTCTTAGAATTGTTATTTCGGTGACATTGACAAGCTCCATCTTTTAAACCACGACAACATATGTCAATTTGTACATTAATTTTAAGTTGCATACTATTCTCATCACTTCCAGGTGTGTTAACTCCTGTGAGAGGTGAATCATTGAAAATTTAATGGATTTAGATCTCTTTACCAAAGCCATTATCTTTGGAGTAGCCAAATGTTTTGGTGTGTAAGACCATGGTACATTGATAACCATATGATTTTAGCAAATCATCGACTATCAACAGATTTGATTTGTCTTTACCAAAAGCTGTACCATACGGACTAGTTAGTTCTTCTATCTAATGGTGAACTAATTACCAATAATGGTTTTTCCTCTGCCTTTACCACAAGCCATTTTCTTGTGGGCTAGCCAACTCTTTACATTACTGATATGGTGAGTTGATTACCATCCAACTTATTAGCAAGTTGTCAACTAAAAACGGATTTGATATATCTTTACGAGAGCCGTTTGCTCATGGATTAGTCAATCCTTTTGTAACCATGGTGGATTGATAACCTATTGATGTTATCATCACAAAACCATTTATTGAATCATTATTTCAAAATATTTATTAATTAGCAAAAGGTTTCTTCAAAAATTCATTTAAGCGGTTTATTTACGCACGATACTTTGATGAAAGTCTGTCGATGTCAGCAGTACTTTGAATAAAATACTGATATATCAAAAGTATTTTATTCAAATAAAATTCATAGCGATTATTGATCATCTTCACCATAGTAGTCCAGTTGATAAATAAGTTGATAACCATGCAAGCAGTTTTATTATCCTCTTCTACTTCCAATCCATGCTCTAGCATTCTTCTCATGAGCTCAACTGTGAGAGGGTATCTTCTTTATGCAAACATGTGTATCATCGTTCCATTTTCGGCTCTAAAACATGAACTCCGGACTCTTCAAAGAATCTCCAACAAACAATTTTCCGGCTTTCTTGATTCTTCCAAACATCATCGATGCTCTCTTTAAGTTTCCCATGCAGTTATGAGATCACCATGTAAAACTAAACTAATCCCTTCTAATGGATTTTGTTCAAAGTAAGCTTTCACCACATGATATAAATAGAATAGATCTACTCTATCTATAATAATGCGATAAGTCCCATAGTCTTTTGAAAACTTTGAAGCTTTCATCTTCTTTATTAAAAATCATGTAATCTCCTTCCTTGGATTTCACAACTTCAAAAACACTAATCTTTGATCTGTTCATCTTCATGTCATTATCTTCTTTTGAATAATCAAAATCTACTATTATGAGATAATTCCTTAATTCATCACTAGTCTCAGATCTTAATTCAACTTTTTCTTTCTTTGAGAACTGAATATATCGTAACTTGGTTTTCCTTTTTCTTTCAAACTCTTCTTTCTTTTAGCTTCAGTCCGGTAGCTTCTCTCTCAAAATCTTTGATGCACGCAACATTCTTCTTATAATCCTCCCTAGCAACATCATATAATCTTTTCATCTCAAAATAATTAAACTTCTGCAATCCTTTATACCCTTGACTTTTCAGATAAGCCATCATAGCATTTATGTCTTTAGCTTTATTAAGTCTTCTTGGCATAAATCTAACAGGAGCAATTGGTATGTAATGGTTCAAGACGTTACGTCTAATTCATCTTGTACCTTTTGAGCTGCTTCTCATTACGAGCTTAGAGCTTCCGATCTTTTCTATCTTCAGCATCTAACTCTTCTTGAACTTTTCTAGCTGCAGCTTCATTCCTAGCAACTTCAATTTCTCTAAGTTCTGCCAAAGTTAGTTTCTTTTTCTTAGTTTCAACCAGAACACCTTTCCCTTTATCACGATCCCTAGTATCTTTATTACTTTCGAACTAAATGCTGCACACTTTTGACAAGATTACTTTAGAAGACTCTGGATGATCCTACCATGCGGATTAGAAGATCTTGATGATGAATTTGAAGATGAAGGTATTTTCCCAAATTCCAATGAAGGTCCTGATGTTACTAATTTAGAGGATAATTATGAAGTTCCACGAGCTCTCCAAACTTAAGAACTCATAAGGATCATCCTTCGATCAAATCATTGGTCCTTCTACTTACGGAGTCTTTGACTAGACCACAGAGCTAAGACTTTCTCTACACCTCATAATGCTTTACTTAGCTTTTTGTATAAACAAAGCAATTTGAATCATAAGGACCATCAAAACTGTCTATTTACTTGTTTTATCTCTCAAGAAGAACCCAAGAATATTGCTCAAGCTTTGACTAAAGAAAGCGGGGTTGAAGCTATGCAGGAAGAACTTCTTCAATTTAAACTTCAAGAGGTTTGGGTTTTATGTGATCTTCGAGATGGGAAGAGAGTTATTGGAACCAGATGGGTTTTTAGGGTCAAAAGAGATGAAAGAGGTAATGTTATCAAAAATAAGGCAAGGTTAGTAACACAAGGCTACAGACAAGAAGAGGGAGTAGATTATGATGAAGTGTTTGCTCTGTGCAAGAATAGAAGCTATTAGAATATTTCTTGCTTTTGCTTCTTATGGGCTTTCAAGTTTACGGATGGATGTCAAAAGTGCCTTTTTATATGGCAAGATTACGAGGAAAGTTTATGTCAAACACCCTCCTGGTTTTGAAGATCCTAAACATCCAAACAAAGTCTACAAGGTGGTTAAGGCTCTTTATGGCCTTCATCGGGCACCTAGAGCTTGGTATGAAAGACTCTCCACATTCTTATTGCAACATGGATATAGAAGGGGAGCTATTGACAAGACTTTGTTTATCAAGAGAGACAAAAAAGATATCATGTTAGTTCAAGTTTATGTTGATGATATCATTTTTGGGGCTACCAAGCAGTCCATGGTTAAGGAGTTTGGCGACTAATGCGAGAAAGAATTTCAAATGAGTTCAATGGGAGAGTTGACTTTCTTTTAGGACTTCAGGTTAAGCAGTCAAAGGAAGGTATTTTTATCAGTCAAGACAAGTATGTTCCTGACATACTTAAGAAATTCAATTTTGATGATATGAAGGACATTACTACACCCATTAAATCTATCAATTCATTGGGCAAAGATGAAGATGGACACCACTTTGAAGTCAAGCTTTATAGATCAATGATTGGCTTTCTTATGTATCTCAACGCATCAAGGCGATATTATGTTTGCGTTTGTCTATGTGCTAGATATCAAGTCTCACCAAAGATCTCTTACATGAATGCAGTAAAGAGAATCTTTTGTTATTTGAAGCAACAACCAAAGTTGGGGTTGTGGTATCCAAAAGAGTCACCTTTTCACTTAGAGCTTTTCGGATAGTGATTATGCAGGTGATAACTATGATAGAAGATCAACCACTGAAGGATGCCAATATCTTGGAAGAAGGTTAGTCTCCTGGAATGCAAGAAGCGGAACAATTGCAGCAACATCATCGAAGGCTGAATATGTAGCTGCTGCAAGCTATTGTGGACAAGTTTTATGGATGCAGAATCAACTCTTGGACTATGGGTTCAATTTCAAGAATACTCCTATCAATATTGATAATGAGAGTACCATTTGTATTGTGAAGAATCCATTTTATCATTCCAAGACCAAGCATATTCAGATTAGGCATCACTTTATCGAGATTGTTATGAGGCGATCATTAATGTTGTTAAAGTTCACAGAATGACAACGTAGCTGATTTACTCACCAAAGGCTTTGATGTTTCAAGATTCAATCACTTGGTGATGAGTATTGGCATGATTAACTACTAAGCTATGTTTGAGGGGAGGACTATAAATGTTAGTATAGTCTGTGTATTGCTGAGGGAGGATGCTTGTATATACTTAATTTCTATGAAGGAATGGGCAAAGTACTGCTTTTTCCGAAAGTACTGCTTGGAAATGCTTGCTTTGGGAGTATCTTTGCATGCGTGGAAATACTGTTTGTCGTATTAAAGTCTTGTTCCAACGGTTATATTGAGGGTAATTAATGCTAACGGTTATTTTATTTGGGCAGTGATTTTTTCAAATCTCTCCTATAAATAACTACTTTCCGATTTTCCCTCTCATTTTATTACATTAGCATCGTTTCCATCTTTCTCTCATTCTTATTCAATTTCAATTTGTGCTTAATCACCAATGGCTAATCGACCTCTTGTTTCAAAGCACAATATGGTAGCAAATTTAGACAAGGCTGAAGGTAATCGCGGCGTTCCACGATATTATTGATTTTTAACTGGTCATGAATCATTATGCTCTTTTAGTGGAGCTGGATATTATTGAGCCTTGGATTCAAGAATTTTGGGCTACTGCAAGAGAAAACATGGAGAATGAAGAATTTTATATTAGGGCTACAGTTGTTGGACGAACTGTGAAGATTACTGAAGCATCTATTAGAGAGGATTTGCTGTTTAATGATAATGATGGTGCTATTCGTTTTGCCAAGGAATTGATTTGGGAAACTTTTGGGCATATTGGTTATGAAGGTTCTTTAACGGAACAAACATTGAAAATTTTTTGTCCTCAATGGAAATTTTTGGTTCATGAGTTGCTACATTGCATAAGTGCTAAGAGTACTTCTTGGGAGCAGTTAGGGTCCAATATAGCATCTGATATGGTTGGGTTAGCTACGGATCGAGTTTTTAACTTCTCAAGGCTAATATTGGATGGGATGCTTTCGCATATCTCACATGGGTCTACTTGGCTAATGTACCCACGGTTTATCTGAGTTTTCTTAAACAAGCACCTTGTCGATGTTCCAAAACCTACTGACTTTTATTGCTGTTATTGTTCAACAATCCAAGATTTTTACTTTTATGGTAAGGAGGTGTTTTATTCAAGGGTCAAGATACTCCTTTAACAACTTCCATGATGGATGTTGTTCAGGCGTGAAGTAGATGATGAAGCCGATGCGGTAGTGAAATCTCTGCATCGGGAAGGAGCTACACTGCAGATCTTGCCCATGAAAGTCTTGCATCACAGGAAGGTCTGCATCTCTCTACAGGATCTTGTTTTGTCAAGCCACGAGGTTCAAGAAGAAGTTTTAAGATCACCTTCTCTATCTCCACTAGGATCTCTTCGCTTCTTATCAGAGGAACATTCACCTATTCAAGGAGAGCTTCACATACCATACCTCTGATGATATCACATTGGATAACTATGTTTTGACAAGGGAGGTAAAGGTTGAAAAAGACTACTGAGAGGTCCAAGCCAAAAGATAAAGAAATTGAAAGCTGAAGTTTAGAAGGCTAAAGACTTTTGTGTGGCCATTAGTTCAAGAATTTCGTGTATGGGTCAAAAACAAAAGAAGGCTAAAAAGCGGAGTCTACTAGGAAACAAACGCCAGTTCATCAACCATCTTCGTCCAATTGGGAGGAATTTAGAAAAGGAAAATTTGAAAGAAGATGTTACAAAGAAGAAAGAACCTGAAGGTACTAAAGAAAAGATTATTTCAGAATCTTGAGCAACAAGAACAAGTTCTAGTTCAAGGTACTGATGATCAAGGTACTGAACATCAAAGTGTTGTTTTTCAAGATACTTTTACGCAAGAGGTAATAACACCAAGAGTATTGAATTTTGAAGAAGAAGTGGTCCTTCTACAACCGTATACAAGAAGAGGAGAAAGCTACATTCAAACCTATTTATTCTGCAAGTGATGATGAATTCATTGCTACGATTTTAGGAGATTTATCACAACCTAGAGGTGGTGTTACTATTAGAGATGTACAAGAAGAAGAACAACAAAGAACTTTTCTCAACCTGCAATTGATCCTAAGGATAAAGGGAAAGGTGTTACGTTGAAACTAAGAAAAAAAAACTAACTTTGGCAGAACTTAGAGAAATTGAAGTTGCTAGGAATGAAGCTGCGGCTAGAAAAGTTCAAGAAGAGTTAAATGCTAAAGATAGAAAAGATCGAAGCTCGAAGCTCGAATAGAAAGCACTCAAAAGGTACAAGATGAATTAGATGTCTTCGTGAACCATTACAGTCTCCTGTTCCTGTTAGATTTATGCCAAGAAGACTTAATAAAGCTAAAGACAGAAATGCTATGATGGCTTATCTGAAAAGTCAAGGGTATAAAGGATTGAAGAAGTTTAATTATTTTGAGATGAAAAGATTATATATATGTCTGCTAGGGAGGATTATAAGAAGAATGTTGCAAGCATCAAAGATTTTAGAGAAGAAGCTACCTGGACTGAAGCTAAAAGAAAGAAGAGTTTGAAAAGAAAAAGGGAAACTGAAGTTACAGATATTCAGTTCTCAAAGAAAGAAAAAGTTGAATTAAGATCTGAGACTAGTGATGAATTAAGGAATTATCTCAGAATAGTAGACTTTGATTATTCAAAAGAAGATAATGACATGAAGATGAACAGATCAAAGATTAGTGTTTTTGAAGTTGTGAAATCCAAGGAAGGAGATTACATGATTTTCATAAAGAAGATGAAAGCTTCAAAGTTTTCAAAAGGCTATGGGATGACGCATTATAGATAGAGTAGATTTATTCTATTTATATCATGTGGTGAAAGCTTATTTTGAACAAAATCCATTAGAAGGGATTGGTTTAGTTTTACATGGTGATCTCATAACCGCATGGGAAATGAAGAAGAGAGCACCGATGATGTTTGGAAGAATCAAGAAAATTCGGAAATTGTTTGCTGGAGATTCTTTGAAGAGTCTAGAGTTCATGTTTTAGAGCCGAAAATGGAACGATGATACACATGTTTGCGTAAAAGAAGATACCCTCACACAGTTGAGCTCATGAGAAGAATGCTAGAGCATGGATTGGAAGTAGAAGAGGATAATGACACTGCTTGCATGGTTATCAACTTATTTATCAACTGGACTACTATTGCTGAAGATGACAATCGGGTATGAATTTTATTGAATAAAATACTTTTGATATATCAGTACTTTTATTCAAAGTATGCTGATCGACAAGATTTCATCAAAGTACTGCTTAAAAATAAACCGTTAAATGAATTTTAGAAAAAACCTTTTGCTAATTAATAAATATTTTGAAATAAAGGTTCAATAAATGGTTTTTTGATGATAACATCAATAGGTTATCAATCCACCATGGTTACAAAAGGATTGACTAATCCATGAGCAAACGGCTCGGGTAAAGATATATCAAATCCGTTTTTAGTTGACAACTTGCTAATAAGTTGGATGGTAATCAACTCACCATATCAGTAATGTGAAGAGTTGGCTAGCCCACAAGAAAATGGCTTGTGGTAAAGGCGTGGAAAACCATTATTGGTAATTAGTTCACCATTAGATAGAAGAACTAACTAGTCCGTAAGGGTACTTTTGGTAAAGACAAATCAAATTGTTGATAGTGATGATTTGCTAAAAAATCATATGGTTATCAATGTACCATGGTCTTACACACCAAAACATTTGGCTACTCCAAAGATAATGGCTTTGGTAAAGAGATCTAAATCCATTAAATTTTCAATGATTCACCTCTCACAGAGTTAACACACCTAGATGTGATGAGAATAGTATGCAACTTAAACTGAATTAATGTACAAATTGTCATATGTTGCTGTGTTGTTGAAAAGATGGAGCTTGATCAATGTCACGAGAAAGAACAATTCTAAGAGATACTTTGACAAGCACAGACACTACAGATATAATCAAAAGACTAAGAAACAATCTGATCTTAAAGATGAAGCTGTGAAAGATATATTCACAAAGGAACTTGAAGTCAAGCAAGTAGAATTCAAGTTAGGGAGGATTGTTGGGATATGAAAGTGCTGAAGACATGAAAGTACTGAAGATATGAAAGTACCGTAAGTCAGAAAAGTACTAGGAAAAGTCAAAGAGTCAAAGTACTGCTAAAGACAAAGTCAAAGTATCGCACCTAAAAAGTCAAAGTACGCAAAGAACTAAAGAATCATATTCGCTTATGGAAAGAATTGTATTCTATGTTTAGATTACTTGTCGTACAAGGCTATCAATTGTAAACCGATTAGGATATCCTTGAGCCTATAAAAGGACTCCTAGATTGGCATTAGATGTAATGATTGCTTACGAGTCTATGAGTTTTAGAGTTTACGAATTCACAAGTTAATTAGTGGTTTAGAGAGAAGTTCGATTATCTTAGAGTTGTATTAGAGTATCTGCATAATAAGCAGATTTAGAGTTTATAATAAAAGGCTATTCTTCTTAGCTTTATTAAGTAAATTCCGCATACTTAATAAAGATTGCTCAGTGTTTCTTTGTTAATAACTTAGGATTTATCTGAGGTTATTAAACCTTAACAAGCTAGTTAAGATAGTTTGATTAAAGTATATCTTTATTATAGTAGTTTTTAGTTAGTTAGTGTTAGATCAAGTCTTTGATCTTTATTATTATTTAGTTAGAGATGGTGAATGAAAAACCTTGTTCATAATAATATTGATTCTATGTTTGAATATTCCGCCTTTATTATTATGTGTTCCTAGATATATTATTAGACCTGCTCTAAGAGCTTACAAACGATCTTCACATGTGGTCTCGTGAGCCTGGGGCTCGCGGATATCTAGGGATCTACAAGGTTTTCTTGAAGAAGAAGGAAGAAAAATTGCCGCCAAAATTCGTAATACTTCTGCAAAGTTTTCCTTAAGGCATAACTTTTATTGAACCGTTGGATTGAGCTAAAATTTGAACTGGAGCTTCTTGGTATATCTATCTTTAATCCCACCGAAGGGATTGTCAATCGGAGCTCTCAAACAAAAGTTATAAGCAGTCGAAGTCTGCTGCAGAAAAATTCGTAAGGTTACAACAGCAATCGCTTGAAACGATCATAACTTTTTCTTTAACCGTTGGATCGTAACGAAATTTCAGGTGGGTGTTATCTATATATCAATCTAACTTTCCAATCGAAGGGATCTTCCATCCTGAGCTTTTATGTGAAGTACCGCTGAAAGTACTGCTGTGTATTTTCAAAGCACGATTTTAAACTAATGCATGTTTGTTAAAGTAATCGCTATTACGAAAAGTACTGCTTGCTCGAAGGTACGCTACTCTTGTTAATGAAAGTACGCAGTTTATATACGAAAGTACTGTTGGAATTTTTAAAGCATCGCGATTCAACTCGAAGTACCGCTTGTGTTTAAACGCATCGCCTTAAATTGAAAAGTACCGCCGAATATACAAAAGTACTGATTGAATGAAAGTACTGCTTCCTTCTCAAAGTATTGTTATTATGAACGCATCACGATCTAAATTTCAAAGTACTATTTTTCATATGGATTTTGATTTAAGGGGAAGTCGAGCATGATTATTGTTATGGAGTTTTTGGATGACACACAACACGTGTTATTGTTCACAGCACTGTGAGTTTGGTTATTTATTCTTAAAAGGATTTAAAAAAGGCTCGTTATGGAGATTTATTGAAGAATTGATTACTTAAGATGATTATTTATCACTTATTTTAAGGTGAAATGGAATTACTTGGTTTGTGTTCTTATCATCTAGCTTGTTGAATCTAGCAATGTGTGATTTTTCTTATGATGCTCTATGCACACATTGGCTATCACTTGAAGGAGTTACATTGTAGTACCTGTCTCATACTAGTTGAGGATTCTTGTCAAGGATTAAGGTCTACTTATATTTGATGGGTATAAGTATGGAGTTCCGTGGATAGTAAAAAGATTTAAGATACAAGTTTGAGAAATTCTACTTCTTCATCAAATTCGTTATACTCGTTTTTTTTCACAAGTAATCATTACATAAAGCCTACAGATTTTGAAGAAGCATTGATGTACATGCATCACTCAAGGAAGTGTTTGATTTTACTATTTTGATCATTATTACTACTCCTAGTTGAAGTTTTCATCGCTTGGATCCATTTTTCTTATGGTACGTAATGGTGGGCGATTTGAAGCATTGGAAGTCTTAGATTGGAAGTATGATATTGGTTCGCGGTGGTCAAGATCATTATTTGCATGCCCCTATTTGGATAATAACAAAAAGGAGAAGAGATGTTTGAGTGACATGTTCAAGTCAAGGGGAAGAACGAAGATTGTTTCATTCTTGGTGAGATTTAATTATCTCAACTTCTCGCTACTTGCCTAGGAAGTTCGTGACAAGAATTGTGTTTGTTTTGTCATCATCAAATAAGGGAAGATTGTTGGGTCTATTATAGATTTGATAATACAAAACAAGAAGAATGAAACATGAAGGACTTAAAGTGACAAAAAGGGAAACTACAAAAGATGGAGGATTTGGAAGATTCTAGAAGATATGCTTAAAAGAATATTTAGTTTCCTAATTGTATTGTTTCCTAATTATATTATGATTCTTCTTGTAAACCCTAGATGTCTCTAGTATATAAAGAGACATAGGGTCATTAGTTTTAGTACGTACGTACAAGATGTAGACGTCTAAAGGTGTGTGTAGTGGGAACCTAGCGTAGGGATTTGAAAACGCCTAGGTTGTAGTGTGTTTAGTTAGTTAGTCTTAGATCAAGTCTTTGATCTTTATTATTGTTTAGTTAGAGATGGTGAATGAAAACCTTGTTCATAAAAATATTGATTCTATGTTTGAATATTCCGCCTTTATTATTATGTGTTCCTAGATATATTATTAGACCTCGTCTAAGAGCTTACAACGATCTTCACAGTCACCCCATGGATTACATTGAAAATCCTAGCATTTTATTTATAATCTTTAATGCTCGAGCTCGTAGACTTTGAAGCATCTTTAACAATAACATTGCACATCAGTAGTGATTCTTTGGCTTGAGTGTTTCTTTAATTAGTGATCACGAGCTTTCTTAGAGATCATCTGCAACATACAATCTCCAGGATATCCATTGTTGCATTGCCATTATGTGATGTTGTGACCTTATGGACCGACATGCTCACATCTTTGGATCATTATATCTTCTCATCAGAGTAGCGGAAGCTTTGTTGATTCATGATATTTCTAGTAGCGTAGCAGAAGCATGGATTGAAAGTATTAGAGCCAGATGATGAAGATATGCAATTATCATGATTTCTTTAGAAATGAATGTGATTTGTGAGCATGCGGTTATGGATTGACCTCAATTCCGATCACCGCAACCGCGGGTGTTCTGCAAACAACAGTTAGTAATAAAGCGCACAAAAGTGTCTTTGATCACTTTCGTTGAATGGGGTTGCAAGAACCACGGTTCCTCGTACATCAAGAAGTATTGCCTATGATCAGGTAGAATTCCCAAGAACCTCCTTGACAGGGTTTCACAGCTAATCAAGCCATTCTAAAACCGGAACGTCTCAAAGAAGACAGCACGGAGTGAGTGAACCAGCGAATTAAGATTCACTGATTGATGAAAAATGATTTGAAAAACAATCGTGTATTGCTTAATAGAAAGGGTTTTGCAATACAACAAAGGTTTTACAGAAAACATCAATTATCAATCATAAATACCCTTTAATTTTTGAAGACTTAATACACAGTCGATGTGCTAGAGAAAAGAGTTGTTGAGCACAACGAACGGTTTTTCAAAGGTATCCGTCAATCCATTTCCTGGACTAAGGTTATTTAAAGATTGAATCCCCCCATCATTTCTATCCAGTTGTCACAAGTTTGATTTTTCAAGAAGATCTCACATGTCACCCACCAAGAGATTGTTTGATGTTGGCTCTAGAAGGATTTCCATCTTCATCGCGAATATTTTTACATATCACTCGGATGTTCTGGCAATACCACAAGGATACTGCGTAGGACTCTTAAAATATATTCTCGCATTCCACATTGTGTGAAACTGTGAGTCTTCATTAATTGTGTCCTAATGAGATTTATTGATGATCTCTTAGCTCTAGACTCAATAGTGCATATTTGGTTTCCTATGCCGGAGACTAGGGAGAGGGACTCATTCTTCAATATCAACAATCTCTAAGAGAAAGTCGATAGATTATGTAGGTTCCCCGTGAGAATGAAACAAATCCTTTTAAGAGGAACTTGAGTAGCTTGGGAAGTTTTAGTAGTGCCGGCCATGGTCCATGACGCCTTGTCTTCAATAATGTTACCTTGGTAACAACAAGAGCATATGAATTGAGCCCGATTTCTGCCCTAAGGTTGAATTAATGGAGGGATATTTCTTTTCACCCTTTTTCACATTCAATTTTTTCATTTTCAACCCCTTTTCTGCAAACCGAGACTTCATAACTAGAACCTTGTTGGGTTTATCCAGTACTAGCTCGTCTCACCCGCACTCTTCCCATATCTCAATTTTCTCCTTTTTCATCATACCTAAGGACTTCTACACTATCTAGTGGATTGTCCCTAGGTAGATCCCTCCGCTTTAGGGATCGTGAACAATAATACCTAACCTAACCATCTTTATATCTCCATGCATAAAATAAATTGGTCGGTCTTTTGGTATTGTTCATTCCCAACTAAACCAATTGAAAACCAATTGAAAATCAATCAAGGTACTTGTGATATAAAATCAAAGCGTTTTGTACCTTAATTGTTTTTGATATTTTAGAAATGCTCCCCCTCAACATGTGCTTCAAGTGTTAGAAATTATTTTAGCACATGGAGGCAAGAGGACTTTTGAAATCTTAGATTGGGAATGAAAGATCCAATCTTTGATTAACATTTTCTAAAATGATCATCATCACTCCCGATCAAATCTAGTATTTTAATTACTTTGGACAAAATATTTTGGGAAGGATGAGGTTTTATTTTGATTTCTCCCCTCAATATGTGCATAGATAATTTTTGAAGATTGTTTAGCACATGGGAGGAGAGTTTTGAAGCCATTTTCACAAAGAGAGCCAAGTAAACCATTTAAAATTTCAATCAAGGTACTTCTGATAAAACAATGATGCTTTAGTACCTTGATAGTTTTAGGATGATTTTTAAATGCCCCCTCAATATGTGCTTCGCATACTAAAATGTTTAGCACATATGGGGAGAGTTGCCTATTTATTGAGACTTGAAGATCACATTTTATCGATTATGATTTGTATCACATTTTCTCCCCCGATCAAAAATTTCAAATCCTTTGAGATTTTGGATTTCAAGTGATTTAAATATGTAGAAAATATTTGGAGAAAAATGTGTCCTGTTTGATTTAATCTGAAAAGAAACACTACAATGCTCCCTCTTAAGACAGAGAGGGAAGCTACAAGCGATAATCCTATCACTACTATATACTTCATAGTTTTTATTGTTCGTATTACAAACACCACATAACAAATAAGAGTTCAAAAAGAGTAATCACCACAAGAAGATATCATCATTTTTTTCTCTGCAGTAGCTTATAATGTCCTTCACGAACTCTTCCTCCTACAAAACTTTCAAGGCTACGAAAGATCTTCCTAGTCTTGAGCCTTCTTCCGATAGCAACAATGAACTCTTCACTTCTTTTGACATCATGCACCGACCAAAACGTTGTATTATCCCCCGGTCTCATCTTGAGCTTAAACTCCTTAACCCTAGAATCCAACTCTTCTTCAATTACCCTTAGAGTACCATCACTGAACTTGACAGCTCACACAACCTCATTAGCATCCTTGATCCATATTTGTTCGTGAAGACAACTGCTCTTGGAGTGTCAATTATTGAGTAGTCATGTCTGTATTCATATCATGTGGCTTCCCATTGAGGCTTGGTGAGATTGACTTGAGTCTGATAGCTTTCTATGCCGAGCTGAAAGTCACCCACTCTTTGTCGAATCACTAATCCTCTTATCCATAGATTGACCGCTGCGCCAGAAGAGACTTCTTTTCACATGTGTGGCGATGATCGAGGTGGCCTTGGAGGTTCAATAGATATAGATCTTCGAACTCATTTGGATATAGATGTTTGAAGTCGCTCTCAATCACATGGTCTTCCGGACTGAGGACAATCTTCTTCAGATAATCATATCCATACATTGGGAAGATCTCTATACTAACTACACTTAGAATACAAATTTTAGAACAAATAGCTCTGCGCCTCTTTTCTGCACCATGTCTTTCAATGTAGAATCTTTTCTTTTTTAACCACCAATGTGAGATGTCGTATGAAGTAGCAACGTCGTACTCATATTCCTTTACTGTCCAAAACTGATCTGGGACCATCTGTTCAAGTCCTGGATCTGGATAGTTTGCAGCCTTCATTTTTGAAATTGATAGAGCTGGTCTGCTTCCCTGAGTCCCGGCACGTAGATAATCCAGATCTTTGTTGAAGAAGAACTCTGATTGAATAGTCATCTGTCCTGGTTCACCACTAAGAGGAAGTGGGTTGTTGACGTTGAATTGACTAAGATTGTCTTATACTTGATCTGTCAACAGTTCATAGCACTCCTCCATTTGGTATTGAAAATGAGCAGCATCTGGATGGAAGGCTTTGACAATCTCGTATGATGGGCCTTCTAGATCCTTTGGTGTAATCGATGAAATTTCCTGCTTCTCACAATACCGCTTAATAAAACTTACCATGTCTCCTGTAATGTGTAGCAGTGATTCTTCTGGAGGTACTTCATGGTTGGCTACAATGGTGTTTGCCCAGTTGTTGTCAAGAACAATCGATCAGCATCGTGAATGGTCCAGGCGCCTGGAGTTTCGGTCTTTCTCCGCCACCGCCTTGAATCATTTCTTTTGTCGGTGCCGTCCAAGATGACTTTGTACATTTCCCCCTATGTATGCATTCCACCAGTCTTCATCATGAGACACCTTGGGAATGTGTTTGGTGGAAGCATCATCATTATCAGAATCTGACTCTTGGGCAACGTATGATTCTTCATTCATGACTTGCTCTTCTGGAATAGAGGAGAAGGTTGGTGTAAACCTGAGTCAACCGGTCCAGCAAGTAGGTTGAGATTTTCGTAGTCTTTTGTGAGCCTTGACCTGCTGTGGAACCGGGTTGACTTGATGACTTTGGAGAAGGGTTTGGTGGATTAGTCTTAGGAGTGTCTGCTACACCTGAAGATCCACCTGAAACAGAAGAACCAAAACCACCAGTTGGAGGAGGAGGAGGTGGTGGTTTTGGTGTTTCTGATGACGGCTTTGGCAAGTCATATTTCCTCCTTTTCTTCTCCTTTTGTTCTCTGACATCTTTTATAAATTGATCATGGTTGTCTTGTTGCATGGACTTATGGAGAGCTTCATAACGTTGATTATGTGCTTCATGCCCAATATTCTTCACTCACACATGCGTCTTTCAAGAATTTTTTATATATATGTCGGTAGATCCTTGAATCTTGCATACAGAGGAGCTCTCATTGCCCATTCAACTGCGTCTTTGACTTTATCTTCAATGGAATTTAACACCTCTTGATTGAAGTTGAGTCGTTCGAGTTTGGATAACCTCATATCGTGATTCTTGACTATGTCAGGAAGCTTCTGTTTCTCCAGGGCATCAAGACGATTGAGAGCCTCTTCCAGGCGTTGTTCACTAGTTTTTCTGGGAGGTGATGATGGTGGTGGTGTAAGTGGGTCATTAACAGTGATGACAGTTGGAGAGATGACTCTTGTTGTTGCATCAGAAGTCACGGGTGGTGGAAGTGCCGTTGACAAGAGTGGTACAGGTGGTGGAAGTGCGGTTGCAGAAGCTGTTGCTGATTCAGTAAGTGTTGGTGCAGACATAAGAGGAATGGTGGATGTATCCTGCTGAATAGTAACCGAAAACATGGATTCGACCTCCTCTTTTTCATCATTTAGTTTATCCGACTCTGCATCAGAGGGTCCATCCCTGAGGAATTGGTCACCATATGTAATGTTTGTATCAAGTTCATCAGAGAGGATAGGAATTCTTTTGAGTCGTTCACTTCTTCAAGACACACTTGTTCTTCAGATCTTGGCTTCAGAGTTTCTTGAAGATTTGGATGTGTTTCTTGTAACAGTTCATTTCCTCCTAACACTGTGCTTTGAACTCCATCATTCCTAGCTTATTTTCTCGATTCACGCATGTTCCTCAGAATCGCTCCGTTTGCACCTTGCCGAAGTTCTGGTTCATTCTTGTTAACATCTCCTCCTTCATATCCGTGACTCTCCAATAGGGTGTCACTGGAGTCAAGAGTATCCTCCTGTGTAGCAGAGTGCTCCCCTTCTGCTCCAATTGGCTCTTGTGCAGATGACGATTCAACATTTTGTTTCTTGAGCTCATATTAAGTCGTAGTCTTTGGAGTTGGAGTGGAAATAGTTAGCAGCATTTGTGCAGCTTGCTCCACTTCTTCACCTGCCTTCCCTTTTCCTTTACCTTTAGCAACCGGAGTGGTGTAACGTGACACTGATTCAGGTTCATGTATTGTAACACCCTTCCTAGGTTGTCTCTCAGGCACCTCTAGACTCTGCAAGATGGCTTCAATTCCCTGTTAAAGTTCCACATCGTCTTCATCCCTTAGTGTCATTTTAGTTTCGGGTTCTTTGGACCCTTTTTCTCTTCCTGTTTCACCTTTTCTCTTCTTCTGCTTTTGTGAGGGTGAATCTGCATATTTTGATCTTTCTTGTCTTTTCTTAGGAAGGTTGGGGTATGATGTCTTAGAGGATGATTTAGTTGACTTAGCTGGTGTGGGATTGGGATTGGGTGTCTCATCAACAGTAGTGCTTGAAGCCTTTTTGATGTTTTTCTTGTAGTAGTCGGCTTTCCTAATTTTATCAATGATAAGAGCCTCAGGGATCGGCTTTCCAAAGACCTCTTTGTCTGTTCCTTTAGCTATAAACTTCAAATTGCCGAGAATATTTTCATCGCCGACTTCATGGAGAGCAGACTCACTTTTTGGACTAAACTGATGTATCTCCTGCAGATGCTTGATGATGAGCTTTGAGAACCTGATGCTTGGGATCACCCTTTTGTCTTTGGTTTTCTTTCCCTTAAATTTCTTTAGAGAATTTTGTTTGTCGGTAATGAAGGTGTCCATTGCTAAAGTAAATTCTTCCCAGATGCGTTTCGCATAATCAATGTTTGCTCTGTTCACCACTCCCCACAGAATTCTGCACCTGGGCCCCACTCTCAAACCCTGTTTTACCCATAGACAAAGGTTGAGAATTGTGATGATTTCCCTCCAGGGTTGAAACATTTCGTTGGTGATGATTCCAGATATCTTTGTGATCTCACCTGGATAGCCCAATTCCTCGACAAACTCCATTAACCCTTCAGCGGATGGTGGAAAGACGAATGGATTGGCGGGGTCTCTTAGAGTGATTTGAAGAGTATCCCTGAGGGTGTCTGCAGATATGTCATACCACTTGTCTTCAAGTTGACAAGTGTATACAGCTATGATCTTGTCCAATTGAACTGTGTTCCAGAACTATTGTAGGTAGATAGACGGAATCGTGCATCGTAAAGTCAGGGCACAAAAGAAATTGGTGTTCTTTAGAAGGTCAATTGCCATTCTATAGATGGGATTTGGTTGGTTTCTATCCACGTCCACAAAGCAGTTGCTTCTAGCAATAGTAACCCAGTCCTCAAAAGGGAGAATATGATCATCAGTAAGTGTAGTGGGTGGAACAACAAGAGTTTGTTCTTCGAAGAGAACCGATGTCACCATTATATTTCTCAGAGTACACACATCCACAAAAAATATATTTGGAAAGTCGTTATGTTAGATGAGAACTACGAATCAAACCACATTAGGTATTCGTAGAGAGAAGCTCAGGCAACAGGATACTAAAACATGGTCAAAGCATGGCATGCACTCAACTAGAAACATGATATCTATGAGACAAAGACACATTAAACATTGAAATATCATATACATGACAAGGCATATACAGTCAATGAGGATCAGGTTAAGTGTACAAAGTCATAGCAGGTGTGAAAGCAACACACATGACATAAGATCTACAATGATGAACAAGTCACATAACAATCAGCATACCAAGCATATGACAACCTCATAGGGACAATACATATAGGAAACAAGTCATACAAGCAAGAACCACTTAAGACAACACGCACCGGGTCAAACCGCATAAAATCAATCCTTACTTGGTCAAACCGCATAGGGACAAATCACTCTAGAACAAATCGCATGAGGTCAAAATGCATAGGTCAAAACGCATAGGTCAAACCGTATAGATCAAAGCGCATAGAACAAGACGCATATGACAAAACGAATGATATCAAACCGCATAGGTCAAAACGCATATGTCAAATCGCATGGGTCAAACCGCATTGATCAAACCGCATAGGTCAAGACGCTTAGGTAAAAAAGCATATGACAAACCGCATAACAACAAACCGCATAGAACAAAATGCTTGAGTCAAAACGCATAGGTCAAACCGCATAGAACAAAACGCATGGGTCAAACCGCTTTCAGTCATATGATACAAACCGCTTTCAAGCATTTTACCTATTATCAAAATGCATACATGCAGGTTTTTAAATCAAAATGCACTCAAGCACAAACACGGACAAATCGCATCCAAGCATATGGCTAGAAACCGCTCAGTAGAACAATCTACAATACCAGAAACATTTCTAAGGGAGATCAATTCAATTATAGTCAAAGATTTTACCAATCACACAATATGGGCAGAAATTAACAACATCAATTATCAATCACACAATTCTATATTCATCAAAATAATTCCAAGATCTCAATGAATCTCACAACACGAGGGGCATCTAATTCGAAGGGGAAAAACCTATAAGACTATATATATAGATTCAAACAACAAACCCAACTGCTAAATCCCTAAACCCAGAACATATCATGAGAAAAGAAGACAAACCTAAATGTGGGTTTCGAATGATTCAGACAAGGAGATGCTGCACATAAAATGATGATCAGAAATGTGATAAGTGTATAAGTTTTGATAAATAAAACTAATCATTAGGATTTCTACATACCACGAATGGAAGATTTGATCAAACCATTTTGAAGAATGTAGAGAGAAAAGAAAACTGAATGTCTGACTAATTTTTTAAGATGTTGACCAATGGACAAATCGCTTAACATTTATACCAAAACACAAGTTTCACTCTTTGACACATTTGGTCCTTGTGTTTAACAAATCGCATGAAAGGACATTGATTAGACAAACAACATTCAAAACTAATGCTTTAGACAAAACTCACACTTAAAACACATAACTATCATTATTTGGCAGATTCGACTCCTTAATTGACAAGCAACATCAATTAAGACCTTTTATATTCCTAACAGAGCATATCTCATGATCAATACACAATAGCTTCACAAACCATTCCAAGCAACACATTTACTCAGGAAACATGATGACATAAATTGTACGAATATCTAGGAACCAGTTAGCAGATAGTGATCAATAACCTACATATAGCAAATACTTATCACAAGAAACCATATAGAGCACATGATATAGTACCAGAATAGATGCAATTAGCAGAGACAACTTGACAGAAAGGTATAACAATAGATAATTAGTTCACCCTCTCAATCAATGACACGACATAGAATAATCATGAGTAGTCATTGATTGAATTTGAACCATGTATGCCCCCAAAATTCTTAAAAGACTTAAGTGTAGAGGAACAATAGGCATGTTTTAAAACAAGTTTGAACTTCTGTTCAAACTTCATTTAAAGATCCTCGTTATTATTGAATGACATTTCTAGGACCGTAGATGTTATCGATACCAGAAGATATGCCTTTGAATCTATTTTTGAGATTTTCTGATTTTTCAAATTTTTATGGGTTTTTGAAAATTTTTGAGCTAAATTGAAAATAGATTATGAAATAAATGAATTAATTAAATTAAATTAACATTTTTTTAATAAAAAGAAAAAACAGTATAGAGTGTGTCAAGATTGGATTTCCTCTCAAGTGTTGAGGTACGAGTCCTAAGCTGAGGTGATCAGGAATCATAGTACGTGCATATCAATTCTGACATGCTGAAGCTCCTGAATGAGGAGGCTTCAATTCTGTTGGAAACCAAGTCATGATGTTCATGATTGAATTGAGCATTGTACCTGCAAAGGAATGAGGAGTACTTGTACTAATAACACATGTAGGTGTGCATTTAGGTGGGTTAGTAGCAATAGTATCCAGACCTTTGGATGACTCACAGTCAGCCTTTGGATGACTCACAGTCAGCCTTTGGATGACTCACAGTCATTCTAATGGGAATCCATTTGAATCCAACATTCTTAAAAATTCTACCAGTAGGCATCCACTTAAGGCAAGAGCTAGGAGTGTTAGATTTCTTAGGCACAGTGGAAAATGTAACCTTTTTCCTCTTCCTAATTTTGGATTCTTTGTTTTTAAATTGTTTCTTAGGAGAGGGGTTAACATTTTGATACTTCTTTAGTGCACTAGATGATCTTCTTACATCCCTGGTCTTACAAGTTTGAGCTTTAACCTGAGCATTATCTTTCATTTTATTAGAATGAGGTAGTGAAGTGACTGAATTTGTCAAAACTTTGTTCTCATCAACTTGGGAGGCAAGCCTTGATTTTGAAGGTTTAGATATTTCTGATATAAATGCAGTAGGCTGCCTAACTATAGACCGCTCTCTTGTGAGATGAGAAAATGGCTTCCCCAAGGTTGATGGTTTTGCAAACTTATTGTTCACACTTTTCCCAATGGTTTTTCTAAGCTCATTTTTTAGGGCAACTATCGCAAAACTCCTATCCTGAAGTTGAGCTTTGAGATCATCAATATTTGCTAACAAAGAGTTTGTTTGTTCTATTGACTTAGTTTTGTCTTCTTTGGCAAGGACACATTGTTATATGTGAAGCTTTCTTAGAGACTCATTTTCCTTTAATAATTTGGCCACACACAATGCTAATTCATCGTTCCTAGTTTTAATGGCATCAATGACCTCTAAATCAAGATTATTCGTAACCAAATTACTTTCCTTATGCATATCAGAAATTTGTTTCTTCAAATTGCAGATGGTCGAGTCTTTGTCCTGAAGCTGAGCTTTTAAATCGTTGATTTCAAAAAATTCACGAAATTCAGGGAATTCTGGATTTTTGCATGGTTTTATAGTTTGAAAACTTTCTTCTTTTCTTTGTATTGCAATTTCAAGTGAAATGCAATGTTTTTCAAGTATTGAGTATTTTTTTGAAAGTTCATCAACAATTTTCTTATCAACCACATTATTAGTCACGATATACTTTATCTTTGACTCAGCCTCAGTTCTGAGAACATTTACCAAAATTAAGTTCTATAATGTAATCAGTTTGCACAGAAGTATTTGCAGATGTATCATTTATGACATTGACCAATAATTCAGCACCTGATGCACGTTCATTCACCATTCTGCATTCAGCATCCACCTTTTGTGGGACAAGAGTTTCTGAGCATCTTGTTGCATCAATCTTTGATGTTTCTGACATTCTGACTTCAGCAATACCCGATAATTCAACTGATACAGTTCCCGACTCATCACATCTCTCTCTCGACTGCACCCGACATTCATTCTCGTTTTCATTTTTCTGTGTACCTTCCTCAATGTACTTCTTCACATTATCCATGAGATGGATAAGTGTCTCAATGAACACGTTAATTTCCATTCCAGTGTATCTTTTGAAAGACATTTCAGTCATGTGATGATCATAATCTGATGTGAATTCCCCACTAATGAATGACTGAAATTGTTTGTGGATCACCTGAAGTGCAGCACTAGAACTATCTGTTGGGAATTATGCAAAGTAGAAATTATGTTGAAAATTATGCTGAAGGAATCTGCTAAAGTATATGGATTCTGCTGAAGAAGAGTTTCTGCCGAAGTAATATAATTCGTAGTTTGTTTCTGTGGAGATAGTATTCCGCATATTCTATAGTTAGTTAGGATATGCAAGAGCTTTATTAGGAAGTGACTATGTATATCTTATTTAGTTTTATGTTTATACGTTTCTTAGAAAACAAGTTAGGGTTCCTTGTCTATAAAAGGAACACAATAGTATGAGTTATGTACGAGTTGAAAAACAAAGTTTTAGTATCAATATAAAGATCCATAGAGGATCAACAAGTTCTTAGTTATCTGTGTTTGTACTTGTGTTTGATTTCCGCTAAAGAATACAAGTAGTAGAGATTTTCTATTAGTTTGTTTGTGATTACATAAGCAATACTAACGATCTACGAGTGCTCAAGATCTATCAAGGTCTAAAGTTTCATCAAGTGGTATCAGAGCCTCGTGAGAGTCTCTACGATACTAAGAACAGTCTTTTCTATACACCCATACAACCAAAACAACATTCACCATGCCTGGATCAGAAGAAGATATCGAAGTCACCAACAACCAGAACACCACCCATCTGCAACGACTAAGTCTCTAGAACAGTAATGCTAAGTTTCCATACCTTAAAAAGGAGGAATACGATTTATGGGCAATGAAGATGCAGAACTGGATCTCCAACATTGATTGGAATCTATGGGAGATTGTAAGGAAGGGAAACAGTTTGAAGAGAACTACCACAGATCCTGATGGTAATCTTATTTATGTTCCTCCCAAATCTGCTGAAGAGTTACTGGCGGAGAGTTCAATTCAAATGAGAGAAACCAAAGTTAAAACAATTTATTCTTCTAAACCAAAATGATTCACCTATTCTTCAAGCTATTCCTAAGGATCACTTGAGTGATTTTCACTACATGCAAGATGCTAAGGATATATGGTTAACAATCAAGGCAAAGTTTGGAGGGAATGAGGAGTCTAGGAGAATGAGAAAATCGATGCTGGGACAACAGTTTGAAGAGTTTCAAATCTCTGAAGAGGAAGGAATTCACAAGGGCTATGACAGGTTTCACAAGATTTTAATTCAGTTGAATCAGCTGAAGGCAAAGCCAGATAATGATGATTGCAATTCCAAGTTTTTGCGATCTTTACCTCAATCCTGGTTACAAGTTAGCATTGCTTTCAAAACTAAAGGTGGGCTAGATATGCTTACTTTTGATGAGTTGTACAACAAACTTAAAGCTCTTGAACATGATGTAAGAAGTCCTTTTCGTTCATCAACCACTGCTAGTCACATAGCATTTGTTGGGGCCTCCACCCCAAAGATGATCCATGCTCCAAATCCAACTTACTCATCATCATCTTACACTACCACTCCATCAAGTTCTCACTCTAAATCTAGTGGTATTATGGAAGATGTGCTTGGATCCTTCTTTGCTGATTATGATCCTCAGCAGCAACTTGCATATGAGGATTTCGAACAGGTGGATCCACTGGATATGGAAGAGATGAAGTTGAAGTGGCAAGTGGCCATGCTCTCTATGGAGATCAAGAGATTTGAGCGTAAAGCTGGGAGGAAGTTTGGTTTCCAGGGAAGAGATCCAGCAAGGTTTGACAAAAAGAAGGTCAAGTGCTTTACATGTCATCAGATGGGTCAGTTCTCCAGAGAGTGCAAAGATAGGAAGGCTTGTGATGAGGTGAGATACTCTTCCTATCAGCAGAGTCAAAGGGATGCTGGACTTCAAAGGCTGGATCCTCAGCTGCTCTGGTCACTTTGGATACCAATGTCGACTGGAAGTTACATGAGCAGGAGAATGATGATGGTCCTGGTGTTGATAATCTTGGGTTGCTAGCACGCTGTACTTCAGAGGATAGGCATGATCAGATTGCCTTGATGGGCATCTCTCAGGTACAAAACTGTTTGTTTGGTTGTAGTGATCGTTATAATGAGCTCAAGGAAGCCTATGATACTTTGAAACCTAAATATAATGAATGCTATGTTGAAGTTGAAGCCTATAAACAGGCTTTAAAAACATTAAAAAGACAAAAGGTTTGGTTTTAGAAGAATCAAATAGCTTATGATGAAAAGTTAAGGGTGTTAGAAAGTGATCTAGAATGTACTAAAAATGATTTAAGAAGATCTAAGAAAGAAAAAGCAGATGTAATTTCAGAAAATCTAGAGTTGAAACAGAAATTAGATGAGGAAATAGCTAGGCATAAACAATGGTTGATATCAGGTACAAATCTAGCTAGAGAAATCTATAGTAGTCAACCAGTGACCTCTGCAATAGGTTTAGGTTTTCAAAAGTATGTAGGATTGGAAGCTAGGAATGATGGGCGTAAATATACACCAGCAAGCTTAGCTAATTTTGTCAAAGAAGGTGAATTACATGCTATACGTGGACCTATTAGAGGTGAGCATATGCCCATTGACCTTTCCATTTCTGTTGACTTCGAAGGATCACACCATCTTTATGGCAAAAAGTCAAGCGACTTGCCAGACCCTGATACTTCATCTACTGACTTTGTCTCTTGTGTTAACAGTGACAAGTCCTTTGACCAAGGGTCTACCTCTACAGAGTGTGATTCAAATGACAAGTCAGACCTTACCAAGTCTTCACCCCTGCCTGCACCCAAGACTACCTATAAGCATGTCAGAGTTGCTGCCAAGGAATCAACTTCCAAGACAGTTTCCTCTGAAGACTTGCTTTTTAATTCTTTGCATAATAATTTTGTTAAAAACAATTCTGTTCATGGTTTTGGTTTGAGTACTTTTGCTTGTAATAGAACATCTTTTGGTTTGAATAAATCTTCTAAATAGAAGACATGTTTTGTTTGTGGAAGTAAATTTCATTTAATTAAGGATTGTGATTTTCATGAGCAAAGGATGGGTAGATGTGGTGATTATAGGAAATCTAGACCAATGTGGACTAATGTTAATGATATACCACCTTATGTTCCACAAGAAACTTATACTAATTCTCCTTTTTCTTGGAGAAGATCAGTTGCTAGACCATATGTGCAACCAACAAGTTCATATTTTAATAATGATTATTGGCCTGGATATGTTGACTCAATGAATACTGGGAAAGGATATTGGGATACTGCTGTCAAGCCCTCAGCAGGTTGTTCTTGGAATAAAAAGGGACCTAAATTTCAATGGAAACCCAAGAACAATAGTGGATCTTATACATCTGCATGGCCTATATCATATGATCCACAAGGCAGGTTCAAGTCAGTAATGACTTGAGCCTCCATAGTGTACTAATATTTTGTATGTTTTTGTTGTTGTTGTAGGATCATCCTCTTAAGCATAAGGAAGTAGGCATTGTTGATAGTGGTTGCTCAAGAAGCATGTCAGGAAACAGAGATATGATGCATAATTTTGTACCCATTGAAGGAGGAGGCAATGTGACCTTTGGTGGAAGTGATGGTAGAATCACTGGGAAAGGGACCATCAAAACACCTCAACTGGACTTTGAGAATGTGTACTATGTCAAGGAACTACAAAACTTCAACTAGTTCTCAGTCTCACAAATTTGTGACACCAAGAAAAAAGTACTCTTCTATGAGGATGAATGTCTTGTGCTATCTAAAGACTTCAAACTTTCAGAAGATACATCAATTCTGCTAAGAGTTCCTCGAAATCACAATCTATACACATTCAACTTAAATGATGTTCAACCAGAAGGTGATTTAACTTGTTTGGTGGTAAAAGCATCCTTAGATGAGTCTACTAAATGGCATAGGAGGATGGCTCATGTGAACTTCAAGACCATAAACAAGCTTTCTAAACTGGGTCTTGTTGAAGGTCTTCCTTCCAAAGTTTTCACCAATGATCATAATTGTGTTGCCTGCAACAAAAGAAAGCAACACAGAGCCTCATACAAAGCTATTACTGCTGTGAGCATTATTTCCGAACCTCTTCAGCTACTGCATATGGATCTTTTTTGTCCAACTCAAGTCAGAAGCATTGATCACAAGTATTTTTGTCTGGTTATCACTGATGGGTATAGCAGATTTTGTTGGGTATTCTTTCTAAGGACAAAAGATGAAACATCTCCAGTCTCTGAAAGACTTTATTACCCTTGTTGAAAACTAGTTGAACAAAAAGGTTAAATGAATTCGGTGTGATAATGGGACAGAGGTCAAGAATGCTTTACTTATAGAACTCTGTAGGTCTAAAGGGATAAAAAGGGACTATAGCTCTCCAAGAACCCCACAACAAAATGGGGTAGCTGAACGTAAGAATAGGACCTTAATAGAGGCAGCAAGATCTATGCTTGCGGACTCTAAGTTACCCACTATGTTTTGGACTGAAGCAGTTGGCACAGCTTGTTATGTACTGAACATGGTATCCATTACTAGACCTCATTTCAAAACACCATATGAACTTCTCTATGGGAAAGTTCCTGCTATTCATTACCTCAAACCTTTTGGTTGTCAAGTGACCATTCTGAATACTAGTGATCCACTGGGTAAATTTGATGAGAAAGCTGAGGATGGTTATATTGTGGGTTATTCCGCTCAAGTAAGGCTTACAGGGTTTACAATTTATCTGCTAAGAAGATTGAGGAGACTTTGAACCTGAGGTTTCTAGAAGACAAGCCTAATGTTCAAGGACAGGGTCATGTTTGGTATTTTGATCTTGATTACTTAACTGATTACTTGGGTTATTCTAGACATATGGCTAACCAAAGTGCAGGTACTCAAGAGTCTCCAACTAAAAATGCAGGTACCATGGATGCTGATTCTGACAGTGAGTTTAAAGATGATGAACAACCAATTATTGTGCCTTCTTTCTCCCCTAACAATTTTGCAGGTGACACTTCTAAAGATACAGTTGATGAGAGTGAAGATGAATCACAGTATGTTGAGGATCTTGCTATGCTTAAGAAACAAGAGTATGCAGCTAATCTAGAAGCTGAGAGGAATGCTGAGGAGATTGCAAGAGAAGCAATCAGTGGAAATCACAATTCTGCTGAATGTGATCCTGTTTCTCCTATCATCACCAAATCTGCTGATAGCCAAGCTGTTTCTACTCCTGTGTCTACTAGAGTGTCAACAGACTTTGGAGAACCTTATACACATTTTCCAAGACCTTCAGATCTTGGTCATCATCAATCCAAAGCTGGCATCTTCACCTCACCTTCCCATGACACTGATTTTGAACCAACTGTGACTAATCTTGATACCTCCATTGATGTCAACACCACTGCTACTAAAAGGATCAACATTGCTCATCCACAGTCTAATATCATTGGTGATCCTAATGCACCTGTTAGAACTAGGGGCACTGTGACTAGTTCTAAATATGTTCAAGTGGCTTTTATCTCTTATGTCTCAAATCAGCAAAGAGACAATCACATAGACTATGAGCATTGTCTGTTTGCTTGTTTTCTCTCTCAAGTGGAACCAACCAGTGTTACTCAAGCTCTTGAAGACTCAAGTTGGCTTGAAGCAATGCAAGAAGAGATGCAACAATTTCAAAATCAGCAAGTTTGGATCTTGGTGCGACTACCTGATGGCAAGTATGCAATTGGGACTAAATGGATTTTGAATAATAAGAGAGATGCAAGAGGTGTTGTTATTAAAAACAAAGCAAGATTAGTAGCTCAGGGGTATAGAAAAGAGGAGGGGATTGATTATGATGACGTGTTTGCACCTGTGGCTAGAGTTGAGGCCATACGGATATTTTTGGCTTATGCATCTTACATGGGTTTCATGGTATATCAAATGGATGTTAAAGGTGCTTTTCTATATGGTGAAATAGAAGAGGAGGTTTATGTCACTCAACCCAAAGGATTTGAAGACCCAGATCATCCTAATCATGTTTACAAGGTAATTAAAGCTCTCTATGGACTACATCAGGCACCAAGAGCATGGTATGCTAGGGCTTTCATCATTTCTGCGAAGCATGGTTATAATAGTGCCATTGACAAGACACTTTTCCTTAAGAAGAATTCCATAGACATCATCCTTGTGCAAGTTTATGTGGATGATATTATTTTTGGATCCACTAAAGAAGCTTGGTGCAGGGAGTTTGAGGAGCTAATGAAGGGAGAGTTTCAGATGAGTGCTATGGGGGAGCTTACTTTCTTTTTGGGTCTCCAAGTTCAGCAGAAACCTAATGGTATCTTTATCAGTCAGGATAAATATGTGAGGGACATCTTAAAGAAGTTTGGTATGGAGAGTGTCAGGACTGCCACTACCCCTTATGAAGCTCAAAAGACAAAGACCAACAATGAAGAAGATCCAGCTGTGAATGTTCACTTGTATAGATCTATGATTGGTTCTTTGATGTATTTAATAGCTTCAAGGCCTGATATTACCTTTTCTATGAGTTTTTGTTCTAGACATCAAATCACTCCACTTACTTCCCATCTCAATGCTGTAAAGAAGATCTTTAAGTACCTTAAAGGCCAACCTCATTTAGGTCTTTGGTATCCAAAAGAGTCTCCATTTAGGTTGGAAGCATATAGTGATAGTGACTATGCTGGTGCAAATCTGGATAGGAGATCCACAACTGGAGGTTGCCAATTCCTTGGAAAGAGATTGATTTCTTGGCAGTGCAAGAAACAAACTATTGTGTACCTCATCTACTGAAGCAGAGTATGTTGCTGCTGCAAATTGCTGTGGACAGGTTCTTTGGATACAAAATCAATTTTTGGATTATGGGTATAACTTCATGAATACAACAATTTTTATTGATAATCAAAGTACCATATGCATTGTTAAAAATCCAGTTTTTCATAGTAGGACTAAACATATTGAAATCAGGCACCACTTTATTAGAGATGCATATGACAAACATTTAATAAAAGTGGTTAAAATTCACACTGATGATAATGTGGCAGATTTGTTAACTAAGGCTTTTGATGGACCAAGGTTTCAACACCTTGTGGTCCATATTGGTATGATTAACCCTTAACTGCAAAGTTTAAGGGGCGGCATAGGCCTCAGGGGAGGATTCATGTAAACTTTGTATATTATTTTGTATAATTTTGATTGCTAACACTAACCAGCTAATGTTAATTAAGTCTGTTTGTCTTTGTTTGGTTTGTGTGTTTCTCTGTGTCTGTTTTGTTTTGCAGATTGCTTATATAACATGAAGTTCACCAAGGTTGGTCAGTTCGAATATGGTCAAGTTAGTTTAAAAAGCTTGTTTCTTCTGAAAGCTAAGTACTGAAGTAAGCAAATGGTTTCCACTGAATAAGATAAAGTAATGAAGAGAAGTATTGAAGTTAAATTGTTCATTCATTCATTCAAGAAACAGTTTACAGCTTACAGCTTACAGCTTACAGCTTACAATCAACTTCAAATGATATTACAAGATCAGTTCTATACAAGATCTACTTAACCTATTCTAGCTCCTATCATCGACTAGCCCATATCATCTATTCCAACTGCTGGATATACATGACCATGATATGCATGACCAGTACGACGAGCTAAGGATCAAAATGGGAAGGATGGATTGATGAAAACGAAGATGATGAAGATGAATACAGCAGATGGATGTGTGATATGACATTGTACTTTAGGCTTCATCTACTGGTTTCACCAAAAAGCAATCAATCCATCTTCCTTTTGCCCTTCCCTTGTACGATATGAGATGATGCACCAGACCATGGCGCAGGAAGAGCTAACACCACCTCTTTTTCGGCACGTGGCCTTTGTTGAGGTTGAGGTGTTGAAGTTTGGGGGTGTGATGTTCTCTCCTTACAGGAGTCATCAGAGTCTTCAGAAGCTTCACTTGGATTCACTACACTATCATCTTCAGAAGAACTGAGAAATGGGGATTTCAAAGGTCGAGGGTCATGTGGACATGACCAGAACTGAAGGAAATCACTTGATGATGATGATGATGGAGAAGAGGTTGGATCAATAACCTCTGGTTGGTTATTCATGGTTGATTATGGTTGATTGTGGTTTGTGGAGAAATTAGGGTTTGTGAAAAATTGGGGGTAAATGATATGTGTTAAGTGTGCATTGGGATTGTTATATAGACGGATTCGAGGATTAATGTAATTAAATGCGAGTTGGGTGGCACAGTAACGCTCTAGATATTTACTGATGATATCTTTATCTTGGGAGGTTTCTGCTGAAGTAAATTACTTCAGCAGATTGACCGTGTTTCTGCTGAAGTGTTATTTTGTCTTTGGTTAGAGTTGAAATACACGTAGGATATGGTCAATAATAGTTCCGATATTTTTGACTATATTTTGGGCAACTTCTACAAATCCATTATTCGCATAACTTTACTTCAAATTAATCGATTCCCTCTTCACTTACGTTCAAAACACTTCCAGTTGTGTGATTCTTAACCCTAATTAACAATTTTACACATGGAGCTTCAATTGAAGAAAGATCATAATAAAGTTGCTTTTCTGGGAAAAGCAAAGGGTGATGAGTTATATGTACCAATGGTGGAATTATTGAAAAGATCCAAGATTCATTATGCTTTAACACATTCTCCTAATGTGATATATGAATCATTGGTTACACAGTTCTGGGCATCTGCTACAAAACGAAGTGAAACAGAGATCGTGGCTATGATTGATGAAAGAGAGTACGTTGTAACAGAGGAGTTGATAAGAAGACAACTTCGTTTGAATGATGAGAATGGGGTTTATCATTCTAATTCAATGGAGATACTTACTGGGTTGAGAGCTATTGGATACCAAGGTACAAGGACATACATATGGTTCAAGAATCAGCTTTGCCCGATGTGGAGGTTTTAGTTCACACATTGCTTCAGTGTTGTTGGAAACACTCCTAAACCTTAATCAAGTGTTAATGATTCATATGTAATAGTTAGCTTAATTATGGCCTTTATGTTTGTTATTAGCCTTAAGCTGGCCCATGAGCTTAGGCCCATGTCCATTAAGGAAAGGAAGGGAGTGGGAGTGTTGCCCTAGCTCCCCTTCCTATAAATACTCTTGTATAACCCTCACTTGAGGGTTGGTTGTTCATTTTATTCACTCTCTTTCACTCTACGCATAACCGGTTTACTCTTTACGTGTGTGTGTGTGTTTAATGTGATCAACCGACCTATATCTCTTCTCTATTTCTTTCATTGATGCTTTTGTTGTAAAACTAGTGACCTAATAGTTGATGTTTGGAATCGCTCCTAACTCGTAAATGGAACGACATTGACGGGATTACAATTTCTATCCTTGTTAGCTAAAACACATGGGCTTGTTATGTCATATAGCCATAGTTGTAAGTGTTTAGCTATAAATACCCCTCCATACTTCCATGGAGGGGTGAGATTTCTTGTGTAAGCCTTTCACCTTTCAATAAAATAACACATAGTTCTCTCCCTTCTCTCTTGTTTCTCTCTCTAACTTGAAGATGGATTTCTTCCATCTTCCAAGACCTCCCGATTCACCAAATCAACCTTAGAAACGATCCTAACATTGGTATCAAGAGCAAGGTCCGTTTTGTATCATTGGTTGATTTTTGGTGATATTTTCTTGTCAAAATCGTGTCTTGTAAAATCTGTTTAACAAAGTTGTTAACTTTTAGTTATTTCTTGTGTTCATCAGATTTTTTGTTATAAGTTTATTGGTCAAAAAGTCTCATCCTTTCACAGTCATTAACCTTTTTTAAGACAATTTTGCATACCAATACTCGTGAATATATTTTGGGTCAAATGGTCAAACTGGTCATGTCCGTGGTTAAAGTTGGTCAAAAGTGCATCCTTTATGCCAACTTTCTGGGTTACTATGAATCTGGACAGATTCTTGGTCGGAATACATCGCCAGAAAAAGTCAACGCGGGTCAAAACCCTAAACTTACGCATAAGGATCCATCTACAGAGTTGGTACGCGTAGCTGTGAAGTTACGCGTAAGAAATGTTACACGTATGCGTTTACGCCTAAGCCTAGGCTTACGCATAAGCAAGAGGCTTAGGCTTAACATGCTTTACGCATAAGAATAAGTGCTTACGCATAAAGGAAAAAAGTTACGCGTAAGATTTTTTCAAAAAACCTTATGCGTAAAAATGACAAGAAGAAAAAAGCATTACGTAAAGATAACTAAGACTCGACCATAACAATACCAAATACCAACAACACTCAACCTCAGTATATCTACATCATTGGTCCAAGATAAATCGAGAAGACCCAAAGTTACAACAGTTCCATCAACAAAACTCCAACTACATCAACTAATCTAAAACCTAACTCATCCTCCTTTAATTATTCAAGACTCGTGACTCAACTCCATCTCATATGGTCTCAGCTTCGATTTAATTTTTGTTGCAATCTTCTTAAAGATTGTTTCAATTAAATCTATATCATCATCGACCTTGTTTCCTTAATATCCGAAACATCAAAAGAAATTGATTGATAACAAAGATGTTATAATCCTTTTCTTGTTTTGTTCATGACATCAAAACGAGAATACAACAATTAAATAGACCTACCTGAGACCTTTAAAGATCTTGATGCCGATAACCTTAGTGTTTATTCGACCAAGAAACGATGTTGGTGGGTTTGATTGTTAGCTTTATGAAGCAGGAGATCTGGCTGTGATGATTATTGGGAGAGAGGCGTTTTTGTTTTGAGATGATAGTTGTGAGTTTTTCTGTTTTGGGAAGAAAGGTGTTGGTAGGCAGAGTGTTTTGAGATGTATGTGTGTAGGGTTAGTTGTGTGAAGAGCGTATAATGTGAGGAACCGGTTATATCTTGTGTATGCTTTGGATTGGACTTGGGCTGCACATGGATATGGATCGTATATTTACTGGATTTAGTTGGGCTTTGGATTTAAATCATTTTTGGGCTGACTTACATGTGGTTCGTGGATATGGAGATGCTCTTTCAAACGCAAGTATATCTACAAAAAGGTGTCATCCGAATTTTTTGTGATATACAAATTGTTTGGATACAAATTTTTGTTATTCATGGATGAGTGGTATTGTGGTATGACCAATTTTCACGAGGATGCAATTTTTTTGACAAGATCGGGAAACCATTATCATTGTTCATTTAAACCATTAATGAAGGCTAGTCTTGGGAATTTAACCGTAAGATGTGACTACAGCGTGAATTCAATATTATTTATTTGAAGTTGAAGTGGGATATCACGGGTGCGTGTACTTAGTATCTTGAAGATATCGGGGTTGGTTGGATGCATGATTCTTCGAGATCCTTGTTCGAGCTTTTACCGTCAGAATGACAAAGACTTGAGTTATCTAGTTGAACCTGATGTAAGGAGTTACGTTGTTGTGCTCAAGTGTCACACTAAGGTGTGGATAATTTGAGAAACTTTAAGTTTACCTTTTTTCGATGGAGTTAAGAAAAAGGGTTCTTTGTCTGACAATAGTGCAAGTTCAAGTCACATGTTCGGGTTATACTACTTCAGTATCAAGTTCGTCACATTGGGTTCTCTCCATCAGTAGTCACTAAAAAAAGCCGTCAGAATGATAATGGGGTCGGTAAAGAGTTAACTGAGAAGAGTATACACGAGTAGAGAAGTTTTATCAGCAGCTGATTCTCACGAGATATTTATGGTACTTCACACTTGTTCGATTAATTGAACATACATGGTTTCGATGTCTCCAATTTCATCATCAACATACGTGATGTATGATTCTGATTCATTGAAAACATCGGAGAGAAGAGAGTATAGGTGGTGTCTGCTTCCTTTGTTGTTTTTGAATTTTTTTCGAAAACCCTCTCCTTTCATGAATTTCTTCAATCAGGGGGAAGAAATGAGACGATCAGTGGTTAAAAGTTCTCAAGTTGGTGTTATCGTCTCACTTTCACAGAGTTATCGTGTGTGAAGATACCTAAATATGATGTTGTGATGCCACACACACGGTCATTTTATCGAGTAATTGCAGATTCACAGGTAACTATTATTCCGATAGACCGCAACATTCAGGGGGAAGTCGTTTCATTTCGTATTTCGTGGTTTGTTTGGTGTGAAGCATCTACATACGTGAGAAGATCTTGTTGATTTCTTGCATGTTACCCCCGAACGGATTTTCCCGCACAAGTCGATTTACCTTGTGTGGTTTACTGCTCATCTACACATTCCGCTGCGTACTGAAAACTTCAAAAGTTAGAGGAAATGTTCACTACATCAAAGTTTCGAATCTGCTGAAGATGGTTGTTAGTTTGGGGGGAAGCTGATTCAGAAACTCACCAAAAAGAGTGTATACGAGAAGCTGCTAAAGACATGCGGCATGAATTGGGTGGAAGTTAATCCAATTTATGCATATTACATCATTTGCCTACAATTGAAGAAAATGGTTCTCAAGTCAAGGTACCGTAAGAAGGCAAAGAGAGTAAAATTTCATCATCCTCAGCAATTGAAGAGCTTATGAAGACCTTTCTTTATTTGTTTTCTATATTTGTAGTAAATTTGTGTAATATATCCCTTATGTCATCCCATTGGGAGAAGATTGTTGGAATCAATCCTAACTCGTAAATGGAACGACATTGACAGGATTACAATTTCTATCCTTGTTAGCTAAAACACATGGGCTTGTTATGTCATATAGCCATAGTTGTAAGTGTTTAGCTAAATAACCCCTTCATATACTTCCATGGAGGGTGAGATTTCTTTAATGTAAACCTTTCACCTTTCAATAAAATAACACATAGTTCTCTCCCTTCTCTCTTGTTTCTCTCTCTAACTTGAAGATGGGTTTCTTCCATCTTCCAAGACCTCCCGATTCACCAAATCAACCTTAGAAATGATCCTAACAAGTGTATAAGCAATAAATCAGGAGGATGGGACCAATTTTCTACTCAACTGGGATGTGGTATTGTATGTCTCTCTCAGGGTTTAACTTATAACTTTTCTAGGTTTATTTTTGACAATATGGTTGAAAATATACATAGGAAAAAGCATAAGTTTTTTATGTACCCTAGGTTCTTACAAATGATCTTAGACATTACAACCCAAGCCCAATAATTTTGTCCCATAGGAGCTTTAACTTCTAAACTATTTGCTTCAATGAAAACTCATTATGAGGGGACATATCATCCTTTGCTACTTGGCTATGTTGCCTCAAGCAATGGGAACGATAGGATAATATTGTTAATGACCACCTTCTACCAATGTTACTGGCGATGGTAATCCTTGAGTTGCCATTGATAGGGCCGCCGCAAGCTATTTGAAGCATCTAATGTTTCTCCTGACAAACCTCCACCTATATCTTCACCTAGACCTAGTTCAAGTCCACTACCTACACAGGTTACTCTTATTGAGTTTGAGCCTGAATTTAATAGACTGACCACACCTAGTCCAAATAGGGAACCATTTAATGAAGGTTCTCCTCATGTTGAGCATGACCATGTTTTTCCTGAAAGGTCCAATGAAGCTCCCATCACCACTGAGCAATCACATTTGGTGGAGTGAGAGACTCTATTACACTAACATCATGCTATGCTCTAGTGTGAGCAGGTATGTGGTGAAGTTGTGATCTCAAAAGGACTTGCAGAGACTAAATCTTCACTTGGTGGTGAGATTATGGAGTTAAAGAGTAAGGTTAAGAGTTTAGAGGAACAACTTGGGCATCATTCCAAAAGGAGGCTAGTGGTTTCTTCTGATGAGGAACAAGAGGATACTCAGTTTGGTTCTCTTAACATTTTAGCTGATGTGGCTCAGAAGACTAATGTTCCTTCATCAGATGTTGCTGAATCTTTAAAGAATAAGGAACCTATTCTGTTTACAAAAAGAAGGAGAAGAACTTATTTGAATAAGGGAACTACTGAAGCTTGAAAGGAACAAAGTGTTGAAAATCTTTCAACTGCTGAAGATAATAATGTGCATATGGAAGATGTTGGTTCTACACCTGGTCAAGATACATCTGTACAAGAACCATCAAATCCTACACCTTTAGCAGATGATCAAGGAATGTTTCGTGCTGGAAGAAGCTTTAATTTGGATCCAGCAGCTGAAGTCTTTTCTACACCTGTTGAGGATCTATCTCAACATGTTTCCTCTGATCCGAATCTGAATGTTTCTTACGAAGTTCCTATTGATACTTCTCATGTTGATGTTGTTCATGGTTGGCCGATCAAGGGAAAGTCTTGAGTCAAGATGAGCTTGGTCCAGTCACGGTAAGTAAACAGGCTGTAAGAACAAGAAAGCGTTATTTGAGGAATTGTGATATGAAGAAAAGTGATGACTTGGCTAGAATGATTGCAGCTCAGTTTACTACTAATTTGACACCTGAGAGACAAAGAGAACTGGATGAATTGGGTGCTCATATACCTGATGCACAATGGGATGTTTATACTAAGCAAGTTGCATCAGATCCTACACTTTCTCAGAGTATCTTAGGTGCAGACTTTAACAGTGAGACTTTTACTGCACAAATGGTGTCCCTTGGACAAAAATGAAAGCAAGCTGCAGCAGACAAAAGGAAAGCTCTTACTGCACAAAAAGCTAAAGAAAGAAGAGAGAGACCACCTACTGCTGCTCAAATGAAAGCATACATGCGAACTATAGTGCTTCATCAGAGTTCTACTCTCTTTAATTCTGGTTTGAAGAGAAGGCAAGTCTGGAATTTACCTGATGATGAGTTGCATAGAATGTATCAAAGGATTATGAAGCAAACTGCATCATCTTCTAATTTGAAAAGTGCTTGATGCTTTGGATGTTCCTAAAGCAAAGAGACCCAAGCAATTTGAGATTATGGATAATTTTGATGATGTGATTCCAAAGATGATTTCTCCTGGTATTTATTCTGAAGCACCTACTGAAGTTATACATTCAGCTGAAAGGATTCAATCTGCTGAACCTCAAGTTGTTTCTTCTGCAAGTATACCTAGTATTGCACTTGATGACAAAGGAGCAGAGTTGGGTAAGAAAGCTGAAAAAGAAGCTGCTAGAGCTAAGAATGCTAGAGTGATACTTAAGAGAATGTATGAATTGTGTGGTGCTGTTCCAATTAAATCTACTTCTTCGATTCCTGCTACAAATGTTCATGATGATTCTGAAGAGTTATCATGTATGGGGATTTATATACCTGGTAGGAGGAAGAAAAGGATGTCTAAAAGGAGACATATTTCTCTAAGGAGATCTGTAAAGTCATCTGGAACACATACTTCTAGGGTTTCGAAATCTCACAAGGATAGTTCTTTGGATCTCAAAGCTGATGCTTCAACTTTCATTAAAGAAGGATCTGCTGATGTTTTTCCTGAAGGATCTCATGATGTGTTGACTGCTTGGACTCTTACTGAAGGACAACTTAATACTATCTTTAGGCTGGACAAAACTTCTATGCAGTTTAACTTTTTGAAGGAAATATTTCATCTGGTAGATAGGCAAGATTTGCATACACTTTATAATCTTGTTTCTAAGCATTATGCTACACATACACCACAAGGTTCAGGTTTATACTTGTTGGGTGATCTTCAAGTGTTGTTTGATTCTCAATCTCCAAATGGTAAAGGGTATGAGATTTGGAAGAATTCACATAAGTGGAAGGTTGAGACTTGAAGATTTTATCCTCTGCCTTGTGTGCATATGGTGGAGACAACTGGTGGAATTACTGTGTGTATGTTTACTGATAAGATTTATCCATTATCTATGAGGCTTATGGAAAGAATGCTTAGACAGAAGTTGGAAGTTTCTCCAGATCCAGTTGGGAATGATAAGTTATATGCTGAACAACTGGTTGGTTTGATTAAGACTCAACTTCTGCAACATCGAGCTTCATCTTCTTCTTGATAGTGGTAATTTGTATTCTTTGTATTATTTGTAATATTTGATTTCTTTTCTTATTTGTTTTATTAGTTAAAAAAAACAAAACAAAAAACAAAAAAAAAACAAAACAAAACAAAACTAACTTTTCTTGCAGGTTTGTTGTATCTTATTGATGGTTATTGACTCACCAGATGTGCCTTGCGTACATCAAAGAGTTAGCTAGTCAAAGTGCAGCTTTGGTAAAGACACATCAAATGTTGATAGGTCGTAATGGTTTGCAAAATCATAGGGTTTGCAACCACCCATGCTTAATTCTTTGAGGGTTGTATGGTCATCAATTCACCATGTTTTATTCATTTTTGGAATCGAAATTGACTAGCCCACATGTATATGGCTTGTGGTAAAGGCAGTGGAACACCATATTAGGTTCTCAATTCACCAAAGGTGATTTATTTATCCTAAGAATTGGCTAGTCACGAGCAACGGCTCAGGTAAAGCATTTCAAATCCGTTTATGGTTTTGGTTTGCTAATAAATCGATGGTTATCGATGTACCATAGTTTTCGAACTAAAACATTTGGCTACTCAAGTAGTGATGGCTATTGGTAAAGAGACATCAAATCCATTATTTTCAATGATTCACCTCTCAGAGGAGTTAACACACCTGGATGTGATGAGAATAGTATAAAACTAATATGTTTTGATGTACATGTTGTCATTTTTTGCTGCAAAGATCTGGAGTTTCAGGGTTTTGTCATAATAGAGATGTCATTGTTTGGTTCTTTGATGCTGAAGTTCAAGCACAATCCTCTAGTTCTGAAGTTTTAAAGATCTACCCAGAAACTGGAACTTAACCAAGTCAAATTCCAGTTTAGGGGAGGATTGTTGGGAATTATGCAAAGTAGAAATTATCTTTGAAGGAATCTGCTGAAGTATATGGATTCTGCTGAAGAAGTGTTTCTGCCGAAGTAATATAATTCGTAGTTTGTTTCTGCGGAGATAGTATTCCGCATATTCTATAGTTAGTTAGGATATGCAAGAGCTTTATTAGGAAGTGATTATGTATATCTTATTTAGTTTTATGTTTATCGTTTCTTAGAAAACAAGTTAGGGTTCCTTGTCTATAAAAGAACATAATAGTATGAGTTATATGCGAGTTGAAAAACAAAGATTTAGTATCAATATAAAGATCCATAGAGGATCAACGAGTTCTTAGTTATATGTGTTTGTACTTGTGTTTGATTTCCGCTAAAGAATACAAGTAGTAGAGATTTTCTATTAGTTTGTTTGTGATTACATAAGCAATACAAACGATCTACGAGTGCTCAAGATCTATCAAGGTCTAAAGTTTCATCACTATCTTCTTGAACCTTTTCTTTGTCAAGTTGTTTTTCCAATTGTTCTTAGTTCAATAGTAATGTTCCCGTGAATGTGGATAATTCTTGACGGAAAAGAGCATTTGATAACGCTACACGCGTCGTTCGGGGTCAAAGGAACTTCCTTTTCGTCGATCAAGTTTTTCAACACCCAAGGCAGTGAACCTAATCGTTGTAGTGTAGTATTACGGTAAGCCACGGGAATTGATATCGTTCTCTAAGGGAATAGGAATGCTAGTGAGAAGTTACTACGCTAAGGTTGGGGTTGAGGAAGATTATTTTTTTATCCTTTTTTATGTTTTTTTTAGGAAATGGAAAGGTACGAATCTCGGGGTTTGAATTTGAGGGTTGGTATTTCTACCGATTACTTTTACTTATCTAATTATCTAATCTAAGGTGTATGTAGTCTATGTCTATTGTTGTGTGCTCGTATGATGATTAAAATGTATTTTCTTAGGCTTTATTACTCCATTGTTTATCTATTGATGGTTGAATTATCCGTCCTTATTATTAATCAGCGTTGTGTCTCTAAGATCGTAGGGTATAGACATCCCTAACTCTTTGGAAGCTACCAAGGTTACGACTACAAAATCTCTAAGATTTATAAACTTTAAATCTAAGGTATTCTTTGGATGTATAGCCTACAATTACTCTAGGTGATTATAAACTAGGGTTCAACAAAGATTAATCAAGCATTACAAGTACAATATGAATGACCTATGCAATACTAGGTCAATCACAATTAAGATAAGAGACAACCAATCAATATTCAATAACTAGTTTCATATTACCTAAGCAAACACACAAGTAAATTAGTAGGATATGGGAACATGCAAGCATACACACAATCAAAGGAAGACATAATTAAATTAATGAAGTAAAACACTTATCTTGATGTAAGATAGGGTATGGAACCTAAAATACTATACAAGACGACCTTGGTTCGGTTAGGTTTTTACTCCAAAAGACTACACGGCGAAAATTTGGATTCTATATATAAGATTACAAATGCTGACGACGCCCACTTTAATTTGTGACGCCATCGGGTCGCCGTTATTAGGGTTTCGATCTACCATTACGTTAGTATTGCGTGGCGTCACCTTATGCTAGTGAGCTGTCCTCTTCAATCTCTGGTCGTCGGATCAAATCTAGGTCGTTGAGGCTGCGGCCTATGATGCGCTCCCAAGCAGTCAAGTTTTCTCACCCAAGCGGCCACTTGTGAATGGCCGGCCGTAAGAAACTTAAAACGGCTCAAGCGAAATCAATGAAGATCTGGGGAGTATAGTGTTTCCCAGTCGTTATGTCCCAGTGAGAGCTATGCAATGGATTACCAAGTAAAAGTGATGGGAATTTGAACGAGAAAAGAGGATTGAGAATGATTATAACTACAGAAAAAGCCAACAAATTACAACGGCTTAAATGCAAATTAAAGGAAATTAAAAAGATAAAAAATATTAAATAAACGCTATCACCATATTTAAAATTGATGAACGTTTAAAACTTAAAACTAAAAACTTACGTTTAAATAAAATTACGTAAGCGTCAAAATAAAAGTGAGATCTAAGAAATAAAAGTCCTGAAAATATGAAAATGACATTTTTACAAACCTAATGATAAAAGAAAATTTATAGAAAAGAAAATTATTTTTATAACTATTTAATTAATTATTATTAATTAAAAACTATTTTTAACTATTTAATAATAGCCTAAAATACAAGAAAATATGAAAAAAAGCTAGAAAAATAAAATTAAGACTTAGAAAAATCTAAAATAACAAAATATAATTTTCAAAACTATTTTTGTATTTTTCTGAATATTTTTGTATTTTCTAGGAATTAAAAACTATTAAAAACTAATTAAATTGCTTAAAAATACAAATTTAACTAAGAAAAATCTAGAAAAACATTTTTTTGTCTTTTTATATTTATCTTAACTTAAGAAAAATGAAAAATTATTTTTTTGAAACTTTTCTTAATTTTTTGTATTAAAAGCTAATTAAAAATGCTTAAAAACTAATTTAAATTAAGAAAAATAGCAAACAAGCTTGGAAAAATATGAAAATTTCAGGAAAACTCTAAAATATTATTAGGAAGCTAGGAAAAACAGAAAAACAGGTGCATGTGTGGAGGAAATAAGAACTGAAGAGCAAAGTGCTTATAGATAAGCACTTTGAATAAGCAAATGGAGACCAAAAAGCACCAAACCAAAACAGATGCTAAAATAAGCTAAGAGAACCAAAATGAAACAGAAAACAACTATCTATAACCTCTGGATTGCAACTTGCAAAGATTTGGCTAATTGAGCTAAAGAGATAAAAACAGATTCTGAGACCTACTTTGAGCCTATGAATAAGCTATCAAATAAGCTGAGATTCAAAAACCAAAAATGGGGACCTAAACCAGACCTGGTAGAGTTTGCAAACCAAAAACTAACTTAGACAAGCTCTTGTGACCTCTGTGCAAGAACATGCAATCTTACTGCAAAACACATGCCAGTCGATTATACTGCCGAGACACTTAAGCCCATAATGATAAGCGGTTTGAGGCTTAAACCAAATTGGTAAATTTAACAAAAATGCTAATCATAAAATAGACCATTTGAAGTTTTAAAAGCCACAAGTTTCACTAAGATTGGCCTAGAAATGAATCCATGAAAATTCTTCCTAGTTGAGCCCAAACAGGTTTTCAATGTTTTGACTTTTGACAAAACTAAAAGTTTGACTAAATTGAACTTTGATCATGATTTAAGGACTGATAAGGATCTAATATGATGAAACAAAGCTACTACAATCTATCTCTATGTATTTTACACACAAAATGAGCTTTTGGTTTTGTAAAAGCTCAACAGTTAGTATTGAGGAGACAGATAAATGGGTATGTTGACTTATGAGCTGCGAGGCACAAGTTATGACTCAAATGAGTTCAAAGGAGCTAAGCAAACATGAAACAACAGGTTATCACCTACGAACAAACCTCTAGTACAGTTTGGGACCAAATCCAAACACCATTTAATGATCCGATAATGAGATTTAACTATCTAATTGACATAATTAGGCCATGCTAACATGAAATAGAGATATACTAACCTAATTAAACTGATTTAATCATAAATAACATAATTGAAAGCAGTTAATCAACAGGAGCCATATAAGCTATTTTATGCTACAAACGAAAATTAAAGATCAAAGCAGGAACCTTAACTATTATGCAGGTTGGCTCAAACTAGAACAGTACCAACAAACATTTCGGGCTTGCTTCATTAATCCGGGATCAACTTTCCCTCTCCTTTGACTTTCATTGACCAGAAATGGAAAATGCTTAAAACTTAAGCTTGAGCTCACTCAAAGCTACACACAGCTTTAGTTAGCTCTTTTGAATTATAATAAGGCTTATTGAAGCCTGGATTTAGAACATTTGAGACTGAATGGATAAAAGAAAATTTTAAAACAAGATATTTGAATAAAACTCGATTGGTTCTTTGAATTGAATTGCAAGTGATCAAATAACTTAAGTTCAATACAAGGAAACTAAAAATTACAATATTGAGAAACTAACTAAGACTTGTAAAATAAAAACGACATGCTTTTTAAACTAAAAACTAACTAACTCCTTTTCTCTTCTCCTCTTTCTTCTTTTATACTCCTCAACTCCCCATTGTTTCTGACTTTTCCCTCTATTTGAGGCCCTTGGATCATTTGAAGTAATCTTGGCCATTTATCATTTTTGGCGGAAATGGGATTTTTGATTGTTGGGGGTTGAGTAAAGGGCTAGAGGTATCATTAAATGTGTTTTGTAGATGTGTGGAGGTGGGGGGAACATGGAAGGATAAGGTGAGGGAGGGGGGATGGGTTGAGTGCGAGGTTAGAGAAGAGTGTGAGGAAGGAGAAGAAAAGTCTTGGCGGGTAGGCTAGATTTGACCAGATATTTGACTTGGCAGGGGGGTCAAAAGTGGTAAGGGTCCAAAGGTTGGCGGGGTCCTTGGTTTGACAAGTCCAAAAAAGGTGTAAAGGTTTATAATAAAAAGGACTTGTTATGCAATTTTGAAAATCAGGACCAATCACTCAATTATGCAAAGATGTTCAAGGACTAAAAGTGATAAGTTTCAATAATATAAGGACTAAACTTGACATTTTCAAAATTCCAAGGGCCATTTTTGTCAATTTTGAAACTTGGAGGACCAAACTTGTAATTTTCTCAAACTTTTTATATTTTTCACCAAAGGACTAATTTTGACAAGTGATTTAAAAAGGACCTTTGGTGATTTTTCTTTGAAATCAGGACTCGGGGACTACTTTTGACAATTTTAGAAACTTGGGGACTGAAACGCCAATTATGCAATCTTGCTCATTTTCATCTGATTTTGAACATTTTGCATCTGAAACATATAAAATGCAATTTTGGAATATTTTCAGTATTTTGATGCATATCTGAGCATTTTTAACCGTTTTCATTCAGATTTAACTAAAAATGATGAGTATTTACACACTCATCAATCCCCCACACTAAACTATTGCTAGTCCCTAGCAATCTTTTGAGAAAAACTTAATGGATTTGAATCTCTTTACCAAAAGCCATTACTTCTCGAGTAGCCAAATGTTTTAGTTCAAGTAAGAACCATGGTACACCGATAACCATGTGATTTTGAGCAAACCACCAGCTTTCAACGGTTTTGATTTGTCTTTACCAGGAGCCGTTTGCTCTGGAATAGCCAACTCTTAGATAAATTATCAATATTATCTTTGGTGAGCTGATTACCAATTATGGTTTTTCCACTGCCTTTACCACAAGCCATAAACTTGCGGGCTAGCCAACTCTTCACTTTTTAGGATATGGTGAGTTGAATACCATACAATTTTGGGCAAATTGCAAGCCGTTAACGGATTTGAGATATCTTTACCAAGAGCCGTTTGCTCTGGATTAGTCCAATCCTTTAGTTTATTAGACATGGCGGTTGATAACCAAATGAGTAAGTGTAAAACACTTACTCAAAAAAAATTTTGGCCAAAAGCGGGAATTAGGTGGTATAATTATATAATAAAATTCGTGAAATTCCCCCACATAGAAATGAATATTGCCCTCAATATTCAAAGTACAGTATTATGCGAAGCAGAGAACGTAAAAGGGAAATACTACGGCCTATTTTTCAAGGATTATTATTATTATTATTATTTTTTTTTTTTTTTTTTTACTTGAAAACTTATATATATATATATAACATGTGGGGCAACTCCCCACACTAGAGTTGGACTACGGGTGAAAACCATATTCACTCTACATTTTTGATTACCGAGTCGCTAGCTTGACTCGACCCCGAATTCATTGGTTCATGGGGAAGTAAAGTGGAAGAAACAATCTCCATCGGACTTTCATTCAAGATGTTTGGACAAACATTTGAAGCACGAGAAAGTTCCACACCGATGAGATATATTCGGTTAAGATAATGATACATGGAAATTCCGGGATCAAAGATAATGTCTTCATTCCCGAAGGAGTGAAGAACGGGAAGTACAGAATATATGAAGAAAAGAAAGAAAATCATGATAGAAATCATGACTAACTCTTCATCTCATAGGAGAATTCATAGTTTCAAGAATCTCATCAGTTAAGCTTGCTTGATCAAGACATATTATGGGATTGTCTAGATCAAAGTAGAAATTATCATACTCCGGCGGAGATATGATATGAGTGAGTTCATCGAAACTCCATGAAGGTGAATGAATCATATTAAATTGATATGAGTAGGTTCACTTGGTGAACTCCTCCAATGTAAATGATTCATAATTGGGGAGAGGTATGAGAATGAAAAGTGTACTGCGCCACTAATCTTCTCTCCCATATTATCAAAACGAAGGCTTTCATTCCGGATTAGAATCATCAGAAAGAATGTCACTACCCTTAATGGGGATAGGAGATGAAATTGGTTTCTCTTTGAAAGCCTCGATTTTAGAAATGAGAAGAATGACATTCAATGTGTAGGACGAAGAGCTTCATCTTTGATTTCATGCAATAATGTAACAAGCTCGAAGGTAAATCTTCACATAAGCGTGCTCCCACAAGATAACGAATCATCATCATCAGAATGGGAACATCTCAACATGATTACTTTGGAAGACAAGAGGGGTAGGGATATCACACAAATGCTCGAGAATTCCCTGTGACTCTCTTGGGATTGGAACAAGGTTCTCAACACTAGACTTTATGAATTCGTCCCATTCCTTTTAGGAACAGTGTCAAGATGCTCGTCCCCATGTTCAGAGAGAGTGAGTGGGAGCCTCGGGTGTGATAGCATTGTTTGAGATGGAATCTCAACTCTGGGATATCAAGCGGTGAGGGAGTTGAAATAATATATCTTTAAAGGATAAAAACTCTCCTCGTCATCGTCATATAGAGCTGCCTTGAGAAATTGGGAGCATGTTTACTTGCTCTAGGATTAATAATTCTTCCCTAGATTTGCGGGCCTCTCGTTCTTCTCGTTCTTGACTAGTAATTCTCCCATGGTCTTTTCACCTTCACGATTCTTAAAGTTACTAATCATGTCATCAAGTGTTTTCATTGTGGTTTCAAAATCTTGGGAGATTTCATAAGACAACGGCTCGGTGGAGTTTGAACAGTATGGTGCTGTGGAGGTTGAGAATTGTCAAACATGTAAGAGTCATGATTGTTACAAGGAGGGTTCCCTATTTGACAATCGAGCTGAAATGGGGACCTCACATTACTACAATAGTAAAAACTGTTGAGTGAATTTGGTGAATCATATGGATTTGGTTATAACCAAAGTTCGAGCATTACCGAAAACTGTTCATAGATAACGTGTTTCGGATTGACACTCAAATCCTTGGTGAGGACCTCCACAAAATTCACGCAGTGAAGTGTTGATTATATGAAGATAAATCGGGCGTGGTTTGGGTAATTGGAAAACTTTGAAGGGTCGTTAAATGAGTTCGGATTAGGATCATAATCAAATGAATTCCTCGAACCACAAAACAAACAACTCCGTTATGGATATCATTACCACATTGTACACACGTACACCAACGACGGGGTAACCAAAAGAGGCTCACCCAAGCAGACACAAGGAATAAATGATTGCATTTGAGAGTTATGAGAAGGAATCAGTTCATTCAAAGTATCAACAAAACCAACATGATGATGATCAGAATGACTATCAAGTCTCGAAGAACATTTTGAAAAATCAGGAGGTGGGACAAGTGGTGTGCTCTCGAGGCTAGCAATTTCCACCACTTCGTTATGGTCTCGGTTCTTGAAAGGGTTCATCGAGTTGTGGCGGATGGTCGGAAAAACTTGGAGAATCATCGAGAGAGTTATCGGATAATTCGCACCAATAACAATATTTTCTTGCACCCATCCTTCCACATCGCTTGCATAAACAATCCGGATTCGACAGAGGTGATCCTCTTCCATACGGCTTTTGCGATGGAAACAACGAGGATAATTGAACGTCGCCATGAGAATTAAACATGTAGAGGGTTAAAGAAATAGAATTAAACGGTTTTGAGGTTAAAGAAGAGTAGAATCAAACGGTACGAGGGGGTAAAAGAAATAGAATCATACGGATAAGAGGAATGAGAAGAATATTTTTGTATTTTTGAAAAACATGATGTAAAAACAAAGAATGAAAATCTTTTTGGGTTTTTGATTTTTAAGATGTTTTTGGATTTTTGGATTTTTACAAGAAAATATAAACATATATAGATGGTATGAACAATGAGTGAATATTCAAATCACTAATCTGCTAACGTAAGATAATTGCTTACGGCTCGATGCAAAAATTTGATCGCTCCCAACGGTCAAGTTTCTCACCTGAAGCAAGCCCCTTGTGAATGGCCAGAGTAATAAAAGCGGCTCAGGAGCGAACTCAATGAATATCAGGGGAGTATAGTGTTTCCCAGTCGGTATGTCCCAGCGAGCTATGCAATGGATTACCAGCGTAAAGTGATCGAGGAATTTGAACGAAGAGGTTGAGAATGATTATAACTACTGAGAAAAAAGCCAACAAATTACGGCTTAATGCAAATTAAAGAAATTAAAAAGATAAAAAATATTAAATAACGCTATCACCATATTTAAAATTGATGACGTTTAAAACTTAAAACTAAAACTTACGTTTAAATAAAATTACGTAAGCGTACAAAATAAAAAGTGAGATCTAAGAAATAAAAGTCCTAAAAATATGAAAATGACTTTTTTACAAACCTAATGATAAAAGAAAATTTATAGAAAAAGAAAATTATTTTTATAACTATTTAATTAATAATTATTAATTAAAAACTATTTTAACTATTAAATAATAGCCTAAAATACAAGAAAATATGAAACAAAGCTAGAAAAATAAAATTTTGACTTAGAAAAATCTAAAATAACAAAATATAATTTTCAAAACTATTTTTGTATTTTTCGAATATATTTTGTATTTTCTAGGAATTAAAACTATTAAAACTAATTAAATTGCTTAAAAATACAAATTTAACTAAGAAAAATCTAGAAAAATATTTTTTGTCTTTTTATATTTATCTTAACTTAAGAAAATGAAAAATTATTTTTTTGAAACTTTTCTTAATTATTTGTATTAAAAGCTAATTAAAAATGCTTAAAACTAATTTAAATTAAGAAAAATAGCAAACAAGCTTGGAAAAATATGAAAATTTCAGAAAAACTCTAAAATATTATTAGGAAGCTAGGAAAAACAGAAAAACAGGTGCATGTGTGGAGGAAATAGGCTGAAAGCAAAGTGCTTATAGATAAGCACTTTGAATAGCAAAATGGAGACAAAAAGCACCAAACCAAAACAGATGCTAAAATAAGCTAAGAGAACCAAAATGAAACAGAAAACAACTAACTATAACCTCTGGATTGCAACTTGCAAAGATTTGGCTAATTGAGCTAAAGAGAGATAAAAACAGTTCGAGACCTACTTTGAGCCTATGAATAAGCTATCAAATAAGCTGAGATTCAAAAACCAAAAATGGGGATCTATACTAGACCTGGTTGAGAGTTTGCAAACCAAAAACCAAGCTTAGACAAGCTCTTGTGACCTCGTGCAAGGGCGCAAGTCTCGCCAAAACCTTGTCTTGGTCGTTACCGGCGCTTAAGCCCATAATGATACGCCAGTTTGAGGCTTAAACCAAATTGGTAAAATTTAACAAAAATGCTAATCATAAAATAGACCAGTTGAAGTTTTAAAAGCCACAAGTTTCACTAAGATTGGCCTAAAATGAATCCATGAAATTCTTCCTAGTTGAGCCCAAAACCGGGTTTTGATGTTTTTGACTTTTGAGAAAAAACTAAAAGTTTGACTAAATTGAACTTTGATCATGATTTAAGGACTGATAAGGATCTAATATGATGAAACAAAGCTACTACAATCTATCTCTATGTATTTTACACACAAAATGAGCTTTTGGTTTTGTAAAAGCTCAGCAGTTAATTTGTTGAGACAGATAAATGGGTATGTTGACTTATGAGCTTTCAGGCACAGTTATGACTCAAATGAGTTCAAAGGAGCTAAGCAAACATGAAACAACAGGTTATCACCTCTGAACAAACCTCTAGTACAGTTTAAGGACCAAATCCAAACACCATTTAATGATCGATAATGAGATTTAACTATCTAATTGACATAATTAGGCCATGCTAACATGAAATAGAGATATACTAACCTAATTAAACTGATTTAATCATAAATATGAAATTGAAAGCAGTTAATCAACAGGAGCCATATAAGCTATTTTATGCTACAAGAAAATTAAAGATCAAAGCGGGAACCTAACTTGTTAATAAGGTTGGCTCAAACTAGAACACAAATACCAACAAACATTTCAGGCTTGCTTCATTAATCAGGGATCAACTTTCCCTCTCCTTTGACTTTCATTGACCAGAAATGGAAAATGCTTAAAACTTAAGCTTGAGCTCACTCAGCTACACCACGGCTTAGTTAGCTCTTTTGAATTATAATAAGGCTTATTGAAGCACGGATTTAGAACATTTGAGACTGAATGGATAAAAGAAAATTTTAAAACAAGATATTTGAATAAAACTCTGAATTGGTCTTTGGAATTGAATTGCAAGTGATCAAATAACTTAAGTTCAATACAAGAAACTAAAATTACAATATTGAGAAACTAACTAAGACTTGTAAATAAAAACGACATGCTTTTAAACTAAAACTAACTAACTCCTTTTCTCTTCTCCTCTTTCTTCTTTTTTATACTCAATCAACTCCCAACTTGTTTCTGACTTTCCCACCTCTATTTGAGGCCTTGGATCATTTGAAGTAATCTTGGCCATTTATCATTTTTTGCGAGAAATTGGGATTTTAACAGTTGGGGGTTGAGTAAAGGCTAGAGGTATCATTAAATGTGTTTGTAGATGTGTGTGGAGGTGGGGGGAACATGGAAGGGATAAGGTGAAGGAGGATGGGTTAGTGCGGTTGCAGAGAAGAGTGTGAGGAAGGAGAAGAAAAGTCTTGGCGGGTAGGCTAGATTTGACCCGGATATTTGACTTGGCGAGGGGTCAAAAGTGGTAGGGTCCAAAGGTTGGAGGGGTCACTTGGTTTGACAAGTCAAAAAAGGTGTAAAGGCTTATAATAAAAGGACTTGTTATGCAATTTTAGAAATCAAGGACCAATTTTGTCAATTATGCAAAGATGTTCCAAGGGACTAAAAGTGATAAGTTTCAATAATATAAGGACTAAACTTGACATTTTCAAAATTCCAAGGGCCATTTTTGCCAAATTTCAAAGTTGGAGGACCAAACTTGTAATTTTCTCAAACTTTTATATTTTTCAAAGAAAGGACTAATTTTGACAAGTGATTTAAAAAGGACCTTTGGTGATTTTTCTTTGAAATCGACTGTGGACTACTTTTGACAATTTTAGAAACTGGGGATCAAACCGCCAATTATGCAATCTTTGCTCATTTTTCATCCGATTTTGAAACATTTTGCATTCAAACATATAAAATGCAATTTTGGAATATTTTCAGATTTTGATGCATATCCGAGCATTTTTAACCGCTTTGCGCCTCAGATTTAACTAAAAATGATGAGTATTTACACACTCATCACCCTACTCCTTTAAAACCTAAAGCCGTCACTTGTAAATGAGCAATTTGGCTACTGAGTCGTCACAAAACTTGTCCGACGGCGTCTCTAGTAGAACCTGTGTTGGAATCACTCCTAAACCTTAATTCAAGTGTTAGTTACTCATATGTAATAGGTAGCTTATTATGGCCTTTATGTGTGTTATAAGCCTTAAGCCTATGTAGAAGGCCCATAAGCTTAGGCCCAAGCCCATAGGAGAAAGGAAGGGACTAGGAGTGTTGCCCTAGCTTCCCTCCTATAAATACTATGTAATAACCCTCACTTGAGGGTTGGTTGTTCAAGTTTTCTTTTCACATACTCATACGCATAACCAGTCTAACATTTACGTGTGTGTGTGTTTGGTTTACTTGTTCAATCGCCTCTCTATCTTTCTTATAAGTTTGTGTTTTAAATCTAGTGATCTAACAGTGGTATCAATCGCCAAATAGTTGGGTTAACACTTTTGTTTTTGAAGTTTTTTGTTTCGGTCTTACGCGTAAAAGTAACGAGAACTTTGGCTCGTTTAAAAACTCGTTTTTTTCACTTTTCAATCCAAGATTCTTGTACTTTCAACGTTTTAGGGTGTTAAAATAATACGTGTTTTGGCAAAAGTTTCAAACTTTATGCGTGGATCGTGTTTTAAACTAGTTTTTATTCGAGGGTTTCATCTACGTACTTGTTTTAAGAGCTTTAGATAATCAAGTTTCACACTTTTGTGTCTTTTGGTGTTATTGAAGCTATTTCATCACACAAAAACTGGGTTAGAAACATATTTGGGCAAAATCATTTTTACGAGTAAGTCTACGCGTAAGCAAACCCTAATCTTACGCGTAACTTTATCCTTGGTTTGATCTTCATTTAGTGGTTTACTCGTGTTTTCTTGCTTGGATAAGCACGAAAATACGTCGACTTTAGATATCTTTTGCATCGTGAAGTGTAAAAGATCATTTGGGATAAAACCCTAAAATTACGCATAAGCATAAAGCTTACGTGTAGAAATCCTACGCATAAGATTCATCTTATGCCTAAGCCAAGTCTTACGCATAAGGTAATCCTACGTAACTTTCTCGCTACTATCTTTGTGTCTCACGCATAACTTTAGAGTCTTTTCCATACTTACGCCGTAAGCTAAATCTCTGCGTAACTCTTGATTGTTACTGTAACTTTGGTGTTTTAAGCACGATAAGTGCTTACTTGGCTATTGTGATTTCTCCACCTAAGGATACTTCATCAACAAAGGTTCATTCGACTACAAAGATCCATTTTACCAACACAAGTTTATCAACATGTCACAACCACCATACTCTAACTATTTCCCTTACACTTATCCTCATCCTCAACGCCAACAACAATTAAGTCCACAACATCAACAATGGAATCAACAACAAGCAATTTATCAACAACAATTTAATCAACAACATACTCCACAACTTCCGCAATTCCACAACCTCAAATGGTTCAACCACCACCAAGTCTTCAAGTTCAACCGTACACAAATGACTTCAATCAACATCCATCAAGGAACACTATGAAGGAACCCACTTGGTTTGCAAAGATGTTTGAAGCTTTAAGCAACCAACAATCAATTCATGAGGCTGGATCACTTGATAGACCTCCAATGCTCACTCCAGAAACTACGATCAATGGGTGATAAGGTTCTTTAGGTTTTGTGATCTAAAGAAGCCACATGGAAAGTTCTTAAAGAAGGTTATCTTGGAAGGTCCATTTGAGATGCCTCCACATTGTCATTGTACCGGAGATCCAAATGCCATTCCACCAAGAGATGAACAAACGAACATTGCTATCAAGACTTGAATCCTCAAGAACTTCTACACTATGAAGGAGATGAGCTTGCAATGGAATATATCCTCTTAGGATTACCAAACCCAATTCTTAGTAGTGTTGATGCTCAAAAGACTGCAAAGAAAATGTGGGATCATATTAGATCTTCTTATGGAAGGATCGTACTCAATCAGGGAAGATTTGGAATCCAAAATTTACTTGGCGTATGAACACTTCATGATTGAACACGGAGAGACACTAGAGTCTTATCATCACCGATTTTCAGACATCATCAATGATTTGGATAAACACAACATCATCATGCCAAGAATTGCGGTGAATACTAAGTTCTTGAGTAGTCTTGGTCCTGAATGGGAGAAGTATGTCATTTTTCTCCGTCAGGCGAAAAACATGCATCAGTCTACATATGGATTATTGTACGATTACTTGAAGCCTCATGAAAAGGAAGTTGATAGGGAAAGGATTCTCCGTGCTCAAATTGCTCCACCGACACATCCGGAAAATCAACAACTTGCCTTATATGCTCAAAGCAGTTATTCTCCTCAACCAGGCAACTCAACCAATCTACAATCACACCACATAATCCTTCACAACCTCAATCTCAACAAACTCAATTGGTTCCATACAACAACAACAATGCTCAAGCCCTTGTCGCGAAGCTAATGAGGAATCTATCCGTTCGAAAGCATTGCAACAAGTATTTGCTATGATTGCTAATGCCTTTAGCCGTTATACCAACAAATCCAACAACCGTATTAGTTCCTCATCTAATACAAGGAATCAAGCCGCTGTGAACAATGGGCGAGTTGAAGTTGAGAATCGTGGTTATGGTGCGTCCGGATGGGCGGTGGTCAAGGGTTTAATGCCGTGGGTAGGAATAACAATCAAGCTCAATGGTGGAGCAGTGGAAATGCTCAAAATGGGTTGAATGGTCTTGATGCTACAAGCTGCAATGAGAAGGGACACTGGCTAATGCATGCCCAAAGCCAGGACTAGGGCGGTGCTTATTTAAAAGAGGCTCTTCTTTTGGCTCTTAAGGATGAAGCTGGTGGAACTCTCACGGACAAAACGAGAGCTTTATGGCAAATCTTTATTCGACTGATGATGATATGGAGGACTTGCGGCCAATCACGCAACCAAGTATGTTGATGGCTAATATGCATGAGTTACACATGAGTGACCAGGCCCATGAGACAACTGATGGCTTGTCTCGTGTACCCAAACAAACCATATTTATCTCGATCTCATATCTCGCCAACATCTCGAATCCGGCAAGGCTCGAATGTTCAAAATCGCCATCCACATCTCATTCCGCGATTTTCAACTAGACCCGTAGTTATATTTGACGATCAAGATGACCAAATGGTTTCCCTTGATAATCAAATTGACTCCGTGGTTATACTTGAGGATCTCGGTAATGATCATGTTGAGACTCACGTTGAACACGCCGAACTTTTGCCTCATCCAGATTTTGCTCGTTTAATACAAGACCAACACCATAGTGGAAAAATGTCATGCCATTAATCAGGACTTGAAATGCAAAAATGCACTTTTAACCAAGGATTTTGAATGTTTACAAAAGCAACTCAACTTTTTCAAAACTCAAGAAAAAGCGTGAAAGCGGTTTTGAAGCGACCTTTGCCAAATCTTATCAAAGCGAAAAATATTTAGAAAGACAGATCGTGATCTAGCGCGCGAAGAATGCTTTGTTATGCGAAATAGAACAACTGAAACATGAAACATAAAAAGCAAATTAACGCTCTCACCTTGGAAAATCAAAAGCTAAAATTGGCCGAGTTGTTAACTTGTCAAAAACAGTTCTCTGCATACAAAAAGCATTCAACGAAGCGAATAGATGATCATCTTGAAGAAATCATCGGCTTGCAAAACAAACTTAAAGAGTTTAAAATTTTTGTTTACAAACATGGCGAGTCGTCGCGACCATTGAAAAGTTTAATTAAAAACCCAATCCAAATGGATATGGACCGAATCTTGCTGATTACAAACCTAAGCTTTCAACCAAAGCATTCAAACCAAATCCACGAAGTTTCCAAAGGTCTGAGAATATAAAGTTGATAATTACTTTATGAGTGTTGTTGAATATCATCGTCAAGAGGAATTAGATCAGAGAAGGCGAGTCGATCAAAATTAAATAAAGTTGTTTACAACAAACCTTTTAACTATTCAAAAGCGGTCACTTTCGTCACACCAGCAGATTCTTCTAACACACCAAGGATAATCATAAAACACACGAGTCTTCTAATGTTAATCCCAAACGGATTATGCACAAACTTATGGTCCTTTACCTTCCATCGGTGAAGTAAACTCAAAACACGAAAATCGCAAAATTCTTCGATATTTTGACATTTTCATGGATGACCTCAAAACTTTACAACATGAGATAGAATATCATTCTGAAATTAAAGTTCAACACTTTCAATGCGCTCTAGCGAGAACAAAGAGAAATTTTTCAGAAAAATCTTTTACCAAATGTTAAAATTTGAAAAGTTGTGCATTGTCTTGGGAAAAGGACTTTCATAAGGAACTTGGATTAATGAAGGTCGTTTTGAGAAAATGCGAAACATCTATTTCTAACACTAAGCGTAAAAGAAACTGAGAAAAGATGTTGATCGACTCTTGGAAGATGTCATATGTCTTGATGTCCATAATCTTGTGTTATTGAATTCTTTGTCATATGCATTTGATTATATCTCTGTTGATCTTTGATTTTGTGTAAATGTTGAGAACACGATAATGTGCTTGGTCGAGTCCTTAAAGTTGAAAACAAGCGATTGTCAAGCGAACTTTCAAATGCAATATGTCGTCTTAATTGGTGTCAAAAAGATATTCACGATCAACAACTTGCTTTTCAACACAAAATCACCCGATTGCGTGCAAAATCTTCTGATCCTAAAATTGAGCAACTGGATGATCAAAGCGTGTCTTTTAAGTGTCAAATCTCAAAATATGAACAAGAACTTGTAAAAGTTAAAAGGAATATGGTGTCATATTTGATTTACTCAAAAAGACTCGTGATGAAGCATCAAATGAACTTGATCATTATCTTGCACACACTAAAGAAGTTATGCATTTTCTTTGGAAATATTAGGCACGCCTAAAATCAAGATCGATTCACACTATCTTCAAGTTAAGAGAAATGTTAGGAAAGTATGAACAACTTCGCCAACCATCATTAAGAGATTAGCATAGTAACACTTAGTAATCATGAACCTAGAATCCCTTTTGCCAAATCACAAGTTGCTAACGTGCCTCCTTCTCTGAAAGCAGGAATAGTTGCTTTTCCAAGCGTCCACACTTCACAGCCTAGGAGCACTACATCGAAGAATAGGAAGTTGCGACCTAAGAAAAGATCAATAAGGAATGCTAAAGTAGCAGAACACCCTAGGACTATGAATAAGACTCACGTTGCCTCTACTATAGATATTGCGTCCGGCAAATGTAATAGAAATAGTGATGTAACGAATGCTAAACCGTTAAGTACTTTTGATATTCACCGATGCACCTTGTGTTATTTGTCGTAAAAGTATGAATTATTGTCATGATAAATGTGTTGCTAAAGCTATCATCTCTCGTTTAAGGAATCCTAAGAACGAGAATACCTCTAGGCCCACTAATCTTTCTAAGTGCATTGCTTGGTAGACCGCCCTCTTTAGATTCTAAGAAACCCATTGCTATCCCTGTAGCTCGGTTTCACCTCCTAGGAATATAGTACCACCTAGTGCATTCACTAAGACTAAAGCAAATACTAGTTGGAGATGGCAAAATGGATATATAACACACTAGGATTTAAGTGGATACCTAAAGCTATTGATGTGTGTATATCTACTATAAGCAAGCTTTCACGGAACCCTCTAACATTTGGGTTCCACATCTACTTCTATTCCATCAGTATTAGATGCTGTCGTGTGTATGCGGTGTGATACGATCATTCTCGGATTGTTGATAGCGGATGTTCCCGACACATGACAAGCAATCTTAAACTATTATCAAACTTTATTGCAAAGTTCATTGGCGTCGAGTTGGGGAATGATCACTTAGCACTATCATGGGCTGGAGACTACATTAATGGGAACATCGAAATAAGCGAGGGGTTTATTATGTGGAAGGCCTCGGTCTACAATCTCGTTTCAGAGAGTCGGTTTTGTGATGGAGATTTGGAGGTTGCTTTCAGGGAGAAAACTTGTTTCATTAAGTGATCTACAAGGAAGCGACCTTATGTGCGGCTCGCGTAATTCAAGTCTTTACACTATCTCTATGCAAGACATGGTTGCTTCTTCTCCCATCTACTTACTTTCAAAGGCAACATCAACAAAATCCCGGCTATGGCATCGCGTGTCTCACATCTAAACTTTCAAACCATCACCAACCTTGCTCGACACAAACTAGTTGAAGGACTCCCACGATTTGGTATTCAAAGATCACCTTTGCTCAGCTTGTGAACAAGGCAAAAGCACTCGTGCTCATTTTCCTTCAAAGGTGGAACACGGCTCTCAGCATGTGCTTCATCTTCTTCACATGGATTTGTGTGGCCCGTCGCGGCGTGCAAGCGATCAATGGCAAACGCTACATCTTAGTAATTGTTGATGACTATTCACGCTGGACTTGGGTCTACTTTCTTGTAAGCAAAGATCAAGCTCCACAGATGATCATCACCTTTCTCACGAAAATACAAGTTCAGCTCTGAAACAATCGTTCGACTAATCGAGAGAGATAGAGGCGAATTTGTTAATCAAACTCTTCGTGAATTTTATGAGAAAGTGGGAATTGACATCGGACATCTATTGCGCATACACGGAACAAAGCGGAGTTGTTGAAAGATCTAAAACCGAGCGTTAGTGGAAGCCGCAAGAACAATGTTAATCAATGCTAAACTTCCGTTACTTATGGGCGAAGGCGTATCTCATGCATGCTATACTCATAACCGTTCTATGATTACAAAACGCCACAACAAAACACCTTTTGAGCTTGTCCACAACAGAAAACGAATCTCAAACACTTTCATGTATTTGGATCTCTTTGCTATCCGAATAATGATCGTGATGACTTTGGAAAGCTCAAAGCCAAAGGTGACATTGGAGTCTTTATAGGATATTGTGATAATTCTAAAGGTTTCCGAATCTGGAATCGTCGTACAAAGCGGTGATGGAAGCGATTCATGCTCATTTTGATGAACTTACGGAAATGGCTTACGAGTATAATGACAGAACCGGTCACAACGTAAACTTCCCCAAACCCCATCATCACCGTGAACAAAGCCCCGCCTACTTACTCGTCAACAAATGGAAAGGTTATTTGCTCCTTTGTTCGGTGGCGATATTGATGAGCGTGCTCGGTGTATCCATTTGTTTCCGTTTCCGCTCAACGATAATACTCTTATACGATACACCTGCTACAACAACTACTTTGGAAGAAGCACCACCAGTTAACTCCAACACAATAGTTGAACAAACCGCTTCCAACAATGATGAATCGGTGATGATGTTCTCAATGAAGTACCCCCACCTGCAGATTTTGATCCAAATGCGTTCTTTAACCCGTTTGCTAATGAGATCACCGCACTAGATGTCCGAGAATCTTCAACAAACCATTTGAATCCTCAGAATCCGCACAATGTATACCAACATCAACCCTCCACACATAGATGGACGAAAGACCATCCTCCGGAAAAAACATTATTGGCAACCCGAATCAACCAAGCGACGAGACAACGCCTTTACACACACGGTGAACATTGCATTTATGCACTCTCATCTGCCAATCGAACCTAAAAACATTTAAGATGCAATGACAAAAGACAACTGGATTGAATCCATGCAAGAAGAACTCAACCAATTCAAACGTCTTGAAGTATGGAGGCGGTTGAAAGACCAACAGGGTCTCGTCATTGGTCTCAAATGGATTTGGAAAAACAAATTGGATCTTTGAAGGAAATGTTATCGAAAATAAGTCACGTCACGGTGGCTAAGGGTTACCGTCAGGAAGAGGGAATAGACTTTGAAGAATCTTTTGCTCCGGTTGCTCGTCTTGAAATTTGGTCGCTCGATATTTCACGCTCGCAGTTCGCGGCTCATATGAATATGACGGTCTATCAGATGGATGTCAAAGCTGCGTTTCTCAATGGACAACTTAAAGAAACGGTTTATGTCAACCAACCGTGAGGATGGATTCGCTGATCACGAGTTTCCAAATCACGTCTACAAAGCCCGAACAAAGCTCGTATGGTCTCAAACAAGCTCCTCAAGCATGACGCCAATGACCACGGGATGCTTGGGCTCGAATTTCAAAGTACTTCGCCGGGGAGCTTTACAATTCCTTGGTGATAAAGCGGGTGTCATGGCAATCGAAGAAGCGGATTGTACATCCCGACGTCATCAACCGGCGTAATATGTAGCCATGTCGTGCTGCGGTTGTGCTCAAGTCACTTGGATGAGAACACAACTTCAAAGACTATAGATTCATGTATTTGACATAATCCCAATGTCGAAAGGACAATCTGCGATACATGACAAGTATCTCGCAGAACTCGGCACTTTCAAAGAGAACAAATCAAAGCACATCGATCTTGATATCATTTCATCAAGGATCACTTAGAGCAGTGGTTGAATTATATTTTGTGGATAAGGCGAATACCAATTGGCGGATCTTCTCACCAAAGCCTTGCCTCCTGCTAGGTTTAATGAGTTGGTCCACGGGATTGGTATGAGGTGTTTGACTCAAGAGGAATTGGATGACCTCCTAAAACAGTCTTAAAACACATCCAAACACCAAAATCTCTTTTGTAAATAATTTTTCAAAAACAAAATACAAAATATAAAACACCATAAAACAACAAAAATATTCTTCTAATCTACTTTTCTTTCAACATGGCAAGTACATTTCTTCCGTCAACACTTTAATCTTTCAAAATTCAGTATTTTTTCGATCAAGTGTTGAGGGGAAAATAAAAGATTTAACCGCTTTTAAAACATCATTGTACTTGCATGTTATCATATCTCGGTTGTTTCTCTTATCAATGGTGGTAAATTTTATGGTTCAATGACACTCCTCGGACTAAAATTTATAACCTTTCATTATTTACCTAAGTCAAGGGGAGTGTCGTCATGTTTCTTTCTTAAAATCTTTGTTTGGTAACCAAAATGGAAGTTAAATGGCTTTGTATGAAAAAAGGAAAAGGTGGAGGGACCAAAACTGTCAAAATGTTAAAGTCATTTTAATAAAACACTCTCTACCTAACTATTCCATCACATTTAATACTTACACCAAAAAGGATCCTACGCATAAGAATCGTTTGACAAATCCGTGTTTTAGATCATCAATTTGTAAGTGATTTCGTGTTTATAACATGTTTTTAAGCAATGGTTTTGAATTTTCAAAAAATCCAGCGGTTAATTTTATGATATAGTCACTTTTGTGTCTTATGGCGTAGCGCAAGAACACCAAATCATAAAAGGGTGTTTGTGGTTGAAAAGATTGTGTCAAAACATGTATTTAACATCAATGATACTAGTTTCATCCTCAAAATCCACCCAGAAACACGAATTGATGGTTTTTGAATATTAGGGTTTATGAGTTGATTTGGGTGTTTACAAATGTGAAGAGTTTTGTTCAAAAAGATTGTTGTGTAATGTTTATATGATGATGAATTGATGATTTCCAAGCTCTATAACCACCTAGAAACTCTAAATGATTAAAATTTGGAATTAGGGTTTAAAGTTCATAAGTTTGGGTATTTTTGATTCTCCACGATTTAGATGTTATAACTTGGTTTATAGACTCTCACAACATCTTAGAACTACCGAAATTGTTTGGTGCATATCCCATGGCTAGAAATTATACGCGTAATTCATAACCCTTAGGGTTTTGACCTACGCGTATGACTTTCTACTCATAACCTGTTTAACTAATGTTCATGCCATGATTTGTTGTTAAAATGAATTTTTGTGTTAATATTGATGATTTGATGAATTTATTTCGGCTTGCTACGCTTTAAAATTAGAATCAAGGTCATTTGAATCTCTACGATAAGGATTACCCTACGGCGTAGTCATGTTATGCGAAGAAATCCTCGCATAACTATTACGCGTAAGGTTCTACAATGGGACTCTGGCGTATCCTGTGAAGGATATGCGTGCAGAGGACCTCTACGCGATAAGGTCTACTCTTACGAGTAAGCCTTACGTATAAGGTATATCGCTGGCGTAAGCTCTACGCATAAGGTCCCATTTTCCTACGCGTAACATTTCTTACGTGTAAGTTAAGATCCTACGCATAAGCTTTCGTCTACGCGTATGTCATTACATTTTACGCTTAACTTTGCCAATTCTACGCCTATGCCTTGATTGACCTTCATTATGAATTGTTACGCGTACAAACTTGTTAATAAACTTATCATAACGTCACGAATCCAATAATGTCACTAATAAACTTAAAGGTTTGATATGTTGTGAACAATAAGTGATAACATAAACTTTAAAACTTAAAGTTAACTAACTCACGAAACATTTCACCTACATCATTGGACTATTGAACAAACAAGTGACTTAGGACTCGTAACAATCATTGACAATGTACATTCAATAACTAGACAATAAGACCTTCGGTTGACTAACATTATGTCTTTCGATATGTTGGTTCTTTTGGCTAATGTTATTTGAGATCCGACATGGTGAACAAATGAATGTGGATGCATCAGAAGTTCTTACAATTGATGATATCTTTCCAGAGGGTTATCCGAGAAAGATTGGAAAGAACAACCTTAGGGTTGACTTTGACACCCTCACATGCTCGGAATCTTCTTGTCTCATTGCGGGATATTCTCGGGAATCATCCCTACGAACATGCTCTCACACTCGCTTCTAGAGGTCTACATTCAACAACTTACGGGATTCTATGAGGATCAGGGTCAAAGTCTTTGTAACGGTGACACTTAGGACACAAACAAGTCACTATCACTCCTCTGAGACTTACGGTACGTACTCATCATTCGGACATCATGCCCACCGACTTCTTTGCTACACCCCACTTGAAGAGCGCTTAAATTTCTACTTAATATTGGCTATGATGAAGCGTCGGGAATTATTAACAAGCACTCTCACGTGGATCTTAAGAACATTCCTCAACCGTGGAGAACACTCTACATCATCATCACTAAGTCAGTCTCACAGTGCGACAAATGGCGGTGGCTATGAGCATCCCAAGCTCATGGAACTGCAAGTCTTCAGGTCATTGATCAATAAGAAGGACATTGAAATCGAAGCACTGATATGGGATGACATGATGTCATTTCACAAGAAGCTTGGCTCAAAGATTCCTTATGTCAGATACACGAAGCTTTTGATCCGAGAGCACTCGGACTTAACACGATATTCCCAAGAGGCTCAATGACCCGACAATCACGACGTGTTGTCGAACCTATCCTTTCTATCGAATCAAGGAATGCGACAACAAAGAAACAAGGTGCCGTGCTGCACGATCACCTTCACCAATGAAATCAAAAAGCTTGAAACATACAAAAGGTATCAAGTAGCGATGCGAGAAGGCAAAGTTGGTCATCTCGATGAAAAGCCTTCGGAACTCCTACTCGGAGAACCGAAAGAGGAAGTCTTTGGAAGTGCAATAAGCCAGAGAGTCAAAGGAAGGTCCCAGAAACCTACTCCAAGAAGAAAGTTCCTCAAGGAAGCTGCCCTATTCCTACACGAACCGCATGAGAAACCTAATGGGCGAGGACTCGGAGGCTCTTGAATCAGATGAAGAGACTTTCTACTCGAATCGCAACCAGAACACCTCCTTCCGGCCTAAACCTCCAAGTCCACCGGTGACAAAGGAAAAAGGAAAGACTCATTACTTGTGCCTTATGAATAAAGCTCGATGAAGAAGAAGAGCAACAGGATACCTCATACAGGAAGAAGTTCAAATTCCTTAGACTCCAACACGTGGCAAAAGAATTTGCAAAAGAACAAATGGGTGGCCGGAGGGTCAGTGGTGCTTCAACCTTCACGTGATCCCCGATGCGGTTAATCAACCCCGATAAGGGATGCGTGCCACCACTTTGAACAACAACAAAAGCCGTGTAAGAAACTATTGAGTATTAATTTGAGTTAAACAAAAGGCGAAAGAAGAAGGTGACAAAGAGAAGATGAAGCGAGAAAAGGCTAGAAGAGAAAGATAAGTTCCGAAGATGACGATTCGATTATGATAAGTTTCGCTAGACAGTCATACCCCGCTGCCGATCGAAGGACAAACCTCTGCACGAAGGACCCAGAGTCTCCTCACATCTCATCATCATCGATTCTTCTTCACTCTTCACCACCACCATCAAAAGATCAACCAAATCATCATCCGGATCGAAGAAGAAGCCACCTCGATCTTGGATTTCTCATACTCATAAAAGAATTGTAAAAGCCGCAACAAGTCGAGGAAAGAAGGACATGCTCTCTGAGAAACTCTAATTGGTTTCTTGACCAAATCGATATCTACATGATGAGAATGACAAGATCTGAGAATGAAAGGGAATACATCTGAAGCTCATGCGGGATGATCTACAAAGGGAAAATGGGCGAGAATGATAAGGCTACACTCACAAGTACCTTACGGATATCGTTCCTAAAGTCACAAAGGAGATGTTTACCAGACAACTATATCCAAATCTTATGCAGATAGCCAAGCAAACTATAAGATCAACACCCTTAACCGTCACAATCAATCCATCGAATCCTGTAGTTTTCTCGGATAATGAACTGGTGGCCAAGCTTGTCACACAAATGTCTACGATCACGGGACATTTACTTACGATGAAGGAAAGGCTGTTTCAAGCATTGTTGGACTACCAACTCCAAAGCATCATTCGTTAATTTGAAAAGTCCAAGCGTCCTAGAGGCGATGAAGATAAGGATCAGGATAAGAATGATGAAGCTAAGCGACAAAAGAAGTCTGGTGAATCATCTTCCATGCCACCACCTCCCCAGCGGCCTCCTGCTCAACAAAGGTCTCCTCCTCGTTCTTCTACCGATAAACCTCATGATTTTGAGACACCACCCAGACTCAAAAAACCGGTGATTACTTTGAGTATACGGGTGGTGACGATGAACAACACCATGATCCCCTACAACAACCCACCTCTCCCAAACAAGTAAAGAAACACAGACCCTCATCTAGGCCTAAAAGCGAGAAGAAAAAGCCCAAGGCTGAGATGTCCTATCATGGCTAGATGAAGACACCATAGAGGAATTTGAATGGTTTCTACACTTGTCAATTCCACTCCCTACCCTGAAGAAGGTCAAGATCTGGTAGGCGGTAATACATTGGAGCATGCTAAGATTATGCAAGAAAAGTTCCATGTGAAGAAGATGGCGAAATCGAGTTGAGCGAATCAAGAATGAAGCTTTTCAACTTGGAAGATAGCTCGAAAGTGCCATCGAGGTCGAATATCACCTTGAAAACATTGCTCGAGCTATGTCTAACAACATGGATTGGCTCAACCCGAAGCAAACATCGACTTCACCAAACGGGACAACCCTCCATACTACAAATTGGTCAAAACCTCTACCAACAATTGGCCAACGGATGAACCAAGGATTCCATTCCGATATTTCTTTAACAGAGACTTGGATTTTCTTCTACATGGTGGCGATGGTTCAAGGAACTATATACATCGTTGACACTTCCATTCAGCCTATATACTCAAACTGCATAGCCATCGAGGAACGTGCCAATCACTTGTTCTCTAACAAAGTGGAAGTCTACGACCGAGATGCATTGTATGGGATTCATCATTGGCCGGAACGCCGAAGAATCTACTCTGGCTGCCAGGTTGAAGTCTCAACATGCAATATTGATTCTAAAAGTATCGTTGCCATCAAACACGTCGATCTTTCATCTAAGTGGGACTACACCTTCTAAAAGAATATCGTGGTCAAACGACAAGATGAAAGGGATTATGCATTCTCTGAAGTTGACTTTGAGAATTTGTCTATCAACGACATGAGACATGTACCTTGCCAAAGTCACGTGCGTATGAGACAATTCTCCAGCTGCAAGATTACAGCGTGAATTCATCAAGTCAGTGCTCATCTTCATTAGGCATAGTTATCCAAGAGCGTGTAGAAGATCTCCATGGCGGTTGAATCTTATCGGACCATGTCAACTTCACTCCACAGCGGCTTGATCTACCCGAAATCAACCAGCTTCCACAATATACGCTCATCAGCAAACCTTTCGGCGTCGTTTACGCGGTGAACTTCAAAGAAAATGCTTGATGGCGTGCAGAGATCTTCATAAGTTTGGTGATCACACTTTGAAGATGGTTAGGGACGGATTGGCTTACCGGTTGAAGGATATACACCAAAAGATGGTCTCTAGCGATGGAATTCTCAAAATCGAAGGGACGTGAAGAGGATCATCACCATGATTGATGAACGGTTGTATAGAAGGGATCGGCCGTAAGGAAAGCTATGTTGGTGGTCGACCGGGAGAAACATCATCGGCTTTCAACTCCACTCACACTCTGGCGACATCTCACGGACTACACGGTACCCCTTGACGCTTCTTTCATTATTACTTTGGATGTATGATTGTTTATGTTAATGGCTTGTGCACACATTACGATGTACAACCCGTACTTGTAAATAAAGGACCACGTGTGAGTGCGTTTGATTGCCACAATCCTTAGATAAGGAGCGAAAGCTTCTTACTTTTGAGTAAAACCTATCAAACCTTTCACTTTTCAAGGTTTTGCTCAAAAGAACAAGTACTTTCCTTATGATTTTCAAAACCTCAACCGTTTATATCACTTGTTGAGGGGAGTACTTGAATTAAAACTTTGTTCAAAAATTGTTCACAGTGGTCATTCTTCCCATAACACTCGAAATGGTCATATTTATTCTCAACTTTTCAAAAATAACATCATATGCCATTTTGAGGGGGAGAAAATAAGTGATAAGAAATATGTTGTGTCAATGCAAATGAATCATTGTGCTATAGACTTAACCCATGAATTGGCGAGATCTTAGCTTAGTAACTCGAAAAGACTTGTCCGGGACGGTAATAATTTCAAGCTAGTTCGCTAGTGATGTAAACGTGTCTCAAAGGACTTGTCTGAGTAGAATGTACCATTCGAGAAACTCTTGGTAGACATGAACTCGGACGGGTTTGACAACCTTTCGAGGATTGTCTACACCTTCAAGGTAGTTATTAGAGCTAGTTGTCACCTAAAAGCGGACAATGCAACTCTTTAACTATGCCGCGTAACCGTGTGTCTGTGGGAATGTCTATCTTGAGTTGATCAATTCAAAATATGTCGCTCTTTCCTCCTTGTGCATTTTAACCGTTAAAACACTTAAGCACATGTGGAGAGGGAGTATTTATGCAAAATCTTATCTCAAGTGTTACTAAAATTTTTCATTCACAAACACTTTGAGAGATTTTCACATCAGTGGTTTTTATGGCAACATAGGTTAGTCATGGAGTTATAAGGTGACTAAGGTTAGGAATAACCGTCCTATGATCCGGAGGGATCTACCCAAGGACACCACAAATAGTTAGTATTTAGAAGTCCTTAGGTATGATTGTAAAAGGAGAAAATGAGAATCGGAGAAAGAAGGAGTTGAAGAATTAAAAGAAATGCAAAGAAAAGGGTGAAAAGAAATAGCCCTCAGTTATTCAACTTAGGAACCACGGGTTCAATTCATATGGTACTAGTTGTCACTTAGTGACGCCGGTATTGAAGATTAAAAGTCGTCATGGACCCGGTGACGCATGCACTAAACCTTCTTAACCACTCAAGTTTCTCTCAGCGAAGCTTGTTTCATTCTCTGAGGAACCCTACGTAAACTATCGGCTTTCTCTTAGAGATTGCTGGTATTGAAGAAGGAGACCCTCTCCTAGTCTCTCGGGAAAACCAAAGTGCAATATTGAGTCTAGAGCCACGAGATTCATCAAAAGATCTCTTAGGTACACTTGACATTTCATCACTTGATATTCAACAATAAGAATTTCGGTGGTACATTATCGAGTCCTTCACAGATCTTAGCAATGTGTCGAGAACATTTATGAGAGGTTCACATTTGTGATCCTCGGTGATTGAATGGAAACTCTGCCGGGGTCAACATCAAGCGACAGTACGGTCGCCGGCAACTCCAGTGGATTGCGCTTAGTGGTCTCAAAGCGGTCTGATCGTGAGGTGATGCTTGATTGTACCTCGGCGACTCATCTCGAATCGTAGGTGTACTTGGTACATCGTGTTATCTCACTTGTGGGACTCCGATTGAGGAGCGGCCTTTGTAAATTAGAGTTGTGTTTTCACACTATCTTTGTTAACACTCTGAAGTTCAAACTTGTAAGAGCCGGAATCCGCTTATTACTAACCGTTTTTATGTTTTCTTCTTATGGAAGCTCAGGAGCGGAATGATCGTGCTGATTCTTCTCATGCTCACGCCAACATCATCACTAATGGAAGTTCTATCCAAAAGCAACACAACGGTCAATGATTCTTCCAAATCAAAGAATCTACAAAGTTAAAGACTTAAAGAACTTCATCGATCTTGAATTCCAACGTCAAAAGCGTGTGAGCATGTTGAAGAATGGCGTGGAGACCTTTAGCGGCGGCAGGGCACTTTGATGCAGACTTGATGCAGCTAACAACATACTATCACTTTCATCACAAAGAACAATGATCAAAGAACAAAGTTAAAGATGGCGTCAAAGCATAACTGTTCAAAGAAAACTATCTCGCTACATTGGGGAGATGGTTCAAATCAAGGCAATTCTTCTCACAAGAAAGAAGAATGTCGAAGGCGTCAAAGCTACTATTACATCAACGCCTTCACCGTTTTTCATCACCAACACTTGAGTGTTTTTACTCATATGTAATAACACTTGAGGGGGAGATTGTTGGAATCACTCCTAAACCTTAATTCAAGTGTTAGTTACTCATATGTAATAGGTAGCTTATTATGGCCTTTATGTTTGTTATTAGCCTTAAGCTTATGTAGAAGCCCATGAGCTTAGGCCCAAGCCCATAGGAGAAAGGAAGGGACTAAGAGTGTTGCCTAGCTTCCTCCTATAAATACTATGTAATAACCCTCACTTGAGGGTTGGTTGTTCAAGTTTTCTTTTCACATACTCCTCGCATAACGTCTAACATTTCGTGTGTGTGTGTTTGGTTTACTTGTTCAATCGCCTCTCTATCTTTCTTATAAGTTTGTGTTTGTAAATCTAGTGACCTAACAACTTTGGCCTTGTCACTTGTAGAACACGGCCTTGCGTCCCACTTGATTCAGCGGCCTAAGTGTCTCGATTCTTGACTTTGGCCATTTTCTTCGTGTATTCGCGCCTTTTCGTCCGAATAAGTGTCATTCCAGCATTTTGCCTTCAAGATACCCAAAAAGTGAAAAGGAACGATATTAAGTAATAACGGATACAAAAGTGATCAAATAAGGGCTTAAACGACCCTCAAAAAGGTACATTTTAAAACCTTATCAAATATCCCTACACTTGTATTTGCTTGTCCTCAAGCAAATGTGCTTTTAGCCAATTAATTTATAAGTTAGGGGTCATGAAGCATTAGTTTAGAACGATCCACAACACATATAAGCCCGAAAAAAGTCATAACAAGCACGGAAATTACATACTAGCACCTTACATGGGGTGTTTGTATACTCACATATCTCGGTGTATATGAAATATAACAAGTTGGAAATGGAAGATAAACACTCATTAACCAGTCCTAGTACATAGATTACCATAGGCTTGAGACTAGATCAAACCTCCATCACTTTGGCGTAAGCACCTAGGAAAGACTATCCAAGAGGTCTTTTAAAGGGATGTAACGTTAGGCTTACGGTAGGGAAACAAAGGGTTTGGTGGGATAGGCTATTTAGTGGTGGCAAGTCAAAAATCTTTATGTTACAAGCATGCTAAGCCAAGACTCGACACTCTAAACTCTAGATAACTGAAACAAACAAACATAAATTTTAAAGATAGATGTAGGATGGTAGCCCTTTTTTTTAATACACTTTTACTCTACCATCCTCTACGATAACATCAAAATGATAGGGATTTATAGGCACATCCCTGCACTTGAGTTTTTATTACTCTAACACTATTTTGACCCGAATTGAAAAGATCAATACACTTGGAGTACATTATTACGCAAATAAAGGGAATTTGAATTTAACGTACTATTCCCGTCATCTCATAAAATTTAACTTTTCCCATGAGTCCTAATCGTCCCAAAGCGTTGTACAAAGGATATGCCTCGACTTAGCAACTTATGCAAGCAACAAGATAATTGAACTAAGGGTTTAGTGTGATAACAATAATGCACTAAAAGTGAGTGCATACAAGGTAGGCTAAGAATTTTGTACATTTGGGGTGGATTGTAAACAATGCTCTTCATTGATATTCTCGAAAACCGAAACATCACGAGAACCGCGAAAAGGATAGGCTCGAGGGTTAACTAGGGTATCGTGTACTAAAGATGAGTACAAGCATAAAGGTGTGGGGAATTACTCAAACGACATGGAAGAAGTAATTATAATACGGATATCAAACAAGGGTTATCCTAATGCCTCTTATCATTTAGTTATTCCTAACTACACAAGTGTAGTCTTACTAGCGATCTCGGGATGCATCACAAAACAAGTTCTAGAATCTATTATACTACCGGTTCACACTCTAAGCATTAAAGATGAATGCTTTAATTCCCACAAATCTAAGGGCGATCCTCACATTTTGGGTGGAATTTAAGTAGTAAAGGGTTTTTTGTGCTAGTCATATAATTTCCTATCCATGAGACGCTTTATTAAGACTAATGGCCCACTCCTACATGTCATGAAAAAATTTAAATTTGGTGCCAAAATTACCCTATCCGATATTTCTCATGGTTTATTACACAAATGCAATTGGACAAAGCAAATAATCAAGGATAAGCATAGTTTCAAAGTTCCCGTTTTATTTTCCCTCCCTACACTTAAACTGAACATTGTCCTCAATGTTCCCCGAAAGTATCAAAGTTATGATAATTGAAGGTAATTAAAAACTAAAGAAACTAGTACTCCCCTGATTAGCTCGGTAGGATCCGTGTAAAGTGGTGGTTACATCTTTCCTCAAGAAGAACGTTTGCGTGAAAAGCTCCTTCTCATCTTATGTATCTTCTTCTTGGTAAATGAAACCTGCACACTTGAAGAAAACAACCAAAACCTTCGCGTAAAATCGGTGGTAACAATATATATATAAGACTCTATTAAACTAGGATATAATGTTTGTGGAATGGATGTTTACAGTTTTTCTGGAAAATTAAGACCTGGAAAATTCCAAAAATTTTATAAGTAGCTCGAGAAACGAGAAAAAGTTAATCGGGCTGTTTACTCCTTCACGGCCAGTCGATTCGATCCTGACGCCAAAGTCGGTTTATCTTCAACTGGCCCGGTGCGATTTTCGGAAAAATTCTAGAAAATTTACATCTTTAGAATCGGAAAAATTTCACGCAAAACATCCATTTTTACTCGATACAAGCATTTGACTCGAACAAACACACATGTATATCTTTTAATTAATTGTAATTCTCTTTTACGTTTTCTTTTGAAAACGTGTGTAATCCTCCCTACACTTATCCCTTATGTAAAATACCTTTATATGTAATTAAGACGAGGTTAAAGACAAAATAAAGCATTTTACAAATTTAAACATGAGAATAAACAATCAATAAAAATATACACACAAAGCAAGCAAACAATTAAGCATGGGTTGCCTCACTGGCGTTTTTCTTTATTTATGAGTCTTGTAGCTAGACTTCGGTCGGGTACCTACGTGACTTCATTCACTCAGTCACCTTCTTCTTTTGCTCGTCCTTCATCAAAAGTAGTGAAATACATGCTTACCATGGATTCTTTGCCAACGTTTTCTATTATGGTAACGGTTTTATCCTTTAGATTAGTTTCCTTCACCGTATAAGGCCCAAACCATCTTGGTTTGTTTCTACCTCGTAATGCCCTTAGTCGTGATTTGTATAAGAGTACTTTCTCTCCCTTTAAAAATTCCTTAGGGTTCTTTTGTGTTTGTGCTATTGAAGTGGGATTATTTCCTAACTTTTTATCAACTTCCAGAATGTTGCATGTAGTCCTTGAACCATGAAATCTCTAAGCCCTTTTTCCCAATCGTTCTTTTTCTTCTTAACCACATTTTTAGGGACTTGTGGATTCTCATCCGTAATCTTCTCCATGATCTTAAGAGGATACCTTGGAACAATAGGTATCCTAGCGTACCCTTTGCCGCTTTTAAGTATCATGATGCCCTCCCCGCATTTGATGGTTGCTTTCGCGGTGGCCAGAAAAGGTGTCCCAAGAATGAGAGGCATGTATCTATCTTCCTCAATGTCTATAATCACGAAGTCCATCGGATAAACAATGTTAGCCACCTCAGTTAAAACATCAATTGCTATTCCTATGGGGTAGACATATGTGTGATTTGCTAAGGAAAGTCTAAGATCAGTCTTGGCTGGCTTCTCCCTAGTCAATTTGTTGTAGATTGATAACGGCATTATGTTTACATCAAACCCTTGATCAGCTAAGGCATTTATATTATCAATGTCACCTATGCTACATGTTATCACAAAGTTCCTCGTGATTTCTCGCTTTTTAGTTACCGGTTTTTTTAGAACCAACTCATACAGAGGTCCCATAGGCATGGTGTCATACTCTTTTTCTGTTATTTTTGCTATTGGGACTTTCCTAAGAACCTCATTGTACCTAAAGTTGGTCACTTGGTTAACAATGGTTTTTTTGTTAATCTCGTGCTTAAGGTAGTACTCAATGGTCTCGGGCTCATCATTAGTTTCAGCCTCCTCCCTCTTGCTTTTCTCAGTTTTTTTCTCCTCAACCTTTTCATCTTCAGGCATAATGGAAATGGCGTTAACAAACGAAGTGGGAGGATAATCATTGCTTCTTACTAGTACCTTTTCGGGAACTTTTGTCTTGGTATATTCTTTTACCAAGTTCATCATTTCCGTCATCTTTGCCTGCATCTCCTCCCTTTGCCTATAAACCTCCTCTTCAAATTTTGCTAATCTCTCCGTATGAGCTGCCATGTACCCCCTCATTTGTTCCTTAAAGCTTGGTGAGACTGGTATTGGGGAAGTAGAACGGAAGCGTCATTCGGAATTAAGATTTTTCTCTCGACTTGGGGATTCGGAGAAAGGTGTTGGGTGGTTGGTGGAATTGGCGGAATTGACTATTTCGAGGATTAAATGCAGGGCTCTCTTGCCTTTCCTCAGATAATCAATCCTTCTCTCAAGAGCACTCATTTGCTCAAGGTTGGCGTTGGAAGATTCAAGGGAGTTGATATGGCATTAACCACTTTGAGGGTTTTGAGTTCATTCCAATCTTAGTAGCCGATCGGCAAGCTCTTCATAATATCCCAAGATTCCTCATGTTGAAGTCGCTAAGCCTTCCACCGGCGACTTGATCAATGGATCGCCTTGTGATGAAATCGGTATGGTCATAGAAGATTTGGATTTGAAGCCAAAGATCAATACCATGATGAGGGACTCTATGGAGTAAGTCTTTGAATCGAGTCCATGCTTCGTAGAGAGATTCACCTTGACGTTGTTGGAACATCAAGATTTCATTCCTAAGCTTGGTAGTTCTTCCCGGTGGGAAAAATTGAGCAAGGAAGCGAGAGGTGAGATCATCCCAACTTGAGATGGAGCCGTGAGGGAAGTCCGAAAGCCAATTACTAGCTTGGTCCGTAGAGAGAATGGAAGAGACATGAGGCGCGTGGTCTCGAGTTGTAGCATCGGTCGATGGAATCGACAATTTTAAGGAAATCCTTAAGAACTGATTAGGATCTTCGGAACGAAGTCCATGGAATGCACATCCATTTTGCACCAACCGGATGGTGTCGGATCGCGGTAGTAGTTTGGGCTTTCGGGAAGCTCAATAGTGTTCCTATAGCCTAGGTGGCTTGGTCTCGAGTATTCACCAGAAGTACGGCCTCTTGGCGGGTCATTTGGTGGTGGGTTGATGAGTGGTGGTTGGTTATCACCTTCCATGATGAAAAGTGATGGGATTACTAACAAAGGTCACGAAGAAGGGGATAGACTACGAGGAAGCTAAAAATGAGAAAAAAAAGCTTACTTGATAGGAATCAAGCAAGGAAACCTAAACGAGGTGGACTCCTAACTAGCTATTCTATTCTCGGCGTGGCAAAAACTTGATAGCGCTACAGCGTCGTTGGGTCAAAGGAACTTTTCGTTGAGCAAGTTTTTCAACACCCTAGGCAGTGAACCTAATCGTTGTAGTGTAGTATTAGGGTAAGCCACGGGAATTGATATCGTTCTCTAGGGGAATAGGAATGCTAGTGAGAAGTTACTACGCTAAGGTTGGGGTTGAGGAAGATTATTTTTTTTTTATCTTTTTTTATGTTTTTTTTAGGAAATGGAAAGGTACGAATCTCGGAGTTTGAATTTGAGGGGTTGGTATTTCTACCGATTACTTTTACTTATCTAATTATCTAATCTAAGGTGTATATAGTCTATGTCTATTGTTGTGTGCTCGTATGATGATTAAAAATGTATTTGCTTAGGCTTTATTACTCCCTAGTTATCTCCTATTGATGGTTGAATTGTCACGTCCTTATTTTTAATCGCGTTGTGTCTTTAAGGTCGTAGGGTATGCGTTTATCCCTAACTCTTTACCAAAGGTTAATGACTACAGAATCTCCAGGATTTATAAACTTTAACTCTAAGGTATTCTTTGGATGTATAGCCTACAATTACTCTAGGTGATTATAAACTAAGGTTCAACAAAGATTAATCAAGCATTACAAGCACAACGAATGACCTATCGCAATACTAGGTCAATAACAATTAAGATAAGAGACAACCAATCAATATTCAATAACTAAGTTTCATATTACCTAAGCAAACACACAAGTAAATTAGCCGGACATGGGGAACATGCAAGCATACACACAATCAAAGGAAGACATAATTAAATTAATAAAGTAAAACACTTATCTTGATGTAAGATAGGGTATGAAACCCTAAAATATTGTACAAGACGGCCTTGGTTCTGTTTTGGTTTTTACTCCAAAAGACGCACCTTAAACGAAAAATTCGAGTTCTATATATAAGATTACAAATGCGGTAAGCCTTTAATTTGTGGCGCCGTCGGTCGGAATATTAGGGTTTCGTCTTGTACGTTAGTATTGCAACGGCGTCACCTTATACTTGTGACCGCGTCCTCTTCGGTCTTTGGCGTCGTCGGATCAAATCTAGCCATCGGTGCGGCATATACTTTAAAACACTGGCGTCACTTGTAAATGAGCAATTTGGCTCTTGAATTAGTCACAAAACTTGTCCGATGGTGTCTCTAGTAGAACTGGCCGTCGCTTGTAGAACTGACGCCGTCCCCTTCAGTTCCGGCTTTGAGTGTCTCGATTCTTGACTTTGGCCATTTTCTTCGTATATTAGCCTTCTCGTCCGAATAAGTGTCATTCCAGCATTTTGCCTTCAAGATACCTAAAAAGTGAAAAGGAACGATATTAAGTAATAACGGATACAAAATTGATCAAATAAGGGCTTAAACGACCCCTCAAAAAGGTACATTTTAAAACCTTATCAACATTACATGTTCGTTCCATTCTTTTAGGTAGAAGTAACATGAGGTGTAAGTAAAGTTGTTGGTAAGGTTCAATGCAACTTTCCTTTTGCATGGCATTCTGTAACCTAAACTGGTGCAATTCTCTCTCTTCAGACTCTGAGCATGAAAATCTCATATCATCATTAATTGATTCAATCATGTTTTGCTGTTCAGTGCAGCCAACAATTTCATTGTTGTCCACAACATTATACAATTTAAGTACATCTGAAATCACTGGATCAGGTGTGTAAGACATGATGTTTTTGTGAATTTGAATGTGTTATGATAATAGTTGGATTAGTGATTGTATGTTAAAAGGATTGTTGGTATGATTGGATTTGGTAGTTGACGTTGATTTATGATTTGTGTGGAAAACTAGAAGGCGGGGTTGAATAGTTTTACCAATTTAAAACTTCCTTTTAAATATTTAGATCGACTTATGTCAATCTATTTAGTTGTTTATGTTGAACGTTGATATATAGATATATAAACGTGTAATGAAAGATAAAGAGTAAGAAGCACATCACCACGACACAAGATATTTATAGTGGTTCGGCTACAAGGACACCTTCCTTGGCCTACTCCACTCCCCGAGTCACCTACTCGAGAGTTCGTAAGCACTACACCAACTCCTTATGGGCCTTCTGGCGATAAACGCAGCTTTTCGGTACAAAGCTTAATACCGAGTTCTTTCACACCAAGGCGAACCACACCTAACACAACGTCGCCTACCCTTTATACGGTGCTAGGCTAAACACCGAGTTCTTTCACACCTTAGGAGAACTAATCCTATCACAACGTCGCCTACCCTTTATTAGGTACTAGGCTAAGCACCTAGTTCCATTACTACGGAGGAACTACTACCCTTCACAACACAACACCTAATATCAAGGATATCTACTCCTTGTTACAACACCATCAAGGATATCACCATCCTTGTAAATAAACAAATACTTATATGTATAACGATGCACCTCATCGATTATACGACCTAGGCATTCTTCCCTAATGCAACTTGATTTGTTTCTTCGGCATCCTTCACTAATGTCTTTGACACAGCAGCGACCCTTCCACTAATGCCTTCGTATTGACACCTTTAGCATTCTTCACTAATGCTTTAACACGGATGATGAGCACCTTTCACTAATTCTTTCATCTTGACACTTTCGGCATTCTTCACTAATGCCTTCATTAACATCATAGAAAGGAAGAGCTATCAACAAGAAACCTTTGTTGTCTTGATGATGTGAAGCATGGCAACTCATGGACTTGAGCACGCGTCTTCAAGAAGTGTGATCTTTCCTTTAAGAGGAACCTAGAAGATCACACAAAAACAAAAGACAAACTACATAGATCACTTGGATCTGAGGTTAGAGGGTTAGAATACTTGGGGGAAGTAAGTATGTGTGTAAAGTGATAATTAGAAAGGAAGAAATAGCTCTCTATTTATAGAGAAAATTCTCTACTGTTCCCCGGATCCCACGGATCCCTTCCACTTGGGATCCGGCTAGCACAAAGCTAGGGATCCGTGGAACGCTCCTCTTTGCCCATGGGTATTTTTTGTTATGGGTCATGGGTCATGGGTTGATCCAAGTTTTTCTTTCTACATACAATGTATCTTAAGGATACAATGAACTTGGTTAAGTGGTATATATAAAACCATGGATTATGGGTCAATACCATTTGCTAGTTTTTACCCATTTTAGTATTTACATGTTTTTACCCATTTTAGTATTTACATGCTTTTACCCATTTTAGTATACTTAGTTTAAGTATGTACTAACCCAATATGTAAACATTAGTTGTTGTACATATATATCTAAATCATAAAATCACTTAAGCTTGTTTTAGTGTTTTATGTGAAAACGTAAGTATGTTAGGAAACTATTAACTCAAACTATTTACGTACTCTATTTGTTTCGTTAGAATGATTTTACGTTTGTTATCGACAAAACATTAGAAGATCGTAAAATATAAATAAACGTTTTTACGGCTTTTTTGTATTAACAATTTGATTATGTTAAAATCAGATGACAAGTCTCAATTCATGACAAATCGCAGATCCATTAATCCTCAAAGATGACAAACCGCATGAACAGCAAACCACTTAACACAAACCGCTTCTGTCAAACCTCTTCAGACAAACCGCTTGTGACAACCCTTTTCTGACAAACCGCTTTTGACAAATCTCTTCTGACAAGTCGCTTATCTCAAACCGCTTCTTTCAAATCGCTTAAGTGACAAACCGCTTAAGTAACAAATCGCTTAAGTGACAAATCGCTTAAGTGACAAATCACTTAGGTGACAAATCGCAGGGGAACAAAAGTACATCCACTACTTCCACTACTTTGTCATTTCTTGTCTCTTTGTCTTAACTTTCAAACCGCTTAGATAACAAATCGCTTCCACAAAATAGGACAAATCGCTTAAAACAGGTGTCAAACCGCTTAAACGCTTGATCAAACCGCTTCAAAGAAAATAACTACGAGTGACAAACCGCTTCTTTGAAAAACTTCAAAAAACTAAACCTTTTCAATCCAAAACACTAAAACCAAGATGATTGAGACCTTCCAATCCAAAACCTAAACACTTATGATGATTCTAAACACAAAAGTACTATCAAAATTCAAACTTTAACATAAAAAATGATCCAAATGATGAAAACTACTCAAAACTCATTCAAACCAAAAAACCTATGAAAACCACTAAAAATGCAAGAACATGTAAGGTAGATGATCAAACCATGGCTCTTGATACCAATTGTTACATATTGGTTTTCACAAATACATAATCAAACATACAAAGGTCGAATGAGATGAGTTTCTAGAGAGAAAAATATGGGATGTTCTAGAGAGATAAAATCAAAATGAAACCTAGATTACCAAATGAACATCCAACCCTCTCCCTTGTGGGGAAAGGGATATTTATACAAATGTCTACGCCCTCCTTTGGGCTGTGGATCAGGTATACATGCAGTTGGTAAAGACCTGTCCTTCTTCTACGGTGTTACTTATACTACTAATATAACATTATGTCTACGAGCTGTAATATGCAAAACTATTGTTGGGGTGACAAACACTTCTACATGGATTTTCTAAATCCTAACAATATGAGACGAATGTAATAAACAATATTAATGATACAAACACGTTCAAAAATATATTTTATTTACTTATTAGGAGGTGTTGATTATTACATACATATTTCATAAAAAAAATGTTTCTACTTACTTGTGACTACGGACCACTATCAACTAATTTGACCATAACCCAATAACATTATTGACTACAGCGACGCAAAATCACGCCACTTTCAATTGTTTTTATATGAATTAGTTTGATATTATTCATCACCTTTTTTAAAGTTACTCAAACTCATTATATTTTCGCTACAGGTAAAGTTATTGTAAAAGAAAACATAAAAATGAAAACATTTTTTGCCAAAAATTTTATTACTTGATACCCGTTGCCGCAACGCGCGGGTGCCCTACTATAATATTCTAAAGAGTTGAAATATGCAACGTGAAACTTTTGGCTTCCGCAAATTTATCGTCACATAAAACGTTTCAGATTATAAAGCATGGTTCTTTGAAAATTTTAATTTCAGGGTACCCGCCGCCGCATCGCGCGGGTACCCTGCTAGTTATATAAGATAGATAGATATAATTAAGAATAAAATACACTGTAGGTCCCTAAACTTGTCCTGAAACATCACACTGGGACAAAACTTGCCATTTTCATCGTCGGTAGTCCAAAGTATGCGTTTTATAGGCTAAATCAGTCCCTTGACCATTAATGCCCAGGTCAAAGTCCCGTTATATTCCATAAAATCCCGTTATCCATTTATTGTTGAGGGTAGAATCGTCTTATTACCTTGATGTACTATGTAGCAGATGTCTAATCCAATTTCCTGCCATAATGTCTAATATAACTAAGTTGTGTACTCATTGGTCATCCCCAAACTTGTTTCGGAAGCCTACCCAAAAAATCCTAATGCAATGTCAACATCAAATCCAATAATCTAAGTAAGAAAATAACAAGCAGCAACCTTGGATTTACTTTATTGCAAATCAGAGAACCTCCTATCTTTGATGACCATGAAAAGGAGGAAAACTCTGCAATTAGGAGATATGGTAAGTGTTTTTTTCATTTTTTTTATAATCGTATACACCTATATATTAGTACGATTCTTTAAGTTATTCCCCTTTTAGGTAAGTTTATCGTAACAATGTTTTTTTTTACATTTGTTATACAGCAGATCGACCAGGTTCCTTTAGCATGAGGGTCTACTATAAAGGTACATTCAAATACTAGCCAGGTAGAATATATGATGGAGGTAAGGAATGCCAGGTTGATTATGTTGAAATCAATGAGGTATCTGTTGATGAAATGGATGCTCTCATGACCGAAATCGGTTATGATAATGGTCAAACCAATTATTACTACTTTGTTGAGCCTGGTAGTACATTGGATGATGGATTGTTTAGTTTTCGTGAAGCTGCTAATCTTGAGTTGTTGAAAGACCTTGTCAAAGACCATAAGTTGATAGATGTGCATGTGGAAATAGGTAAGACAAGATTAGAGCTATCTGAAATGTCCCCACAATCTATTAAGACAATTTTTTGGGAGATGGATGAAAATAGTAGAAAAGTTGCTAGTGCTGCTATTCAATCTTGTTGTAGATGATTGGTTTTAGATGATCTTGATAATGAGCCTGCACTAGATCCTTTTATGCAACTTACACAAGTATATGGACCTTAATTATATTGGTGAATCTAGAAATTAGCCAAACATTGAGCTTGTATTTTCCACCATAGACACATCATTTGCCAGCCAACCTATTCATAACAGTGATCATGCCTTAGTACTTATGGATGAGGACAATACTATTAAGGAGCATGATAATTTTTAGGTTAATCTATTCCGAATGACTCGGGGAAGCAGTTAGAGAAAGTAGGAAGAGCACTAGTTGATGTTAATAACATGTTTGAGGAGCCTGATGTTGATGTAAATCTGTTCCAATTGACTCATGATAAGCATTTAGGGGAAGTAGGAAGCGCATCTGTTTATGCCAATAACATGGAAGAGGATCATGTTGTTGATGTTACTTTGTTCCAAGTGAGTGAGACTTTTGACCTTAACTATATCTCAAAGCAAATTACAGTATAAATTGAAACCAATCCACGGGTTCCTGTCAAGTCTGTTCATAATTAACTTACCAACCAATTCGAGCTTGAAGTGTCCATGCAAAAGGGTTTAAGGGCCAAAAACTTAGCATTAACAGGCATCAGGGGTGAATTCAAGAGTTGCAGAAGAGAAACCCTAATACAACAGACTGATGAATGTGGAACGACCTACAGATGAGGCTCTTCCAACAAGAGAATGTATGTTTGTTTAGGTACACTGAAGGAAGGATTTAAAGCGTGTGGGAGATTGTTGTTCGGGCTGGATGCTTTTCCAATTCATGGTCCTTTGAATGGTCAACTGTTGTCAGCTGTGGGAATTGATAGCAACAATGGTATATACCCTTTAGCTTATGCTTTTGCTGAATCGTAAAAACATAGGATCATGGACTTGGTTTTTTCATTGTTTATCCGATGATATAGCACTTGAGCCAAACTCAATCATCACTTTTATTACTGACATTCAAAAGGTACTCCCTTTACATGTTCATGAATTAAACTCTCTCTGTTTTGAAACAGACAGTAAACATATATGATTTTGTGTAGGATATCAGTGAAGCTTTAAGAGATGTTTTTCCAGCTGCAGAACACAGATTTTGTATTAGAATCATTCATGAGAAAATGAAACTTCAATGGAAAGGTAGGGCCTTCAAAGACACTGTGTAAATGTGCAACAACCTCAATTGTTGTACAGTTTGAGAAAGCTATGGCTGATTTCAAGAAATTTAATCAACCAACCCATGATTGGTTAAGTAAGATAGCACCGATCCATTGGTCGAGGGCACATTTTTCATGTAAGTCATCTATTTGTTTCAGTTAATTTGTATTTCTTAATGCAGTATAAACAGTTATAATTAATACATGTTTATTTGTAATCTTTAGGGAGAGCTCATTCTGATGTGTTACTTAATAACATGTGTCAAGTGTTTCATGACAAAATAATTAAGGGTTTAAACAAACCTATTATTATAGCCTTAGAATACATCAGGGAATACTGTATGAAGAGGATAATGCATGTTGTGATGGTGATTAAAAAGAGTAATGGGCCACTAACACCAAGTGCACAACACATGCTAGAGGGTATTAAGAAAGAGGCTGTTAAGTATAATATTTTATAGAATGGGGGAAGTAAGTTTCAGGTTAGTGGACCATGGGGTGACTAATGTGTAGTTAATGTTGTAGAAAAGTCTTGTACTTGCAGAAGATGGGAGATAACAGGTTTACCATGTAAACATGATGTTGCTATCAATTGGAAGATGGCTTTAAATGGGCAACAAGTAGGAGCTGTAGAAACATGGGTTCATTCTTGTTACTATCTTATCACTTGGGAGGCAATCTACAAACACCATGTCGAGCCTATAACTAGCAACGGACATTGGGAAAAATAAACTATGCCAACAATAATTATTCCACCGAAAGCCAAAACAACTCTGGCTAGGTCAAGAGGTAGAAAAAGAGTTAGGATAGCTCCTGAAAGTGAAGAGATTGTGAAGAATGGTAAGTTGTCAAGGGCTTAGAAGAGTGTTAAGCGTAGTATTTGTGGCATTGCTGGACACAACCGGAAAACATGTCTAGGGCATGGTGGAGCTCAAAGTAGTCAAATTGGCCCTAAGGGAAATATCAAACAAGTGCCTAAAAAAGCTGCAACAAAGAAGACACGTCCTAAAGGAAACAAAGTAGCAGCAGATACAGAAGCTGAAGGTACAGGTGTTGTTGAAATTCAAGTTAGTGCAGTTCAAGGAAGTGATGTTCAATCTGAAAATCAAGATCAAGCAACTGAAGATCCCATTATACATGATGCATCCATGTCTCAATCCCAGCAACATCAAGATGAAGCAACAAAAGATCCCAGGATACAAGATGAATCCCTCTCTCAATCCCAGCAACATCAAGATGAAGCAATTGCCAATCCCAGCATACATGAGCAATCCTAGTGTCAATCCCAGTAACATGATCAATCATAGTCTGATTCTCAGTTGCAGTCAAGTGATGTGCAAGCAGTTTATGCTTCAACCCAGCCTACTACACGAAGAATGACTCGGCAGCAGACTGCACTAGAAAGAATGATGGCCTTACCATAGGTCAATTATGTTATGCTAATTAGCTAGACAATGTTTCATCTAGTTTATTTCCTATAGACAAGTTATGTACTCTAAAAACATATGTGTGTGTGTCTAACTATAATTCTCATGCTTTGAAAAGTATGCAGTTTTATGCATTTGGAATTATATCCATTTGCATTAACTATGGAACCATGTCATGTTTACGTATTTTTATAGATTGACTAAGCTAGATGTGTGAATAATTTGCATCAAAAGTAACCAAAGCCAAAACCTCATAAGAATGTTGACAATTAAAAGTCAAACCTAAACTAATTGTTAACCATCTACATAACCATAAGGCATTAAAAGTAAAAAACAAACCAAATTGAATACTTCATAACAATGTTGACAATTAAAAGTCAACTTTAATCTTAACCATGTGCATAAACATACGGTAAACTGAGCATAATAACAAGATTCATAACCTTCTGGGACATCTGGCCTCATTACATAAAAGCTAAACAGTTACCCCAATGCATAAACAATCAAGAACAATATCCAACTGAGCACCAGGTAAATATTCCACTTCCACACATCACCTTGAGCAGCTTCTAATCTTGCCTCAAGCTCATTTCTCCCTCTCAAAAGGCCTGGTATGATCATTCTTGAACGAGCACAGATTTCAGGATCATACCATCGTATCCACCGACAAGAAGACCCCTATTCATGATTATGGCAAGTCATTAAACAACAACCATTGTTACAATGTAGTTTGCTACTTGCGAAAAAAATAATACAATACATATTAAAAGACACTTACTTCAACAGGAAAACCAAAAATTGATGCCCTGGGTTGGCAGAGGTCCACGAAGTGCGAATTATAGCTTGCTTACCACACCAGCAACGTACCATGTTGAAAGGATTATCGTTTTGTAGAAGACAGTTTTTGTAGGATAATTTAGGGATGATAACTGACGACCAATCTGTGTTACACAGACATATAGCAACTACAAACCCTGTACAACGGTTTGTATAAAGTAAGCTACAGTGAAAGACGGTTTTGCCCTCAACAACAAAACATTGACCTGAGCATTAATGGTCAAAGGACTGATTTAGCCTATAAAACGCATAATTTGGACTATCGACGATGAAAATCGCAAGTTTTGTCTCAATGTGATGTTTCGGGACAAGTTTAGGTGTGACGGGCTATATCCTACCCCCCACCCCACCCCACTAGTGTGTCTCGGTGGTCTTTCTAGAAGTAGTCTCTTTATCATTGGCCTTTAAGTAAAGGTATGACGGGCTATATCCTACCTCCCCCTACCCCGCTCGAGTGAGGTCTTTTTAACATTTTATTATTACAGCTACAAGTACATTACCAAACATCGCTAAATAAAGATTTAATTAGGATTTGTCGTATCGCATTCCTTTCAATAAAATCTTCTGCGAATCAACACCTATACAAAAGCAACAATAAGTATATAACTAAATAAATGTATATAAATTAGACAATTAAATTGTTATATATATCTCTATATTATATATAACAGGAGGCATTTGGCATTAATGCCACCTCAATGCCAAATAATCTAATTTCATGCCACATAAGCATTTGTTGTTCAACTAAGCAATTTTTTAATCCACCTAAGCAATAATATTTAATTTTCGGATTTTAGTTTTTAATATTAGTCCACATATTAATAATTTTATTAAATTTCGTTTTTAATATTCATGTATTAAATTCGGATTAATTAACGAATTTTAGTTTTTAATATTAGTCCACCTATTAATAATTTTATTAAATTTCGTTTTTAATATTCATGTATTAAATTCGGATTAATTAGTTAAAAATGACAAGAAGTTTATTCTAACTTGGGGTGTTTGTACCATTAACACACATGCTAACCACTAGAGCAACTTATTTTTTGATTATATCTTGCAAATCCAAATTTATAAACCAATACGTACCTATTATTGACTATTTTAATTTAGTGAGATAAGTATTAATGCTAATATCACGTTAAAAAATCTTCACATTCATAATATACTTTTTCTTGAAACCCTAATATCAGGTTTTCTCATATCTATCCTCTTTATTCTCCATTCTTCATCTATACGGATAATAATGTTATAAACTTGACTGATTTTGTGTTTGTTCTCTGATTTGTGCAGGTTTACAAGAGTTTGCTGGTGCTGAAGGTATTTTTGCCTCCTTTTTATCAAAACCTTAATGATAAATTTGTAATTATAGATATCGTGTATGTATAAGTTGTTCTCTTTGCAGCCTTTATCCTAAAACTACAAGTAAGTCTCTTTAGAACTCACAATATTCGGAAGCTATAAGAGTCATTACTTTTGGGAAAAAATATACTTTTCCCCAAAACCCTAATGGTGAAAAGAGGCAGTTTTATATTGTAACATATTGGACTTCATAAACACATTAAACCAAAGATCAAAGAGGCGTATACTATGGTTTTAGAGAGAGAAAGTTAGAGGTTGGGAACTTTAGTGAGAGAAAGTGAAAGATATTATTATGAGCTCCAACCCTCTACCTTGGGGGGTAGAGGGTATATATAGTCTTACATAACTCGCCACCTACGGGCTGTGGATCAGGCATACAGTGGGTAAATACCCGTCCGTCCTCCACGGTATTACTTAACTAAATACTATTTAACATTAAATAACTACGACTACGAGCTTTCTAACGATTACATATACTTGAGGTGACCGACACTTTAATAACTGGATTTACTAAATCCTAACAATCTCCCCCTAAGGGAGGTCACCTCAAATTACAATGAATACAAACAGATATTATATTAAGATTGTTCTTGGATTCTTGTCCATGTTCTTTGTTCTGTAGCTCGTAGTCTTTGATTCTTCATTTTTGCATGTTTGGATATTCCAAGTGGAGGTCTTTAACTGATCCACGTGATAATGAGTTTTGAGCCAGCTTTGAGATCATCAGCCACATTAAATCTCTGACTCATCCGTTATTATTGTATCGCCATTATGAGTTGTTGTGAATATCGGACCGACATGCTCACATTCTGGATCATGATTTCTTTTCATCAGAGTAGCGGAAGCTTTAGGTGATTCATGATATTTGCAGCAGCGTAGCAGAAGCATGGAGTAAAAATATCAGAGTCATTGATGCATTTATCATGATTTCTTTAGAGATGAATGTGTAGTGTGAGCATGCGGCTATGGATTGACTGCTCCATTCTGATCAGCTGCAAACGTCGGGTGTTCCTGCATGAAACAGTTAGCAATAAAGAGCACAAAAGTGTCTTTGATCACTTTTGTTGAATTGAGGTACACGGCCCACGGTTCCCCGTTGATCAAGATAAAGTACCGCTCTGATCGTATAATTCCAAAGAATTTCCTTGACAGGGGTTTCGCAACGCTCTAGCCGTTCTCAAACCGAACGCCTCAAAGAAGACAACACGAAGTGAGTGAACCAGCGAATTGAGATTCACTGATTGATGAAAATGATTTGAAAACAATCGTGTATTTAGTATAAAGTGTTTTGTAATACAACAAAGGTTTTATGGAAAATCAATTTATCAATCATAAATATCCTTTTGATTTTGAAATCACAATGCACAGTCGACGTGCTGAAGAAAAGACTTTTGAGCACACCGACCGGTTTTTCAAAGATATCCGTCAATCCATTTTCCTGGACAAGGAATGATTCACTAATGAAACGCTCCATTGATGAAGTCCATATGACACAACAAGTCTTAGCAATACCACAAGGATAGTGCATAGGACTCTCAAAATATATTCTCACATTCCACATTGTGTGAAACTGTGAGTCTTCAAGAATTAAGTGTCCTAATGAGATTTATTGATGATCTCGTGGCTCTAGACTCAATTAGTGCACATTATGGTTTCCCGTGAGAATGAAACAAGCCCTTTTAAGAGGAACTTGAGTAGCTTGGGAAGTTTAGTGCAGCGCGTCACTGGGTCCATGACGTCTTGTCTTCAATACCGATGTTACCTTGGTAACCACCAGTAGCATATAAATTGAACCCGGTTTCTGCCCTAAGGTTGAATAAATGGAGGGCTATTTATTTTCACCCTTTTTCACATTTAATTCTTTTTCATTCTTCAACCCCTTCAGTGCTTACCGAGACTTCATAACTAGAACCTTGTTGGGTTTATTCTAGTACTAGCTCGGCCTCACCAGACTCTTCCCATATCTCATTTTTCTCCTTTTATCATCATACCTAATAATTCTACACTATCTAGTGGATTGTCCCTGGGTAGATCCCTCCGGTTCTAGCGGATCATGGGAACAAATACCTAACCTTATCATCCTTATATCACCATACATAAAGTAAATTTGGTCGGTCTATTTGGTATTGTTCATATGCCATTGAAATCAATTGAAAACCATTTTAAAATCAATCCAGATACTTGTGATATATTATCAAAGTATTTTGTACCTGAATTATTTTTGATATTTTTAGAAAAAGACCTCCCCCTCAACATGTGCATCATATATTTGAAATCATTTTAGCACACGGAGGCAAGAGGAAGAATTAACTTCTTTGATTACCATTTTCTAAAAGCTATCAACATCACTTCCCTGATCAAATCAAGTAGATAAAGCATGTTGGGGAAGAATGAGGTTTTCATAAGTTTGCTCACCCTCAATATGTGCCTTGAGGTTTGAAAGAGTTTTACACATACTAGAGGGAACCTGCACTTAGAGACAAATCCTCCACGTTTCAATTCTTTGTGGTTTAAAAAGAATGCTCCCCCTCAACATGTGCATGGAAGATTTGAAATCGTTTGGCACATGTGGGGAGGAAAGCTTGCTAAACACTTGTGAAACCATTTATCAATTATCGCTTTTAAATCCAATTTATCAAATTCTCCCCCGATCACAATTTTCAAATCATTTGAGATTTGTGATCTCTGTAGATTTAAATTGATTTTGAAAGCTTTTAAGGAGAATTTTGACTTGATTATGAAAACATTTTAACTGATAAGGATCGGATTTTGAGACTTTACACTCCATTGATTAAACATGCATGAGTATCTTTTGAAAACATAATAATAACCAAGGTCTGGTACCAATTGTATAAACTTTTGTAAAACATTTAAAACATTTAGAGTAGACCTTGCTCATTTAAGTGTCCATTGTTTGAAAAATACACTTTTTGATTTAATTGAAAAATCATTCTCCCCCTCAATCAATGACGAAAGTTGTTGATTGATGGATTGAGAATTTTTACACCTGATAAGCTCTGATGATTTTCAAAAATAGAGTCCGATGTGTTTTCAAAACAATTTTATTTTCAGTAGATGACAAATATTTTTCAGAAGAATCATTTGAAGAAAAAATATTTGAAAGGAAACATTTGTCTTTTAAGTGACAAACATTTGATTTTAGAATCAGAGCATGAGATTCGAAGATTTTAAGATAAAGTATAGCTCTGTTATGTCTTTGAAAAGCGGGTTACTGCCTGAAATGACAATAAACCATTGTTACATTTTCTCTCAATTTTTTTTTTAACTCAATATGTATATTCGAACAACATCTAAAGACCCGTGTCACTCTTTGACTGACAGCAAAAAGACCGTAGATATATATCGAATCGATAAAAACATGACAAAAATGACAATATTTTTTGAAATTTTTCGAATTTTTCAACTTTTTATGGATTTTTTGAAACTTTTATATTTTTCTATTTGCTTTTTGTTGGTTTTATAATTTTGTATTTTGCTTTTTGAATAAATATATACAAAGAGATGGATGAAGTAAGACCTTTACTCCTCATCTTCCTCCTGAAGATTTTTGAGTGTTTCTGGTTGAAGGCTTTTCAAGCCAAGTCGTGAAAGAATAAACTCAAAACATTCTCTTGGAAGAGCTTTGGTGAAGATGTATGCTAATTGGTATTCTGACGAAGATGGTTCAGGTGTTGGTTCAAGGGCAAAGATGTTTTCAAACGGAGCATCTTCGGGAGTAGCAAAGGGATTATCTCCATCATAGGAACCAGAAGCAATTCTATGATGTACACTAGGTGATTGAAGGTTTGTTGATGAAGCAGAGTGATCAGCAGCAGGCGCTTCTTGACTTAATGACATAGAAACTGAAGGGTTAACTTCATTGATAGGGATAGAAGCAGCATCTGTTGATGGAATTGACATATCATTAGCACTTGGCTCAAAGTGTTCATCAAACATAGGATCAAACAATTTTTTCAAATCATCTTCTGAGGGAGCTACATAAGGAGTTGCTGGTGAGTGATTTAGAACAATAGTAGAACTGATAGGATTATTTGATGAAGGTTGAGATGCGGGTCCAGAACTGGATTGTCTTGGAGCCATTTTCCCGGTCAGCTCATCGAACGTGATGTGAATAGTTTCCATGATATCTCGAGTTCTTTTGTTGTAGATTCGGTAACCCTTCTTGCTTGATGCATAACCTACAAAAACTCCAATGTCTGCCTTAGCTCTTAGTTTACCTAAATCTTGACCGTCATTCGTAGGATAGCACAAAGCACCAAATACACGAAGGTAGGAGAGATCAGGTTTTCATTTATGGACAAGTTCATATGGAGTCTTGTCATGAGAGGTGTGTATAAGGGAACGATTTTGGGTGTAGCAAGCAGTGGCAATGGCTTCAGCCCATAGGAACATTGGAACCTTTGAATAAATCAAGATTGTTCTTATGCGGCCTCCACAAGAGTTCGATTTCGCCTTTCAACTACACCGCTCTGTTGAGGAGTTCGTGGAACACTTCTTTGATGACTGATTCCAACACTTTCATAAAACGGAATTAAGTCTTTGTTGACTAATTCTCGCCATTGTCTGTTCGAACAATTCTAACAAGATATTGTTGAGTCGAACTGAAGTCTGTTTGATAAGTTTGATTATGACATCTCGAGTTTCATCCTTTGTCCTCAAAAACTTTACCCAAGTAAATCGAGAATAGTCATCAACAACTACTAGAATGTATTTCTTCCCATTAATCGTTTGCACTCTCATTGGTCCGCATAGATCCATATGAAGGGTATGAAGAACTTCCATTACTGAGTTTGTGGGTTTTGGTTTGTGGCCATATTTCGTGCTTTTTCCCAATTGGCAAGTGAACAAAGATGATCTTTTTCATATTTTAACTGGGTAATCCTCCTGACAAGATCCTTTCTCGAAAGGTTATTAATGGTGCCGAAGTTCAAGTGATTGAGATGCCATAACCATGATTTTGTTTTTGAAGCCTTTGACAACAAGCAGATTGGAGAGGACTTCATCATGTCTTCGAGCAGAGATGGTGTATAGATTTGAACCCCGAGTTCCTCTTAACAGTTCCACACCATCAAGTTCTCTAACGAAGCAAGTATGTTTTCTAAAAGCCACTTCTAGATCGGAATCACAGAACTGACCAACAGAGAACAGATTATAACCAAGACCTTCTACATAATATACCCTGGAGATTACACTTTTACCCACAACATAGTCTCCATAACCCATAATTGCACCAAAATGGTCATTCCCGAATCTAACAATCCCGATGAATTTACTCACGAAGTTCATGAGTCGCGACCGGTCTCCCGGTCATATGCTTGGAACATCCCGAGTCCAGTACCACGTAACGATTTGAACGATCCGCAGCTTGAACACGCATAAAGAATGGATAATCGATAATTGGGATCCCCATGCAAGAATGGGTTCCATTTAGTTAGTAACAGTGATTGGAACACCCACATCAGAAATTGAAGCAATGGAATCATCAGAAATAGATGCAGTGCTAGTATCCGTATTTAACCTATTCAAAGTATGTTCACTTCTTAAGGGAATAGTTCTACCAGTAGGCATCCATTTTCTATTGGGCATTGTCTTAGCAAATTTAGGGCACATCTCATTATTCTTACGGCCAGTAGGTATCCAAATATAACCTATATTACTAAATTTTCTTCCTGTGGGTTTTCACTATTTTCTAACTTTCTTTCGCCTTTTCCTTTTAGCCTTCTTAGCTTGATTTTTAACATTAACAGTTTTAACTGGGCATTTGACAGCATTAGACAGATCATTCACACCACATTCATGATTAGTAACTGAAATCAAGCAGTCATCATTACATGATTTGCAGATAGTAGTAGAATTCGAATTAATTACAGTACGCTTATAGCTAATACTAGAATCAACACGATTCGTTTTATTTAACTCAAACTTAATATTCCTAGGGTGATCTTCTACTCTCTTCCAATGCACATTCTTAGCTTGCGAGGTCCTATCATTCCTTGTATTGCCTTGAGACTTTGACCTGCTCGCTTTAATATCACTGATTACTCCTGTAGATGGAATGGGAACATTAGTCGGTTTTGTTACTTTTTGCATTTCATGTTTAGATGTGCTGGGATTTGAACTATTTAAAGGCACATAAAAGTTCACTTTCTTAACACTAGAAGTGTTGGGATCTGAACTACTTGAAGGCACACTAAAGTTCATATTCATGACATTGGGCATTGAATGAATTGCATACTTGGCACTAGGCATAGAACAAGGTATCAAGGGATTAACTTGCTCACCTAAGGATTTAGGGCATATTGTAATTAAGCATTCTAGAAGCTCTTGAGATCGTTTGGCATATAAGCATGCATGGCCAATTGCATTATCAAGTGGTTTCTTTAACTTATCCTCTTCTACAATCTCACGGAGACATTCTAGACTATCCTTAAGGTATGCAAAATATATTTGAATTGCAAGTTTGTTATTCCTAAGATAAGGAGGAACATATTTCACAGACAAAGCATATTTATTACAAACATGCACCTTTGATGCACCATTCTCCCCATTGGTCATTGGCATTTTCCCTTTGACCTAACTCTTCAGATTCTCAATTTCCTTTTGCAATGAAGCTATTTTTTTGTTATTTTTGTTACGAGTGACTTTTATTGATTCAAATAACTCATTGAAATGTTGTTTAACCTTTTCATTTTCTTCTAGAAAACTCTCATTTTCCTTTTGTAAAGCATTAACCAAGTTTTGAAGATGAAAATTTTGAGAATTCCGAGAATCTAAAGGAGGAGGCATTTGGGAGCCAGTAACATTGTTCTTTTTACTCTTTAATTGAGAAATTTGGGCTTTCAACTTTCTGATTGTGTTACAGTGAGCATGAATCTGTTCATCACGTTTGTTTATTTCAAAAACTGCATCAAACTCGGGAACATCCGAGGATATCTTGATGTTTGAGGTTTTAACATTTTCTTTGAGATGTTGATATTTTAGTTGTAAATCAAAATGTTCAACTTCTAGCTTAGAAAAATGTTTTACCAAATTATCGTGATCATCCTGTTCAATTTTCTCATTTAGTTTTGAGTTTTTGATTTCAAGCTCAATGACATGATCATGGGAGACTTTCAAAGCAACAGATAATTCATGAAATTGAGAAGCGCATAATAGAACAATTTGTAGCAGTGTAAAACACATCTTGAGTAATACATTCAGAAATAAGATTCTCATTCAAGGCATGCAAGTTCTTCCTCTCAATCTCATTATATTTTAATTCTCGCTCATAGTCACTAACTTCAACTATCATTGCATCAAATTCCTTTTCCATTTCTTTAATATCTAAATCTTTTTTCTAGAACACTTGTTCGGGCGTTAACAACATTTGAGGCTTAAACTTGTTTAAGGAAATCCAATTTTCCTTTTTGTAATCATGGGGTTTGATCGTTATGTTATTCTTTTTACACTCAGGATCTTCTAGCTTTTTATTCATTTTCTCCCTAGATGCATCATCTAATTCTCTATCCTCTTCCATGCTTTCAATACATGATGATGTTTGCCTAGGCTTAAGAATCTCATTGCCATCATAGATTACCTTTTGAGCAGCTTTTGCTTTCTTACCATACTCAGGATTGGGTTTCTCTACAATGGGAACACTATGTTTATCGCTTAAGACTCTATGCTTAGTGACCATGTGAGCTGAATGGTATTCCCTTTTACGTACAACTTATTTTCAAGCTTGTTTTTCAAAGTTTTTAGATTGGAAAAGTCATTCAAAAGTTTTGATTCCTTAGCATTAAACTCTTGTTTAAGTATTTTAACGTTATCTTGGAGTTCTTGCTTTTTCTTAACAGTTTTGGAAATCTTTTCTTGTAAGGAGTTTAACTCTTGCTTTAACACTTCTTCTCTAAAATTATTTTTTCTAATAATTCTACGCATTTGGTTATCCAACTCCTGCTCACGTGTAGTTAACTCAAACTTAGCACGTTGTTCATAAATGGCAACTTGTTCTTTATAGGCATTAAGTTCAGAGATAACAGAATCATCGGGGGCAAATGCAGTGTATTCATAAAAAATATAGTCATCATTGACTGCAGAAGATGCATTACTTGGTACAATTTCACCTTCATTTTGTTTCACATATTGATCATATGGGACATCATTGATATTACCCAAATTTTCAATATCTGATTCAATAATTTCAGTTGATTGTACTTCGTTATGTATCTTTTGCACATCAACATCATCGTATAGTTTTAATACCTCTGAGATGATTGATTCCTTGGATGGACCAGCCTGTTGTGGTGAAGAGACCTTTGGAGAGACCATAGGTGAGATGATAGCCATGAAAATTGTTTAGGCAGTAGTTTCATCATCCACATCAGAGTCAAATGCATCACAGTCAGCTACTTGAAAGGCATTCTGATGATTGTGACCTATTTTCTAAATTGGCTATTCATCCACATCTGCATCATATGTTTTAGCATTCCCCTCAGTAAGAAACATCAATTCCTCTTCATCCAAAATAGCACCATTATCCTGAGCTTGCACAAGTAACATCTTGTCTCTGAAGTACTCTGCATTTTGAGGACGTTTTGGAGATGTGCAGTTCCTTGCTATATGTCCATCACCACCACAGTTGTAGCACTTAATTGACTTTGCTTGACCTTGATTTCCATTCCTTCCCCGATTCTGATTTGCAACATAACCACCACCTACTCCACCTCTTCCCTGTTCATATTGTCTTCCTTGAACTGGTTGCATAACTTTTCCAATCTCGACAATAGCATGATTGTGTAGATTGGATGCGCTCGATCTCATTGTTAGTGTGAAGACGCTGGTATGTGGATTAAGGGTCAAGTTCTGTTTAACCATAAGAGCCGCTTGATTGATGAAGTATCCCATGACTGCATCGCAAGATCGACTTGCTTGAAACTCGGATCGGGAATGAGTTTGTGATTACCATTACCCGTGTGTATGACTTGAGAAGCTTTGGTTGTAATACCAACATTGGTGTGGAAAGCTGTTGAATCATTTGAGGAACTAGTTTCTCCCTGGTTGGTTTTGAACTGATTAAGAATCATTTTTTCAAACATGGCATGTCTCTCATTCTGAAGAAGGAAGGCATACAGTTGCTCATAGTTGGTGTTCTTCAATCATTTTGTTAGCTTAACAGAGGTGACAAACTTGTGCCATTCGGGATTCATGTTGTTCACAAACTTTGAGTTCAATGAATGTTTGGCATAGTCATTCTGATATTCCTCATATCATTCACAAGTTTGTGGAATCTCACGCATAATATTCATAGATACTCTTCCTGGTTTCATCTTGAAGTGCTCAAATTCATCATACATCTGTGATTCTCTGTCTTCCTTAGTCAATTCAAAACCCGAGAGAAGCATCTTGACATTATCCCAAACCGCCTTGGCTTCAGTGTTGTGATTAATCACTTGTAAATGTCCTTAGGTAAAACCCTCAAGTATGATGTTAGAAGCCCCTGATGTCCGCATCGATCTCTTCTTCTCCTTATCACCGCTCATCATCATACATTTTAGGTCCTGTCCAAACCTAATATCACCGTTCCGTCTAAACTGTTTCAAGAAAATCTCTGTCGCCTCAACTTGATAAGGTCCTTCGTCAATTGACTTGAGAATGTTGACCCCATTTTCCTTTCCAAGACAAGCATAAATCGATTCGTTGAGCCCAAGAGTCGTAGTCGGCTTTGTCAAGCATGGGTGGACGTATATCTCCAACCACCGCTTGAACATCTTCAGCAACAGTGGAGATGATTGTAGGTACGTTGGTAGACATGTTAACAAATTACACGGGATTTTATAACTCTATGATTAAACCGGGAAATAGATTATTTCACGGGATTTTACTGAATCAAGAGAAAACCGTATTACAAACAAAAATCAACCAAGTCGCTAAGAATTCTTGAACCAAGTCGCTAAGTAGCAACTCGCTAAGATCTCAATTTCCTGTGAACCAAGTCGCTAAAACCCAAGTCGCTGGACACAAGTCGCTACACAGTCAAGTCGCTAAAGAGCAACTCGCTAAGGCTCAAGTCGCTAACACCAAGTCGCTAAGAATACTAAGTATAAGTCACTAACAAAATTGAAAGCAAGTCGCCAACTTTACCAAGTCGCTAGCCGTAGTGGAGAATCCACTAAGTTGTATTGTTTGTCGGCTTGTCTCACTAGACAAGTCGCTAGGACCAAATCGCTAACAATTAACACTACAACTCGCTACCTTTTCCTGAAGCAAGTCGCTACGATGAAAACACCACGAGAACCAAGTCGCTAGCAAGAAAATCTTCAAAAACACACTTTTCAATCCAAAACAAGCTCAACCACAGTGATTCAAGCTTACCAAATCAAAACCCAAGCACTTACAATGATTCTAAACACAAAAGTACACCCAAAATTCAAACTGTAACACTAGAAATAATCCAAATGATGCAAAAACCACTAAAATTTTTCAAACTCAAAAACCATCAAAAACCACTAGAAATCCAAAGATATGAAAGAGAGATGATCAAACCATGGCTCTTGATACCATTTGTAACATATTGGACTTCATAAACACATTAAACCAAAGATCAAAGAGGCGTATACTATGGTTTTAGAGAGAGAAAGTTAGAGGTTGGGAACTTTAGTGAGAGAAAGTGAAAAATATTATTATGAGCTCCAACCCTCTACCTTGGGAGGTAGAGGGTATATATAGTCTTACATAACTCGCCACCTACGGGCTGTGAGTCATACATACAGTGGGTAAAGACCCGTCCGTCCTCCACGGTATTACTTAACTAAATACTACTTAACATTAAATACTACGACTACGAGCTTACGACATTATATACTTGAGGTGACCGACACTTTAATAACTAGATTTACTAAATCCTGAACATATATAATTTTTTGTTTTGATTTCAACTCCAATAATCATGGTGACTCGGTCTTAATGTATTTTTTTATGTTATTATCCTGAGCTATTTCAGGTGCAACAAAGACATCCACCTTTTCATCACCCGTCGGCTTCTGCTGGACCTATTGGTTTTGGTCCTCTCAATGATGCTTGTATGTAATTCCTTTTTATAAAATAATTTGTTAAGATTGGCCATATATTTAACATACCGAGTCTCTATTATGTTTATTACGGTGTCATTTGTTTTTTCAGAGCTTTTACCTCTTCATCTGCAAACCATGTCTGCAAAAGAAGAGGTTCATTTAAGCACTTCATTTGCAAAAAGAAGACCTTTTGTTTTTTGTGCTATTGAAGTACTTATTTCATTTTTCTTTTTTTTTTTTGAAAGAAGTGGAAAAAAGAAGTGATTGAAAGAAGTGGAAAAAAGAGGAAATTTATGTCTGCATAGTAGAAGAGGAAAGAAGTGATTTTACCCTCTTATGTCAGAAAAAAAAACAAACTGTCTTCAAAGAAATTGTCTGCGCGCCTGCAGACATAAGAGGAAAAAAGAGCTTCTTTAAAAAACAAACAAGGCCACCACTGATTTAGTTGATCATTCATTTTCTGACATGGCAGCTATATTAAAGCGTGGAAGGACTCCTCCTACCAACAATCTGGCTTTAGAGATTCGAACGGCCGATTCAGAACATGCTTTTAAGAGGACAAGGGCCTTTTAGTCTCAAATCCCAAACTGCTTCTAAGAATCAATCATAATCGAGTTACGATTAATATCTTTTAAGATTGTATTGTTGATCTTCAGAAATGACTAAAGATCCGTGTGGGTAAGTTTTAGGGTTTTAGTTTTACAAATGTACATTTGTTTAATTTTCTATCCTCACTTAAACAAATGTACTGCGCACGCCTATAATAATCAACATTGATGCTCAAATGACGTGTAGGTTACTAATGGTTAGACAAGAAACCAACCGCTGTTAACCGGATAGAAGGGCGTGGAAAATATGAGGTCAACGCGGGAGTCGATCTTGGAGCCATTGGTAGTACCTTTTGTTCCGTTTTCTGAAACTTAATTCTTACGTTTCTACTTTGGTGTGTGTAACGTGTGTGTGTGTGTGTGTGTTGCTCATTTATACGATGAAAACGAATATCAATACCGTGTACGTCATTCCATTTATGTACAACAAGCAAATAGGATACCGCGGGGCGGACTATTTTAAACATACGTTTTATTTTATTTGAAATAGACTTTGATGCGGTTTTGTCATTTTTCTTTATTTTCTTTAGGATGTTCATCACTTCAACTGCGGTTTCAGCAACAGAATCTAGCAATGAGATCTCTTTCAAAACTTGTCTATCAAGCACGAATCTATGCGGCACACATGAGTCATCACACATTGTATGTATCAGCAACAACATAGGCCAATGGTAAGAGCTGTACAATCTTATTGCAGAAGCTGTATAATATTAGTCGGTTTTGTAAATGGTGTTTTATGAATAGGTTCGGAAAAAATTGAATTCAAGTACTCGAACTACGGGGCTGAATCGTGATGGGTGAAATCAACCCGTATCTTGACGGAGTAGCAGACGTCGTGTTTGCAGCCATGGCAGGTTGGATACCCTTATATCCCGTCTCGCACTCGCAATTCTGAGCCAAACGGGGTACCATCGATCTCCATACTTTTTATTTCGCATAACGCTTATATATATGTCTATGGTTTGCTGCTAATGACTATGTAACAGGTTCTCTCTTCCGTTTTGAAGGCTGAAGTCTTATATTGAAGGTGCAAATTTGTGAAGGTCATTGTTATAGATGATCTCGGGCTCCTCCTTGAGATGTAAACAAGAGATTGCAAACAAAAAGTAACATTGAACTTCTAATACGTCTTTAGTTTACCAGTTATCTTATCTGCTGCTCGAACTATAACACATATTTTGAATTGATAACAAGCACCATTTTTTCAGGTCCCAGTTACCTTCTACAATGGCATCGTAACGCATGATGCAGTGGCGCCACAACACATTTCCTTGGTCAACTTCTTTATGAGACATTGAGACCCTACTACTATTTAATATGAAGATGCTTATTCTTCGAAATTGTTTCCACCACGCTTATGAAATTATGTAAATATAATCATTATGAGGTATTGTTTTTAATTGCATTCAGGGTAGTTTGTGTTTACAATTAATGCTATCCATTTTATTGAATATTAGCTTTTATTTTTGGTGGAATGATGGTTTTAGTTTATTATCAGTATTTTAGTTGTATTTGTTTTGTTTTCCCCTTATCTTCTCTTAATAAATTTTCAGGATTTACAGCAAAAGGGATATTAAACAGTGGGTCGGCTTGCTGAGATCAGTTACCTTTAATTTGTTTGAATTAAGGTAATAAAGTTAGAGTAATAATTATTCTGATAATATCAAAATATATGTAATATAGGTAATAAAGTTAGGTAATATAGGTTGATGACTTGATTATTGATAATTATGCTCTAATGAACTGGTGAATCCAGATGACCAGTTGACCACAATTAGAATATTATGATCTATATCATTAGCTAATGCCCATCTCTTAAGGTCTTTAGTCTTTATCGTCCTAGATGCGAGTAATAACCATTTGTTAAAATGAAATAGTTATGTTGAGACTTATTAGTCCATTGGTTGGTGATTTATAATTAGTGGATAGTCTATGTATCATGTTGTTTTAAATTTTTTTGGACCGTTCTAAATTTCAGGTTTTAAAGCCGTTAAATAGCTTTGTTTTTTTAAGTTTAGCTTTGTTGTTCAAGTTTAACGGTTCTGGATGTTATTAATTCATGCATCAATATGAGTTTTGCAATTTTGGGCTTTTGTCCAGAATCCTTTTAGTGTTCAATCATATAGATGGACTTAAGAATATATAAAGTTTACAATATAGAAGTGATGCTTTAGAAAATAACCTTCTTTTGTGCACATTTAATATGGGTTTATATATGTTTTCATTGAAAGTATTTGCAAGCATACTGTGGGAAATTGAGAAATGCTAGAAGGCAAAAAGAATAGTATTTTTGGACGTTGGTGTATATGTCAATGCCACTTATAAACATTTTGCTTTTAAAAGTAATATTGAGTTTGTGTTTATGGATCTTTTAAACATAATGAATTTATCGTTTCCTTTGTGCAGCCCGCAATTGTTATTCAAGAAGAAAGTTTACACTCGACACCCATTGATAAACCACTTCCAAGAATGTATGGCGCCTCATGAGAACTGAAGAATAATTGAAATCATATTTATATTTTAAAGAAGGGGCTAAACGTCATGATGAGATACTTCTTGGCCAAGATCCGATCTCTTTTCTATCCGTAATTAATATTTACAAGAATGGCCATAAGTTGGTTTTTTTGATTACTAGAGGTGGTGAAGCAGGTGTGTTTGGTAATGGGTCAAATTGGAAAATTATCTGTGTAAGTTAAAATGGGTCAAGATGACTGACAACTCATTAAGTTTTATCTTATTATTATTATTATTGTTGTTGTTGTTGTTGTTGTTGTTGTTGTTGTTGTTATTATTATTATTATTATTATTATTATTATTATTATTATTATTCTTCTTCTTATTATTATTATTATTATTATTATTATTATTATTATTATAATTATTATTATTATAATTATTATAATTATAATTGTTATTATAATTATTATTATTATTATTATTATTATTATCATTATTATCATTATTATTATTATTAATTATTATTATTATTATTATTATTATTATTATTATAATAATAATAATAATTATTATTATTATTATTATTATTATAATAATAATAATTATTATTATTATTATTATTATTATTATTGCTATTATTATTATTATTATTTTTATTATTATTGCTATTATTATTATTATTATTATTATTATTATTATTATTATTATTATTATTATTATTATTTTCACTTTTGTGAATAATTGTTAGGAAGTTATTTTGTGTGCTACTTTTAATAAGTTCAACAATGATGATTTAAAAAAAAAATTGTTGCACTTATAATAAAATGACTATAATAATCTATCACATTCTAAATTAGTTTTGTGCAATGATGGTACATAACTAATCAAGTGGTGGCCAAGTAGATAGCTAAGCGGTTTGTTGGGCCTCAAATAAGAGTGGTGGTAACAACATGGCTCATGCTTCTACAAAATTGTATGTTATATATTTTATATTTTATAACAAAAAACGTTATTCAGATCAACTTTAAGAAGAAATAATGAAACTTAAAAGGACACATACAAGAGAGCTACAAGAAGCTTTGACTTACCCCGGACTTCTAGAACATGTAATACTAAATATAGTTAGCAATTTTGAGCCATAAATTTTATAGCTAAGAGGGGAACATATCAGATGGGTCGAAACGGGTTGAAAGTAAGAATTGACACATTCATTATCTCCATTCATAGGACGTGCTGATATGCACATGTTATATGGATATTTTATAAAAAGGATACCACAATAATCGGCTAATAGTAATTTGAATAACCGAGTTGGGTTGCCGCATACATAGAGAAAGAACCGTAAACTAGGTACAAACTGATAGGATCATATTATGTTTACTACTTTGTATTTATGTGGATACAAGCATTAAGCTATCAGGTTTGAGTGAAAATGTCCTAGACTATTGAGGTTATAATGTTCGGTTACGTATTGAATAGTGTACTTGGTGCATTTTACTCTATACATGAGGAGTTATGGTGGATTTGTGCTGATGTATTATTACCATAACTGTACACACACATTTTTTGCAAACGAGGGTTATAGAAACTAGATATTATGTATCAATTCAAATACTTTTATCTACCAGTTGTTTATTATTGGTTATGACTTTGTCGCGTCCACTAGGGTCGCCTTAGTCCGTATTATCTTGAATATAAATGTGAGCTTAAAGTTACCAACTGATTTTAATTAACCGGACTATGAGGCTAAACCATCGAGATGATTAGTTGTGCGAGTATTAGCCTTGGTGCTTAAGTTGCGTGATGCGTATTGACCAGAACAAAGGAAACCAAGTGCATTCCTTACGCGAAAAAAGTTGTATATTTTTTATATTGGAATTTAATTCATAGTGAACCCTATATAAAAGATTGACCCATAAACACTTTCTACTTTAAGTGAATTAAGTACAACTGATAAAAGGGTGTTTATGAATACTTTGTTTTTCTACTTAACGCTCACGCCATGTACCAAGTAATAAGGTGGTGTTTGGTATTACTTATTCTTTATACTTTTATACCCTTAGACTTATTTTTTAGCTAAAGTTACAACAACTGATAACAAGGTGTTTGGGAATACATACTTTCCGTACTTTTCTCCTCATGTACCAAGTAATAAGGGGGTGTTTGGGGTTACTTATTCTTTGTAGCTTTGTGCTAACAATGCAAGATACTTAAAAGGTGCTTCACACACAAACACCTCTCTTAGTATCTCTTTTAACTAAATGGGTCAACATAGGGGTGGCAATTCATGAGGTTGGGTTGGCGGGTTGTTGTTACACAACCCGAACACGTTTAACCCATCTAATGATATGTGTCCCCATTTTATCTAAATGAGTTTGTAGGTTGATGAGTTTGAACCGAATCGCCTATTTTAATGTTCTTTATATTATTGTCTTTGTTGGCACAGATCGAACCTAATGTCAACAAGACCACATAGCATCGCCGCAAGTATGAACCCATTAAGGAAAGAAAGGAAACAAAAAGCAATTGAACGCAAAAGCCAAACGACACAAGCTGGAACTAAGGCATGTATATAAAGTATGTTTTCCTAATTTTTTCCACCCACCTAAGAATGTTACAAATAATTTTGGTATTAAAAAAAATATTACATATCTTAGTTACAAATTGTAAAGTAGGGTTGGATCAGTTGGTAAACCCCTTGCCTCTCAACCGAGAGGTCAGGGGTTCGATCCTCACTCCCTACAAAAAGGCCGGAGGTCCTTTCTACCTTTGGTAGAACTGAAGTGCCTCTCTACCGTAGGTAGGGGTAAGGCTGTCTACATCTTAACCTCCCCCATACACCGGAAACGGTATTGGGTACCCATAACCCGTGGAAGACGGCATTGGGTGTTACTTTACTTTACTTTTTTTTAGTTACAAATTGTGAACAAAATTTGTATTTTTGAGGGCCTAGGCGCAAGGAATTTATCGTTGAGAGTGAGACGCATCAGTTTGGAGTGCCACCAAAGCTTTGGTATTCATATCCCAGTGTTCAAATTAAACTTGGAAACCTATTAAAAGTAGTTTTGAGTCTATTATGATAGAAACATAAGCTTATTAACTCATGGGTCAGAATGGGTCAAATGGGTCGAAAGTGACAAATTTTAGAAAAACATGAGTTTGATACGGTCATTGTAAAGGTATTTTTTTTTCACGGAGTGCAAAATCCAACACATATTTCCATGGAGAAGCTATTAAGCAACAGTCTCGCTCGCCAGGTACATTCACCGTTTTCATCTCTCTCGTCCGAAACTTCTCGATCCTTTATTTCCTCTTCTTTTTATTCTAATTGAACGTGAATTAACATTTATTTTTCTAATAGCTACTGGAATCTACACCGAAGACCAAACAAATTAACATCAAATGTGATCCCTTAAATTCGGATTCAGCTTGGAATTGGCTGGAGAGGTGGATGTCTGTTTCTACACCAGAAACTATCGAGTCACATGCACCACAACAAGAGCAGGACAATGTTGAAAGAGTCATTCCTTCTAATTGTGAATCAACCAAAATGATTTCTGATGTTAAGGAAATAACAGTACCATGTGAAGAAAATGAATAAAATTTTATCAGTATTGAAGAGCATTCCCATTTAAGACACAATGAAGAAGAGAAGCCTCAACCAGCAAACACGTTTGTACTAGAGCCGGTAGGAAAGCCTGATACTCCTCCAGATAAACCTATGGAGCTGAACACGGAACCTCAGATTGAGGCAGTTCCAAATTCTGAGAAGCCTGTTTCAGAACCTGAACCCAATCCTGCATTTATCGCTGCTCAGTCTAGGTTTGAGGAGCTGACTTCTAGGAGCAACTCACTTAAGTCACCCACTTCTTCTAATCAAGAAGATGATGTTTCTTCTGACCCATTGAAATCCGTCAACTCTTCTAAACAAGATAATGTTGTTTCGTCTGAGCCAACGAAATTCAGTAACAAGTTAGCTTCTGAACCATTAGAACCACTCAGTTCTGTTGATCAGGTTACTGAGGTAGGATCGTCTATGGATATTGGTTCCTCTGCTCCAGAAAAAGCTACCACACTGACAACTATCGAACCGGAAGAGTGTTTCATTTATGATAGTCCAAAGGTTTTTCCAAAAGGTGGGTCAGAATGCGGGATCGAGTTGTCGATCACATCCACACTTGACTCTCCAGAACAGTCAGAAGTTGAAAGCAATAAATTCAAGGAAGAACGTTGCAGTAACCACACTCGACCAGACCCTTGTGCAGGTTTAATTGAAATTTAACAATGGTTTTTATTCTTGCTATAGGTAATGCATCTGACTTATGGCTAAACAATTTACTTAAGCGTGGAGCACACATCCTGGTGGTATGCTAGGATTGTGCACGGTGTTGGATTCCATTCTGGTCTTTAGCAGCTGTTTCTGAACACAGGCAACCTGATCTGCAGTTGTAACATTTATAAGTTTGATGTATCATAATTTTGACCTTAAATGTATTTGAAACATGAAGTGCTTATTTCTAAGTAGCTTATCAGGACTTATTTATAAGCAAAAAATAAATAAATAAAAAATAAATAATCTTAAGCATCTCTTAATAAGTTAATATACAAAATTATGGATACTGAAATAACATTTTCATCCCTTTTGTTGGTAGTTCGGTCGGGTTTCGGTTACAAACACTACATGTGTAATCTGTTTCTGCAAACAGGTTGACGGGTCAACCCAAAACCTGCTTAGACCCAGCTTAACCTGTTTATTTTCGTGTCGTTTCAGTAATTGCCACCCTTGGTTTTGCTTATATATTTCTTATGTCTCAGGAAAATGGAAGTTGCATCTGCAATCTTTGGTCCTGGTGTGAATGTTTTGATGGTTCATATTACGCAAAAGCTTAGATACCTCACTTCCTTTGCTGAACATGTTAAGCACATGAAAAACAGAATGAAGGTTTTGGATGGTCAAAGAGCTGATAATGAAAATCATATGAGAGCAAACAGTGGAAACAATCGAGAGATACCTGCTCGTGTACCAGGGTGGTTTAAAGATGTTGAAAAGATCAAGGAAGAGGTCGACGCGATTTCAAGTAACGCCATTGGATGCTTTAATGTCAAAAAGAAGTATCTAGCAGGAAAAAACACATTGAGGGTAACCAAGGATATTGAAGATCTAATTAAAGAGAGTTTTGACATCATCTGGAGTGACGCCCAAATCCCTTTGGGAAGAGTCGATTCCAAACGCCCGGCATCAACATCAACATCAAGTGGAAATACTCAAATTGGGTTCAAGTCAAGAGATAAGATATTCAATGATGCATTGAAGTTCCTTCAACACGATGATGATAAGACTCGAGTAATAGCCTTGTGTGGAATGGGTGGTGTGGGGAAAACCACACTGATGAAACAACTGAAAGAGGCCGCATTATGATAGCAAGATGTTTAATTGGATTGTGGATGTTGCTATTGGGAAAGCTTCCAACTTGTCTGCAATTCAGAAGGCAATAGCAGCACACATAGGCAAACCTCTAACTGAAACAGATGAAACACTAAAGGCAATTTATCTTTCTAAAAGATTTAAAGCATTTTCAGAGCGTAAAAAAAAGATTCTGGTAATATTGGACAACGTGTGGGAGAAGATTAAACTTGAAGATATCGGATTAGCGAGTCCTTTGCCTAATGGGTTCAAGTTGCTGCTCGTGCACAGCAGAGAAACATATTTGCCGACAGATTGCAGTTGATGCTGGTTCTGTTCTTCAAGCTTTTAGAGTTGATGTCTTGGAGGAAGAGGAAGCACGGGATTTCTTTTGTCAAATTGCAGAGATTTCAGCCGAATATGATCGTGATCTCTATGAAATAGGATGTAAAATTGTCAAAAAATGTGGTTGTTTGCCCCTTGACATCAAACTCATTGCTGCAGCTGTTAAATGTCAAAAGAACAGGAGTGTGTGGAGACGTAAACTCAAGTGTCTGAAGAATAATCTTTTTAAACATGGCGATTTGTGCAGTTGGGATATAAGCGGATATAAAGAGAAAATCATAGATAATGTTAGTTTGATGCTCAAAGATACAACAAAATGATCATTTTAGTCGGGTTATCTATCAGTTGAATTGAGATGGTAAGGAGTGGCTTAGTGACTCGACTATAATGTCAAGATTTGCTCTTCAAACATTTTAGGCTCAAAATTTCTCATGACTCCATTGTACTGATATAGATAGATTGTACCTCTAGCAACTGTAAAGCAATATGAGAAGGAATAAGTTGTTTTAGAGATAGTATAATCTGTAAGAATATTTGATAAACGTACTTGATGACAAACCTGATATATAGAATCGAGTCATTAAGATGTTATTGGTGCTATCTTACACAATAAGGCAGTTGTTATTTGTTTTCTCACTGTTTTGTATCTGCGATATTTACTTCCCAAATGAACCAAACAAAACTCAATTGACCCAAAATATCACTTAGCTTGAAAAACTTAGTTCGAATTCGAATCAATTTTCACCAACTAGAACAATGGTCATTTGATTTAAGTTTTTGTATTCAAATGCTCTTGCAATTTTAATCATTATCCCCTAATGACCACATTCATAGTCGACCAAAAAAAATACCGAACTATATTCGAACGTGCGATTTGTTCACATTATATAATTGGTGTGATGATAAATGCGCACATCATGACATCAAGTGTACATAATTAAATCAAAGTGGTTGTCATTGAAATTCTAGCTACATCAAACAAAAGCAATTGGCATGTTACTCCACTCTTCAAGATAATCCAAACTCAAGTTGGTAAGATAGGTACAAATGGCGTCTTGGTCTTTGTTCAGTAGCTTTTGGTGCCGTTAAAAAAATTGTTCCTTTGCATATAACTTCTGAATGGGAATAATCTTTAAAAAAAATCATTCTTGGAACAAATGTATGTGATTCATCTATGTTAATCTTATCAGTTAGGTAGGAATCGATAAAATGTGTAATCTTGGTTGTTTAAATTTGCACATTTTATTATTTCTCAAATCACCAACAGGATCGTGATAAAAGTTAGAGGTTTTGCTTGTCCTCTATATTGTTTATCAAACCGGATACTAAACTCTAAAATTGAGGTATAGTAGTATATGGCTTGATTATATATAGCCCGAAATCGCTGAATATATTAACATGATTGCATTGGCTATAGGGTAAAGATTTGATAGGGGAAAGTAAGATTCACTAACCGAGGAGCCTACATGAGCGCACTCAAATTCAATCAAGGAGACAATATCACGGTATATTATATAATTTGCATCTATCATATTTTTTACCCGTCATTCGCTTCACGGTTGCCAAATTTTTACATAGGTGGTAAATTTGACAACTAATATATTTGATAATATATTGTTAACAGACTAAAAACCAAAGAAACAATTGTTTCATAATATTGTTTGACAATTCAAAAATGTATTTCATAACAAAAACAACAAAACAAATAATTATCATGCCATTGGGCGGCTTCAAAACTAGTGTGTGTGTGTGTGTGTATATATATATATATATATATATATATATATATATATATATAACTAGTGTGTGTGTGTATATATATATATATATATAGCGGTTCTAGAGAAAAGTATAATTAGAGAGAAAAGTGAGAAAAAAAGTTATAAGATCTAATTTGAAACATCTTAAACTTCAGGGGTAAGTTTTGGAAACAACCCCACACCCCCAAAGAAAAAAAAAAAATTGGGCAAAATATATATATATATATATTTTCCCGCCAAAAATTTATAACTGTGATGCACCTTTTTTTTGTGCATCTTAGTTATAAAAATTGGTGCATCATATTTATAACTACCTTTTTTAACTGTGATTCACCAAAATAAAAAGGTGCATCAGATCGCATATGTTATTAACTTATTCCAGAAAAAGTTTTGAAATATAACCGTCAACCTTTGTGTATAAAAGAGAGATTTTTCAACTGATTCAACACACTTATTTTATTAATCACGTGGTTAAATATACAATGAAATCAATTATCCTAACATGTTTCAGAGTCATTTTATTAATCACATGGTTAACTTACTTATCATCAATTCACGATTGTTAATATATGCACTAGCGTTATCCCAATGACAAAGATGTGCGACGCTACCATGGCTACCATAGCTCCGTCTCTAGTTGTACAACTAATGCCCCTTAAAGAGCATAGTATACTAAGTTATTGCAATGTTATTGAAGCGTATTAGGTAACAATCGTTGGGTGCATCACGGTTATAAAATTTGGTGCATCATAGTTATAACTAATTTTTATAACTGTGATGCAAAAAAATAAAAAGGTGCATCACAGTTATAAAAATTTGGCGGGAAATTTTTGACCCAAAAAAAAAAAAAAAGATTGGCCCCCAGAAAAAAAAATTTGGCTGGAATTTTTTTTCTTTTCGAGTCGGGGGTCGGGTGCGAATTTACAAAACTTCCTTAAAGAATGAAGGAAAATACAATTAGGTCCCTGTAGTTTTGTGTTAAAAAAAGGAGGAGAAGAGGGGGTGATCCAATGGTTGAGATTACTTTTCTCACTTTTCTCTTAAGATCAACTTTTTAAATGATCCAAGCTATATATATATATATATATATATATATATATATATATATATATATATATATATATATATATATATATATATATATATATATATATATATATATATATAGTTAGGATCAAATAAGTTAAGAAATTAAAATAAGAATGATAAGAAGAAACCACAACCACTCATTTCGGATGACCTATAAAATAGATGCATCTCCCTTAAATTTCTCCCTCCTATTGAAATGTGTGGCTAGAATTCTTCTTATTCTTCCTATTTTAGTTTATATATATATATATATATATATATATATATATATATATATATATATATATATATATATATATATATATATAAAATTAATTAACTAGAAGAAGAAGATAATAAAGAGCATTGATGTCGTAACGTTTGTGAATAAACTGAAACTGACCGGCGCGTGTGACGGAGGTTGTGCGACGGAATACGATGGCGACGGCAGCGGTAGTGACGGCGAGTCGTTTCATGATACAGATAGAGTAGCTCATCTCCATGAGAAAATGAAATAGCTATCGATCAGGGGTGTTTGGGAATAAGTTTTAGGTGCATATCTTATAAGCTTAAATTCTATGGCTTATTTTAAGACTTGTGGGCTTATATAAGCTTATTATGATATAATAACCTTATAATAAACTTATATAAGTTTTTAAATATCAAAATAAGCTAAAATATTTGAGCTTATGAAATATAAACCAAAATGAAATAAACTACTAATAAGTCAACAAATAAGCTTAAACAAACACCCCATTATCTAAGTCAATAACAGAGAAAACCTTATTCATTTGAATTTTTAACTTTTAAAATGTTATACAAATCATTTAAAAACTCCTCAAATATAATAAACTACTGACTTATTATGATTTTGGATGGTACGTTTTGTTTTTATTTTTCCTTATCAATATGATTTTGAATTATACCAAGGACAAATGACTAGTTATAGCTTACGAGGCATGACAAACCTGTGCGATGCACACGGATCAATGGTGGAGCTAAAAAAAATTTCTGTGAAAGGGCCGAAACAAATTTTTTTCGGGAAATAAATTAAGTGGGAGGGCCGAAATAATTTTTTTTTGGGGAAATACACATGAAATCGTGAAAAATACATTAACGGGCTTAGGCCTAGGGAGGCCGGGACCTTTCCCGGTCCCTTAATAGCTTCGCCCTTGACACGGACTGTATCTAAGTATTGATTGCGTAATGTTTGAGTAAATTGTTGAGTTGTTACCGTGATTGTGAGACTAAAATATACAACAATGTATAACTTGGGCCGCCTTATATTTGATTAAGTTGGAGGGTTTTATGTTTTAATGCAAAATTATAAACATATCTATAAAAAAAAGTAAAATAAAGCTTTTAGGTGAATAATATAAGCTTCAACTCGAGATTGTTTCCGAAATCATGCTCAAAAAGAAACTAAGATTAAATTACATATAAAATCAACTTTATATAAAGATCAAACACACACAATACTTGCACAATTTAGCTATATGCATGCTAGTGTTGGCAGGGCCGGATTTTAGCATGTGCAAGGTGTGCAATGGCACAGGGCCTCCATTTTTTTAGGAGCCTCCGATTTCTAAAGGTTATAGTTGTATATAACTCATTTTCTGATAAATTAATCTTAATAACTGGTGTTTTGTGATGAAGAAATACACCTTTTATTTTATTATGTACTATTTTTGAAAGAACAAAGGAATATAGTACTTGCATAGTTGTATTTGTGTTTTAATGGAGGTTGGTTTGTGATGTATTGGTGGAGAAGACGATTAACAATGGGTATTGCTTGTGGGACCAGTAACTTTGTTTTTTGTAACCTTTTTGTTATATAAAATTGCACTTTCAACCCTTTAACATTTAAAAAGTTTTTAAACAACCTTCGTTTTAAATATATGAATTGGTTAAAAAACCTCGGTAAGAATAGAAGACCAACACAACAACCAATATGTGACATAAACTTTGCATTTCTTTACCTGCTACTTTGTTTGGACTCTATAGATTTTGTAGTTTAGACTTTATACGCTTTGAAAACTAGATAGCTCGTAGAAAATTATACGATTTATTGAGAATTGAAAAAAAAAACATTTCTATCGCTATTAAAAAATAATGTAAAATCAAAGTAACATAAGCCATATGTAGAGAATATTTAATATTTTTTAGTGAAAGGCCTAATTAAAATTTTGGCACAGGGTCTCCGAAATTCACGAGACGGCCCTGAGTGTTGGCTAAGTCAAGCATGACTCAGACATATTCATTGGACATGCACATGTATTCACAATGAATCAATTACATTAAAGATACATGCTCAAAACACACATATATTTGTGGCTCTAGAGACAAGGTTTTAATATCATTTTTATACTATTGGTTCATCTTTTTATAGTGGGGGTTGATACATACACATGACAATAATGTGTACAAAACACGTATTGTATAAATACGATGTTGGATTGAATTTTGTTCCTTTGAAACTCAATAATTAAATCATTCGGATATGCTCTTGGCTTTTGAACAACCGGGTTTGTAGTAAAGCAATTATTTGTTGTATGTCACAGTGGTGAATGTATATGTTTTGTTACCTTGTTTTGTTTGTAGTAAAGATTTAGATTTTTGTTGTTTGTGTGGTTTTATAAATGGCCGGTAACTAGAGAACATCATCGGAAATGGTGGTCGTAAAAATTGAAAAATATGATCGGAGATGACATGACGACATCTATGTGGTATGTACATGTGTCAATTTCCAACTTTTGCATGTTAAAAATAAGTTTGTGATGATATCAACACATAAATGACAAAGTTTGTAGGGTATTGTGGTAATTATTTGGGTTGATATCTAATATGTGAACTGCTATCTAATATGTGAACATCTAAAAAAATACGTTGCTATTAGATGGATTTAACCCAAAAATAAATTTTGTTATTTTTTGCAGAGATGAGTAACTTACATATGTATAAGAGCACTTGGTGTGGTAACCTCAAGTTATGAGTTAACCTCGCGCCATGTCAGCTTTAACATTTCAATCTTAACACAAAAAAATACCCCTTATAATAACTCAACCATAACACTACATTTTGGGCATTACTTTTCTTTAAAAATTAAAATTTACAAATTCAACCCCTAAACTACAATTAATACTTCATTTAATAAATAATATAGCATTCAAACTAAAACTAAAACATAACATTTAAACTTAAACATTACAATACGAATTAAAAAAAAAGTTACAACAAAAAAAACATGAAATAAAAAAACACGACATAAAGAAAACTACAACATGAGGAAATTACGAAATACAAATAAATCTACTGTGGAGGATGAAATTATATTTTTTGATGATTATATCCTTTTCCATCTTGATCTAATACATAGTGTTTGGATCCATTTTGGAAGTGTCCGTACGGAGAAATTTCATCTCTTCCAACCTCATAATCGTTAGATCTTTTTCTTTAGCCGCTCGATACGCCTCTTGGGCAGTTTCGTGTTTGATACGATACTCAAATGTCATAACGTCCCTGAATTGGCTTGACGAGCCCGTTCCCCTGGTAGTCGCTCCCCCAGTACTTGTCGTGCTCTCGGATTTGGCTTTCTTCGAAGCACGTTTTTTGCCCATCGGACGTGGTTGAGCATCAGGACCGAATAACGCCTCGTTTGTTTGGCTTGGGACATCGCCAGTTTAATCAACCGCTTCCGGCGCGTCCCATTTTTTATGGCTAAGCAAAACTTCCCACGAATCCTTGTTATTAAACGGCGCTCCTCTATGCTCGTCACGGTACATTTGTCTAGCATGTATCATGTTATCCAACTCATTTTCCCCACTTTTCCCAAACATTTTGCACGTTTGTAGAATGTGTTGAACTTTTGGCAATCACGGTTCAACGTTTTCCACTTGCCTGTTAGCATATTCTTGTTGCGTTGTTGAAAATTGTGTTTATTGAACTTGTTCAGAACTCGTTTCCAGAACGTGTCGCCCGGTTGTGAACGAATGACTTTTTCATCCTCTGTAACGGCAACGTAAAATGATGCAAGTAGTTTTTCCTCACTTCCTTGCCAACGTAATCTGGTATCGGTCACATCAGGATTTTGGTCGGAAATTGGTTCCGGTTCTTTGGGTTTTTTTGCCTTACGTTTACCACGACTCGTGGGTGTTCGTGGAGACGTAGATGCTTCGGATACATCATTTGTTTCGATTTGTGTATGCTATGATTGAGATGGCGGTCGAGATTGTTGTTCGAATTGTAGATTTTGGAAATTGGCATTTAGCATTTCTTGGTTTCGTTGCCATATTAAAAATTGTTGATGTTGTTGGTAAAGTTCCTTGACCGGCAAGCCGAGTGGGTTAGGCAAAGGGATTTGTGTTGAAGAAGAACCGCGTCCGGGTTTGAAGATGACGGCCCCGAATTTGGGTTATTCCACCCCATGAGGTTCAAGAAACTCTCGTCGTTGTTAAATCCGGACATTTTTTTAGCAAATAGAAGTTTATGTATATGATTTTGAGTTGTAAAAGTGTGAAAATAAAGTTGTGCATTAGTTGGTTGGGAAGAGATCTACAGTATAGAAAATTTGAAATTTGGTAAGAATGGTAAATACTCAGCCCACATATTTTAAGGTAAATTTAAGGAGATATATCTATATCAGTAGGCCAAGAATTAAATGCCATGGTTGTGGTTTTTCTCACCCTTCGCATTATAATTTTATTTCTCATTTGATCCTTACTCTTGGTATTTATAGTGTGAAAATTATATAAGCTTTGAAACTTCAACCTATTACGAACTTGCCACAAATATGTAGGGCCTTTGATCAAGTAAAAGTCAATGTATCCAGTGGCCAATATACTATCCCTTTTTTATTTTAAGGGAGTGTTTTTAATTGAACTCATCCCTGCAACTAAGAAGTGGTCCACTTTATTCTTCTTAAAATAATGCATGGCAAAAGACGTAGTCTTGACATGGGAAGACAAACGAAATGTTGTTTAATTTTCTGCTGAAGACTTGGTCTTGAGAATTCGAACTATTACTACTCTTCTTCCATCCTCATTCCATTTTCATCTGTTCAAAAGAAAAAAATTCACCACAATATCATCTTAGATTCGTTCTTTAAGCCGTAATTTGTAATTGATAAACAAGGTAAACCATTCCTGCTCATATAAATAATCATATTGATTTTGTGATCTGATTGTTTTTAGAAGTTTCGTTTTCTAATTTGATTAGTTTTAGAAGATAGTATCAGGGTTCATGTTCAAAAATATATGATTTTAGGTGATACCATGAAACAACTTCTTGCTTGGGTAACATTTAAAGAATATGCTTTGACCAAAAAGCAGAGTAATTTGGATTACAATTTTTTCATGTATTATCTATCTATCTTATACTTGATTTCATCACATATTGAAATTCATAATCAATAATAGTCAGTGTTTTCTTGATGTGTTATGTTTGGCTTTATAAGCTTAAAGGTATGTTATGCCTTTGATATGTGGGTGAAGAATAAAACATACAAAATAAGCCATTTCATGGTCTTAGCTACGTAAAAAATATGTTCAAGCAAATCAATTATCTTCAGTATTTGTATAAATTATCTTTAGTGTGTTGCTGTTCAACAGAAAAGACCATATAAGTATGTAACAATTGGTTTTCCTGTTGGGATTTTAGATCTAGTTAACCAAGTAACGCAACGATTACGCAGCGGAATATGGATCTAGTTTATGCAATTAGGTTAACACGTAAATAATAAACATTAATAAAAGATAAATAATAGAAAACTAACCCTCGATGTCAACTGCATGCTATAAAACGAACAAGAAACTAAGTATCTAAATTTACTGAAAGCCTACACAAACACTTTTAACACCTAATACTGAGCAAAGCAAAATTATATAGTACAGTAAACGTTTAACAAACAACCCTTGTATATGCTCAAACCTCTAACAAAACCCAAAACAAACTATTGTTGCTTATATCCGAGAACAAACAAATCCTTAGAACCAAACAAAACGTGTTGTCCTCTATCCAAAACGACCCGAAGGGTTTATACTGATAATAATCATACAAGATAATATCATATACATGGGTACATAAAGCATGCATGTA
>OU343225.1:13243879-13258295 GCA_910596185.1 Chrysanthemum makinoi | reverse complement strand
AATGTCTGCCAGCGCCTATAATAATCAACATTGATGCTCAAATGACGTGTAGGTTACTATTGGTTAGACAAAGAAACCAACCGCGTGTAAGGATAGAAGTGGAAAATATGAGGTCAACGCGGTCGATCTTGGAGCCATTGGTAGTACCTTTTGTTCGTTTTCGAAACTTAATTCTTACGTTTCTACTTTGGTGTGTGTAACGTGTGTGTGTGTGTGTTGCTCATTTATACGATGAAAACGAATATCAATACCGTGTACGTCATTCCATTTATGTACAACAAGCAAATAGGATACCGCGGGGCGGACTATTTTAAACATACGTTTTATTTTATTTGAAATAGACTTTGATGCGGTTTTGACATTTTTCTTTATTTTCTTTAGGATGTTCATCACTTCAACTGCGGTTTCAGCAACAGAATCTAGCAATGAGATCTCTTTCAAAACTTGTCTATCAAGCACGAATCTATGTGGCACACCTGAGTCATCACACATTGTATGTATCAGCAACAACATAGGCCAATGGTAAGAGCTGTACAATCTTATTGCGAGCGTATAATATTAGTCGGTTTTGTAAATGGTGTTTTATGAATAGGTTCGGAACAAATTGAATTCAAGTACTCGAACTACGGGGCTGAATCGTGATGGGTGAAATCAACCCGTATCTTGACCGAATTAGCAGGCGTCGTGTTTGCAGCCATGGCAGGTTGGATACCCTTATATCCCGTCTCGCACTCGCAATTCTGAGCCAAACGGGGTACCATCGATCTCCATACTTTTTATTTCGTACACGTTTATATATATGTCTATGGTTTGCTTAGAGGTGGCAATTTAAGACCCAATGGTTAAATTTGGGTCTAGTTGGGTAAATTTTTTAAATGAGATGAGTCTAAATGGGTTTAGTTTATTTTAATAGATGGGTTTAGTTGGGTATAGTTTATTTTAATTAATTAATATTGATGGGTCTAGTTGGGTCTAATAATATACCCACATGGATCTAGTACAATATTTACATGGTTTAAGTTGATTGTTAACTAAAATTATAAAAATCACTCACAATCTAATTTTATCATTTTCGTTCGTTTTTGAACGGTTTTTTACGTTTTTGTCCGTTTTTACCGCGTTTTTCGTCTTTTTTACGTTTTTGTTCGTTTTACCGCGTTTTCGATGTTGTTTTTACGTTTTTGTCCGTTTGAGTTTTTTCGTTTTCGCTGTTTTTCCGCGTTTCCATATGTTTTTCACGATTTTGTCCGTTTTAACACGATTTCGTCTTTTTTTTACTTTTTTGTCCGTTTTATGACAATTTTGTACGTTTTTGAACGTTTTCGTTAGTTTATTTTTCATTTTTGTCCGTTTTACACGTTTTCATCCGGTTTTTTACGTTTTTGTCAGTTTTTACACGTTTTCATCCGTTTTTATGTTTGTGTTATTACCGCGTTTTATCCGGTGTTTTTCACGTTTTTGTCGTTTTACGTTTTAGCTTTTTTTCAAGTTTAGTCTATTTTATACGATTTTGTCCGTTTTTAAACGTTTTCGTCTGTTTTTTTAACGTTTTCGTCTATTTTTGAAAGTTTTACGCTTTTTGCACGTTTTCGTTATTTTTTACGTTTTGTTCGTTTTACGTTTTATTCTGTTTTTCGTTTTATTACGTTTTACACGTTTTCGTCCGTTTTTTCGTTTTTACGTTTAAGTCGTTTTGTTACGTTTTTGTCCGTTTTTACAAGTTTTCGTCCGTTTTCGTTTTTATCGTTTTACCGCGTTTTCATCTGTTTTGTTCGTTTTAGCTGTTTTCACCGTTTTCGTCGTTTTTACTCATTTTCATATGTTTTTTTACGTTTTCGCCCGTGTTTTAACATTCTTTTTTACGTTTTTGTCTCTTTTTGCACGTTTTCATCCGGTTTTTTACGTTTTTGTCCGTTTTACACATTTTATCGGGTTTTTACGTTTTTATCGTTTTACGTTTTAGTCTTTACGTTTTTATATCATTGTTCGTTTTTACACGTTTTCATCCGTTTTTTTACGTTTTCGAACGTTTTTTTACGTTTTCGCCTATTTTTTTACGTTTTCGCCCGTTTTTTCACGTTTTCGTTCGCTTGTTTATGTTTTTGTCCGTTTTTACACGTTTTCGTCTGTTTTTTTCGATTTCGTCTACTTTTAACATTTTTTTTCGTTTTTATCCGTTTTTGCATTTAAAAAGCAGGATAAAACAAAAAATGAAAACGTTTAAACGGGCAAAAACATAAAAATCGGACAGCTGATGGAACTGGCGGCGTTAAACACGCAAACCGTAAAAATGGACCGAACGTGTAAAACGTAAAAACGTGTAAAACGGATAAAAGATAAAAACAAACGGCGTGTACTCGAAGATAAAACATTAAACACGCGTTAAAGATAAAAACTTAAAAACGTTAAAATGGACAAACGTAAAGATGAAAACGTAACTGTTAAAACGTAAAAAACGGACGCGTTACGTCAGCATCGGCGAAAGGTAAGCGTATAAGCGGCGGCAAAAATGAACAAAAGCGTTAAAACAGGCGGACAAAAACTAAAATAACTAACGACGTGTAAAACGGATAAAACATCGGACGGCGTGAAAAACGGACAAATGTAAAAAACGAATGAAAATGTGTAAACGGAAAAAAATTGTAAAACGGGGCAACGATGGCTTTGGCGGAAAAAAACGGACAAAATTGGCGAAAGCGTAATAAAACATACGAAATGTGTAAAACGCAAAAAAAGCGACAGCATGTAAAACATGGACAAAAACTTCGTAAAACGTATAAACGTGAAAAAAGCGGACACATAAAAAACGTATAATGTTAAAACGGATGAAAACGTAAAAAAACGGACGACGTGTAAAACGGTAAAACGACTAAAAACGGGAAAAACATCTTAACAGACAAAAACTTAAAAAATGTTAAAACGGGAAACGTAAAAAAACGACGAAGCGTGTAAAACGAACAAAATCGTAAAAATAGGCAGGCGTGAAAAAAAGCGGCGAAAACCTAAAAAAAATGGCGTGTGAAAATGGGCGCGTAATAAAACGGTGGCGTGTAAAACGGACAAAAAGCGAAAGCGTGCAACGGATAAAAACGTAAGCGTTAAAATGGACGAAATCGAAAAAAGCAGTGGCGTGTAAAACGGACAAACGTAAAAAGGCAGCGTGAAAAGCGGTAGCGTAAAAAGCGGTTAACGTATAAAAATGACCAAACGTAAAAATAAAAATGGATATTGAATACTTTTTGTCTTTGTTTAATAATAATTATTATGTTCTGATGAAACAAAAACTAGCTTAAAACCCGGCCCGACCCGCTACTACGTTTATCACATCATACCCACTAAATGTCTTTTCTAAGTGACCTATCTAGACCCATACCCATATAGACCCATACCTATATAACTATCTTTATCAACAACCCAACCCAACCCCATCTTTTATTAAAATATTATTTTCTCTTTCCTCCACCTACACAAAATACATACAACAAATTCATACCATTTATCAACAACCCAACGTAAAATAATATAAGTATTAAAAATAAAAAATAAAAAGTAAAGGAAAAAAGCAAATAGCCATTAAAATAAAAACATGGGGCAGATTGGGCTTGTGATCTTGGGTTGCTAAGTGATCTAGGTTGATGATGTTGGTTGTATACAACGTTATAAAAATAATATACTTGTATGTATTTCCATAAGGTTGGGTTGTCAACCCACCCAATAAACATAAACATAGTCTAATACCCACCCAACCCAACCCAACCATTTTGCCACCTCTAGGTTTGCTGCTAATGACTATGTAACAGGTTCTCTCTTCCGTTTTGAAGGCTGAAGTCTTATATTGAAGGTGCAAATTTGTGAAGGTCAATGTTATAGATGATCTCTCGGGCTCCTCCTTGAGATGTAAACAAGAGATTGCAAACAAAAGGTAACATTGAACTTCTAATACATCTTTAGTTTACCAGTTATCTTATCTGTTGCTCGAACTATAACACATATTTTGAATTGATAACAAGCACCATTTTTTCAGGTCCCAGTTACCTTCTACAATGGCATCGTCACCGTTAAGGATGCAGTGGCGCGACAACACATATCCTTGGTCAACTTCTTTATGAGACATTCAGACCCTACTACTATTTAATATGAAGATGCCTATTCTTCGAAATTGTTTCCACCACGCTTATGAAATTATGTAAATATAATCATTATGAGGTATTGTTTTTAATTGCATTCAGGGTAGTTTGTGTTTACACGAATGCTGTCCATTTTATTGAATATTAGCTTTTATTTTTGGTGGAATGATGGTTTTAGTTTATTATCAGTATTTTAGTTGTATTTGTTTTGTTTTCCCCTTATCTTCTCTTAATAAATTTTCAGGATTTACAGCAAAAGGGATATTAAACAGTGGGTCGGCTTGCTGAGATCAGTTACCTTTAATTTGTTTGAATTAAGGTAATAAAGTTAGAGTAATAATTATTCTGATAATATCAAAATATATGTAATATAGGTAATAAAGTTAGGTAATATAGGTTGATGACTTGATTATTGATAATTATGCTCTAATGAACTGGTGAATCCAGATGACCAGTTGACCACAATTAGAATATTATGATCTATATCATTAGCTAAGGCCCATCTTTTAAGGTCTTTAGTCTTTATCGTCCTGGAAGCGAATAATAACCATTTGTTAAAATGAAATAGTTTTGTTGAGACTTATTAGTCTATTGGTTGCTGATTTATAATTAGTGGATAGTCTATGTATCATGTTGTTTTAAATTTTTTTGGACCGTTCTAAATTTCAGGTTTTAAAGCCGTTAAATAGCTTTGTTTTTTTAAGTTTAGCTTTGTTGTTCAAGTTTAACGGTTCTGGATGTTATTAATTCATGCATCAATATGAGTTTTGAAATTTTGGGCTTTTGTCCAGAATCCTTTTAGTGCTCAATCATATAGATGGACTTAAGAATGTATAAAGTTTGCAATATAGAAGTGATGTTTTAGAAAATAACCTTCTTTTGTGCACATTTAATATGGGTTTTTATATGTTTTCACTGAAAGTATTTGCAAGCATACTGTGGGAAATTGAGAAATGCTAGAAGGCAAAAAGAATAGTATTTTTGGACGTTGGTGTATATGTCAATGCCACTTATAAACATTTTGCTTTTAAAAGTAATATTGAGTTGTGTTTATGGATCTTTTAAACATAATGATTTTTGTTTCTTTGTGCAGCTTCTTGCAATTGTTATTCAAGCGACAACTGCGACACCCATTGATAAACCACTTCCAAGAATGTATGGCGCCTCATGAGAACTGAAGAATAATTGAAATCATATTTATATTTTAAAGAAGGGGCTAAACGTCATGATGAGATACTTCTTGGCCAAGATCCGATCTCTTTTCTATCCGGGTAATTAATATTTACAAGAATGGCCATAAGTTGGTTTTGGACCGATTACTAGAGGTGGTGAAGCGGTGTGTGTTTGGTAATGGGTCAAATTGGAAAATTATCTGTGTAAGTTAAAATGGGTCAAGATGAGTGACAACCCATTAAGTTTTATTATTATTATTATTATTATTATTATTATTATTATTATTATTATTATTATTATTATTATTATCACTTTTGTGAATAATTGTTAGGAAGTTATTTTGTGTGCTACTTTTAATAAGTTCAACAATGATGATTTTAAAAAAAAAATTGTTGCACTTATAATAAAATGACTATAATAATCTATCACATTCTAAATTAGTTTTGTGCAATGATGGTACATAACTAATCAAGTGGTGGTCAAGTAGATAGCTAAGCCGTGTTTGTTGGGCCTCAAATAAGAGTGGTGGTAACAACATGGCTCATGCTTCTACAAAATTGTATGTTATATATTTTATATTTTATAACAAAAAATGTTATTCAGATCAACTTTAAGAAGAAATAATGGAACTTAAAAGGCGTAAAGAGGGCTACAAGAAACTTTGGCTTAGCGCGAACTTCTAGAACATGTAATACTAGATATAGTTAGCAATTTTGAGCCATAAATTTTATAGCTAAGAAACATATCGGATGGGTCGAAGCGGGTTGAAAGTAAGATTGACACATTCATTATCTTCATTCATATGGCGTCTTTGATATGCACATGTTATATGGATATTTTATAAAAAGGATACCACAATAATCGGCCAATAGTAATTTGAATAACCAGAGTTGGGGTTCTGGCATATAGAGAAAAGAACCAGAAACTAGGTACAAACTGATAGGATCATATTATGTTTACTACTTTGTATTTATGCGGATACAAACATTAAGCTATCAGGTTTGAGTGAAAATGTCCTAGACTATTGAGGTTATAATGTTCGGTTCGTGTTGAATAGTGTACTTGGTGCATTTTACTCTATACATGAGGAGTTATGGTGGATTTGTGCTAATGTATTATTACCATAACTGTACACAACATTTTTTTTGCAAACAGGGTTATAGAAACTAGATATTATGTATCAATTCAAATACTTTTATCTACCATTTGTTTATTATTGGTTATGACTTTGTCGTCCCTAGGGTCGCCTAGTCCGTATTATCTTGAATATAAATGTGAGCTTAAAGTTACCAACTAATTTTAATTAACTGGGACTATGGTAGCAACCATCAGAGGATTAGTTGTGCGAGTATTAGCCTTGGTGCTTAAGTTGAGGATGCGTGATCCGGGAACAAAGGAAACCGGTGCATTCCTTACGTGAAAAAGTTGTATATTTTTTATATTGGAATTTAATTCATAGTGAACCCTATATAAAAGATTGACCCATAAACACTTTCTACTTTAAGTGAATTAAGTACAACTGACAAAAGGGTGTCTAGGAATACTTTGTTTTTCTACTTACTGCTCATGTACCAAGTAATAAGGTGGTGTTTGGTATTACTTATTCTTTATACTTTTATACCCTTAGACTTATTTTTTTAGCTAAAGTTACAACAACTGATAACAGGGTGTTTGGGAATACATACTTTCCGTACTTTTCTCCTCATGTACCAAGTAATAAGGGGGTGTTTGGGGTTACTTATTCTTTGTAGCTTTGTGCTAACAATGCACTACTTAAAAAGGTGCTTCATACACAAACACCTCTCTTAGTATCTCTTTTAACTAAATGGGTCAACATAGGGGTGGCAATTCATGTGAGGTTCGGGTTGGCGGATTGTTGTTACACAACCCGAACACGTTTAACCCATCTAATGATATGTGTCCCCATTTTATCTAAATGAGTTTGTAGGTTGATGAGTTTGAACCGAATCGTCTATTTTTACTGTTCTTTATATTATTGTCTTTGTTGGCACAGAGCGAACCTAATGTCAACAAGACCACATAGCATCGCTGCAAGTATGAATGACGAAGGAAAGAAAGGAAGCAAAAAAGCAATTGAACGCAAAAGCCAAACGACACAAGCTAAAGGGCATGTATATAATTGTATATAAAGTATGTTTTCCTAATTTTTTACACCCATCTAAGAATGTTACAAATAATTTTGGTATTAAAAAAATATATTACATATCTTAGTTACAAATTGTGAACAAAATTTGTATTTTTGAGGCCTAGGCGCGAAGAATTTATCGTTGAGGCATCATCGGTTTGGAGTCGAGCCACAAAAAGCTTGTGGTATTCATATCCCAATGTTATAATTAAACTTGGAAACCTATTAAAAGTAGTTTTGAGTCTATTATGATAGAAACATAAGCTATTAACTTGATTAGAGAATGTGTCAAATGGGTCGAAAGTGACACATTTTAGAAAAACATGAGTTTGATACGGTCATTGTAAAGGTATTTTTTTTTCAAGGAGTGCAAAATCCAACACATATTTCCATGGAGAAGCTATTAAGTAGCGATGCCGCTTCATGCAGGTACATTCAGTTTTTCATCTCTCTCGTCCGAAACTTCTCGATCCTTTATTGCCTCTGCTTTTTATTCTAATTGAACGTGAATTAACATTTATTTTTCGATAGCTCTGGAATCTACAGAAGACCAAACAAATTAACATCAAATGTGATCCCTTAAAATCGGATTCACTTGGAATTGGTCGGAGAGGTGGATGTCCGTTTCTACACAAGAAACTATCGAGTCACATGCACCACAACAAGAGCAGGACAATGTTGAAAGAGTCATTCCTTCTAATTGTGAATCAACCAAAATGATTTCTGATGTTAAGGAAATAACTTGTTACATGTGAAGAAAATGAAGAAAATTTGATCGGTATTGAAGAGCATTCCCATTTAAGAACAATGAAGAAGAGAGCTTCAACCAAAGAAACACGTTGGTACTAGAGCGGTAGGAAAGCTTTGATACTCCTCCAAATAAACCTATGAGTGAACCACGAACCTCCATTGACGGTTCCAAATTCGATAAACTGTTTTAGAACGAAGACAATCCCCGCATTTATCATTTTCCCAGTCTAGGTTTGAGGAGCTTCTAGAGCAACTCACTTAAGTCACCCTTTCTTCTAATCAAGAAGATGATGTTTCTTTTGACCCATTGAAATCCGTCAACTCTTTTAAACAAGATAATGCTTGTTTTCGTCACGAGCCAAAATTGATAACAAGTTAGCTTCAACCATTAGAACCACTCGATTCTGTTGGGATTCTGAGGTAGGATCGTCTGTGGATATTGGTTCCTCTGCTCCGAGAAAAATCTACCACTGGCCGTGACTATCGAACCGGAAGAGTGTTTCATTTCGATAGTCCAAAGGTTGTTCCAAAGGTGGTCGAGAATGCGAGGATCGGTACGTCGATCGTCCTTGACTCTCGAAACGATGTCGAAGTTGAAAGCAATAAATTCAAGGAAGAACCTTGCAAGTAACCACACTCGACCGACCTTTTGTGCAAGTTTAATTGAAATTTAACAATGGTTTTATTCTTGCTATAGGTAATGCATCGACTTATGGCTAAACAATTTACTTAAGTGTGGACACACATCACGGTGGTATGCTAGGATTGTGCGCGAAGTGGATTCCATTCAGTCTTTTAGCGTTTTTTTTTGAACCCTTTGATCTACGATTTGTAACATTTATAAGTTTGATGTTTCATAATTTTGACCTTAAATATTTTGAAACATGAAGTGCTCATTTCTAAGTAGCTTATCAGGACTTATTTATAAGCAAAAAATAAATAAATAATCTTAAGCATCTCTTAATAAGTTAATATACAAAGTATGGATACTTGATGAAATAACATTTTCATCCCTTTTGTTGGTAGTTAAATTCGGTTTGGTTACAAACACTACACTTATGTCATTTTACGCCAACAGGGTTGATTGGTCAACCCAAAACCTACTTAGACCAGTTAACCTGTTTATTTTGTGTCGTTTCATTAATTGCCACCTTGGTTTTGCTTATATATTTCTTATGTCTCGAGAAAATGGAAGTTGCATCTGTCGTTGGTCTGTTGTGAATGTTTTGATGGTTCATATTACATAAAGTGAGATACCTCACTTCCTTTCTTGAACATGTTAAGCACATGAAAAGCGAATGAAGGTTTTGGATGGTCAAAGATCTGATAATGAAAATCATATGAGAGAAAACAGTGGAAACAATCGAGAGATACCTGCTCATGTACCAGGGTGGTTTAAAGATGTTGAAAAGATCAAGGAAGAGGTCGACGCGATTTCAAGTAACGCCATTGGATGCTTTAATGTCAATGTTGTTCCCCGTTCACTAATGTTTAAAACAGTTTTAGAATAAAAAAAAGTTAATAGTGAACAATGGTAGAAATTAACATAAGTAAAACACACTTATAAATTTTCAACATCATATTCTTATTAGAAATAAATCAACACAGAATACGTTACCCAGTACTTGAATAGTACTTGGGATTGAAATGACAAAGTTGGGTTTCTCTATACTGGCTTCGGTAAGTGCAGTATGAGCTCAACTTTGAGCTATCTAGAACTAAGTTGTATTTGGAGGAGTGAAAAGATGGCTTGCGTGTATGTGTGTTTTTTTTACAATTCACAAGCTTAAACTTTTCACTCCATCTCTTATGCTATTTATACATGTATGAGTTTTAACTCTTTCCTTAGTGACAAAAGCGACATCATACGAAGACAAAATCTTGATGTATTTTGTGCTGTTTCAAAACTATTAAGTAAAAACAAATTTCCATAACTCAGTGATGACGAGAACGTAAGTTAGCCATTCAGGGAAAGTTGACTTATGTTGATAAGGACTTCTTCTTATCTTATTCAAACTTATCCCGCTTGTCGCTCTTCTTGATCTATTTATCCTTCATCTTTCTACTTCAGTTTGTCTTCAGTGTAAGCAGTTGGAGAGGAGTCTTGGGGATTCAGTGAGTTATTTTCATCACTCATTGAATCCATCATCTTCTTCTGACTTTCGATCTTCACCCTTTAGTCACGCTTACCGAGTAGAGAGCTTCTTCTAACCTGTTGAGTGTCGAAGATGACTCAGGAGAGCTATGCACTCGGTGACTGATTAATGTTTAACGGACTAAAACTTGGGCTATTTTCTATTCAAATCCTAGATTAAGAGGGTTTGGGTATTTCTTGAACAACAAATTCTCCCCTATTTGGATATACAAATGGCCTAAGTGTTTTATCAGTGTAAGTGAGCAAATGGCTTCTTCTTACCAGATGTACTAATGAATACAATAAGGAACACTGAGTAAACTAACAAACCATACATCTTTTATTGATCAGATTACATAGATCCTATCACTAGTACAAAAGATAAAACAAAATGATGTCATCCGGATGGATTCCCGTGCTTCAGCTTGACTTTCTTAGTGATGAGTGTTTCCTGTCGGGATGGTCTCTTATCTTGGCATTGGTCTTGTGAGAACGATGTTTCTGGGGTTTGGATCGAGGCCAGCGGTATGTAGCTCGGCATTGCAGCTACACCGGCGATCAATATCACTCCATCTTTGAAAAGCAGGGTTTCCATAGCCATCAATGTGGAATAGCCCTCTTTCAGGCTTCTCAATCACTGAGCAGTTCACAAATTTCACTCCTTCAGCAGCTCCCTTACTCGGTCGAGCACTTTAATCTCGAGTTAGAACTCAACTCTCTTCATTTTGCCGATGGATGATTGTGGTTGAGATCCTGAGGTGCAGTTAAGGCGGTGAATTCGATTCTTGCTGGACAATCCCTCAGTCTTTCATATCTTTTGAGCATCTTCATCGGGTCCTTAACCGCATTTTCTTCTTTTCAATAATTGGACCAAGCTCATCGAGTTCGGTGATCCCAAAGTCGTTGAATTTGGGGGATCATGAACCTCGAAGTGTCTTTTTATCATCCCCTCGTAAACGTTCATGGCAGTGGTTTGGTATTGGGATGATTAGACATCCTGATCTTTTGAGGAAGCCTTCGGCTTGTCATTGTCCAGTTGTAATGCTCAATCTGCTTTGCACGATAGCTTTAGTTTTCTTCTTCTTTTCTTCTTGTTTTCTCATTTCGACCATCGGCGACTGAGCTTCCGAACTTTGTCTGCGACCTTTTGGAGCTTGCTTGGATCTAATCCCATGTTTTCGCCTTCTTCGCGACAACCTTTGCCGGTGCTTCTCGTTCTTTTCTCTTCCTCGATAGTTTCAATCTTCTTTCTTCTTTAGCAAGATGTTTACTCACTTTGTTGTGGTGTCGGCAATTCATGTAGCCGATTTTATAGGAATCTTCCGGGCTCGAGGTTTTCATAATGCCTTTGCCTTTGTCCCTGGCTGAGGAAGATGATGCAACAAATTGGTGGTGGTGTTGTTATTGGTATGATTCCGCATCGGTGTTGTTGTTGATGTTGGTGGTGGGATTGATGAGATTGGTATTGGCGAGAGTGGTGGTGATGATGAGATTTGAGCTCTGCGATCTTGATGGTGGCTCCGGTGTGAGGGTTCTTGGCAATATTCTCCCCTCAGCTTGCAGGAGCTTGGTGAGGGCAAGTTGAGTTGGTCTTGAGGGGATGGAGCTGCTTGACCCTGAAGGCACGATAAATTTCGAGAGATCATAGCCTATAATAAGTGTCGCTTTGAATACCATTGACCTTTGTTTCCAAATTAGCTGAGAAACTTCAGAGCGGTCATTCTGGCCCAAGATTCGAGCCGAGGGATGAGATTCTGAGCCAAAGTAGCCACCTGCGTATTCAAAGAATCCAATGTAGCTTGAAGAGACTGGATGAGGATGGAAAGACCACGAACATTTCTGGAACTTGAGCGATTGAAGCGGTTCGGTGAGGCTTGAGGATTGTTTTAAGTACGCCTCAGTAGCCTCCAGCACTTTAGAGTTGAGTGTTGGGTCTTCTTTGACAAACTCCCTGATTTCATATATCTTTGTACCTACACCACGAAGGTGCACGAGGAATTTGTGAATTGTCATCCGATTCGGTGAAAGGCGTAATACATCGAATCCTATGCTCATGAACATTTTCATCAAAGCCATGTACCTCGACCTTTAGATCGGCATAACTCGCAGAGCCTCGGTATGTTGTTCCTTACAATGTTTGATGACCCGAATATAACTTCTTGAAGCTTTGGTGATCCACTGAGCGAGCGCCTTTCGATGGTGGGAGAACATTATCAAATCTTTCAAATTCATCGATTGGAGGAGGAGAGTCATCATTTTCATCTTTGGAATGGTGATATGCTCACAGTGTGGATCAATTTGAGCTCTTGTTCGACTGAACCTCGGCGTCCATTTCTTCTCCAGTGATGAATTTCATCATCGGTGCCGACAGCTCATCTTGAGAAAAGTATGCGGTAACATCAACAATTGGTTAACCGGGGTTGGTGATGGGTTCCATATCAACGGGTGGTATGTTTCCTCTGCGAGTCTTTGTCCCGTTGACCCACCGGACCGGTGGGCGTTTCCCGATGCCTTCACTGAGTCGGGGATTGGTTGTGGGTTCGTATCGGCGGTTGTTCCTTTCCCTCGGTCTTTGTCCCCAGTGACCCGAGACAGCGGTGGGCATTTCAGTGCCTTTAGCGAGTCGATGATAGTTGTATCCCTATCGCGGGTTGTTTGATTCCCTGCGAGTCTTTGGGATCGATCGGTGTGCCCTCATACAAAGGCTTGGATTTGCTAATGTCATCAGCGTTGTGGAAGGCCCACCCGGCGGGTTGTATGTTTCCTCCGGATCTTGGGGTAGTGGTTTGTGACCAAGACGCTGTGTGATATCATCGGTGTCCTTCGTTGTCACAGGGTGGATGTTGCACGGGGTCATCGGTGGGTGTCTTTTAGTCTCGGGCCTTTTGTGCCTTTTGGGCGTGTTCACGAAGCCTCGGGGCCACTGGACTTGGGTTTAGTCTTAGTCGAGCGGGAACTTCCCCTTTCTTTAGGAGCGAGGGTTTGGAACAGCGATCCCTCTCGGTTGTTTACAGCAACCATATGGGCACGTCAATTCAATAGGGTGACAAGGGATGGGTCTTTTGAAAATTTGATTGGCTCAGGAAGCTGGTAAAAGCAAATTTTTCTTCCGAGGGTAGTTTGAACCGGTAACACTTGTAGCGCAAAGACAAACCTAGGATATGAAACGTATTTAGTCCTAGTTTGCTCTGTAGCTGGTTCAAGAATCACGTAAATGATCTCCCTATGTCGACTTGATGACCCCATTTATAAGCGGTATGCCATCATCAACTGAATAGAGTTAACTTGTTAAGGTGGATGAGTGGTTCCATGAGACACAGATCAAAAAGTGAATAGGATCCTCAGCCACGGGAAATGAGCTTTGTGGCCGGGGTCTTCCAACTTTGGATCTAAAGCGATTTGTTTTAACCCATCCTTAATGGAGGTTAGGATGGGCGACATAAACTCCTGTTATAATCCACCATTGTTGAAGTGCAAAGCGTTTTGTAATCGGGGTGAATTGTTGTTGCCCCGCGAAAAGATACGATGAGATATTCACGAGAGGTCTGAGGGTTGTTCTCATCAGTGGAGAGATTATTGGGTCATAGGCTGGCACGTTGCCCAAAATTCCTGAGGAGACTTTGGTAAACAATGGAGGACATTGAATAAAAGCGTTTTAGTGGGCAATTAAACAAAAATTTCATAATGTCTTTGTGAAATTTGGGACGATTTCAGGGGTATTCAAAGTTGCCCTATGACATTATTAGTTTTAAATTCAACATTTGTAAGATCCCTACCCATTTGAGAAACAAGAAATTTGAGAGTTCTGCCATTTCCATTTAAAAGATTTTAGGGTTTTGAAAGTATTCCGACTAGAATAATCAAAGTTTTTTTTTATCTCTCAGTTTGTGATGAAAACTTTTGTAAATGTTTACAAGAGGGTTTCCAAAAGAGGTTTTAAGTTTTTAAGCACAAACAAATGTTTTGAGTTTTGAAATGATTTTGGCAAGAGTTTAGTTAGAGAAAAATTTGTGTGTGTTTGTTTGTGTTGGAAGAGGGTATTTATAGAGTGGTAAGGGGTGATTTATGCACTGAAATATAGATATT
>OU343225.1:13076373-13243779 GCA_910596185.1 Chrysanthemum makinoi | reverse complement strand
CATACGGTTTAATATAAATCAAATGGTTGTGAGTACAAAAGTCATGTATAATTGATTAGTTGTGAAAAATTTAGTTGTCGTTCAAAACAATTTAATAAAGAATATTTTACTTTTACTAGAACTATTTTTATTAAAGCTGAAAGATTATGTTACTTTGAAAAATAATTACAATGACTAATTGAGGTGGATGAGCTTTTTATAACTTTAAATATCGTAACGTTTTCTATAATAAGTTAAAGGTTGCCATTATAATATTATCGATGTAGTTAGTATTTGATTTACTTTACACTTTCCCTCGTTTCTTCCAATAATTCCCTCGTTTTGAGGCTCCACTACCCAATTTAGACACATTATTAATCTGTATTGTAGTTCGAGTACTAAAAAACCAAAAAGAATGGAAATTTGTTTGTTTTAATAATACCCGATATTGTTCCAAAAAAAAAATAATACCCGATAAATTGGTGAAATCATGTTCGTGCATAAATTGGTGAAATCAAGTTATCGGATTGACAACATGTTGGATGTTATGGAGGTACGGAAATTTGGTGACATTTAATTCTGGCAGAATGTTCAAACATGATCTAGTAGATAATATTATTTTAGAAAAATGATTTCGATGTCTAAAACCTACACCTAAAATTAGACCTAAAGATGTGATTAGTGGATTTGAAAAATTGATTGGTGGGAAATGATGAAAAAGAAAAATTGTATGACACTTGTCCAAAAATGAATGGTGTAGGTCTATTATTAGGTCTCATTGTTAGGCTTATATATCATCACTCATTATTTTATTTTATTTATTTATTTTTATTTATTATTTTTTTTAAGCATCGATACTCAAAGAGTAAAACCTCTTGGGTTAAACAACTTAAACATCCTTTTTGTTGTTGTTTAGTCTAGCGATTTGCTAGATTTTCTCTCGTTTAATCTAATGTTGTTAAAAATTAAAAGGGTTTTCTAGCATGTGCGACACAAGTTTAGAGCACTAAATGAACATATTTTCTTTCTTAAATAACTATATTTCTATATAAAATAGTGATAAGTTTGGTAAACATTACAAATTTCAAAAACTATTAATATCAACTAACATATAAATATAGTAATTTTGGTTTGTTGACTGATTAGAAACTTGTGCTACCATGACACAAGTTAGAAAATTCCTTCTTTAAATACGACTTTTCTGGTTTTGAGAAAAGGTTTGCCAGCTCGCATTAAGGTGAATACTAGATGTATGAAATGATTCTAATCGAGTAACACATACCATGTGTATAGTTGTGAAATTGATAAAGGAGTTACAATTACTATGTATGATGGTGTGAAGTTTGTTAGTCTGGCTACATATTGCTTCGCTTTGAGTTTGTTGTATGAATTTTATCATATAAATAAAGTTAGATGGTGCATCTCGTTATTAAATAGAATCGCTTACATGTAGCATTGAGACATTGTCAATGGTATTACTCTCACTGTAAATGTCTAATTAACCGGTTAAGGAGGGCTTAAAAGAAATAAATGCTCATACTCAACTTCTAACCAAAATTCGCTGGAACAAATGCTCTTGAATATAACTAGATCTTTGAGGAAATGTCGGTTATCATTCAAGAGAATGTAAGAAAAACAAACATTTTTCACCAATAAAAACCTTTGAGGAAACAAACTCATCTATAGAAGGGTCCCTTTCTATAATAATAATAATAATAATAATCTTTAGAAGAGCGAAAACCTACATGCTCTCCATCTTCCTCTAACTTGAAAACCAAACCATAAATCATTCAAAAGACCGTAGTTTGGAAATAAATCAAACAACCAACACTTTCTATCAAACTTAAAACATCCAGAATAATGGAGTTTTTAAAAAAGATTTATAAAATTTTTAAAATATCAATTTATAAAGCCTTTTAAATTTATAAATCTCTCCTACCTTTGTTTGGCCAAAATAAATAAATAAATAAATAAATAATAAATAAATAAAAATCTTTTGAGCTTATAAAAATAAGACTAAAATACACTTGTTGGTCCTAAACTTGTACAGAAACATCACAATGGGACAAACCTTGCATTTATCATGAGTGAAAACTTGGGTTTTTAATGCCAAACTAGTCCCTTGACCAAATTTCTATTAGTCAACGTTTGTTAATTTTTCCATGTGCCTTGCACATGAGGGTAAAATGGTAATCCTCACAAACACTCTCGATTAACAAAAAACAAAACAAAACAAAACCCAGATTCATCACTAACAAAAAAACTACAACACACCCACACTCATTCTCGATCTATAAACACAGATCCACACACAAAATAAAACACTCAAAATCTCACCACATAACCCACAAATCCAACACTTCATTACATCTCCAAGAGGTATAATCCAAAAACCGAACACACAAAAAACCCTCACAAACACTCTTGATTTAAAACCAGATCTACAACAACAACAAAAACAAAAACACACACAAAACCCCACTATCAAAACCCAACTGACATGGCTAAATGTCTTGCGGATGAAAGAGATGACAAGTTGAGTAGAGAAGAAGTGATGATGGTGATAAGTGTCAAAAGGATCAAAGAGTGGTAATAGATCGGAGTGGGCGTTGAATAAAAATCAGGCTGAGCTTTTGAGGTTAAGAATGGGTTCTTCGCGCTCAACTTTTGAGGTTAATATTTGAAGTGAAACCATTATTTAGGGTCTATATATCTTCAAAAAAATGTTAACTCTTGGATTTGTGTACTTATATTCTTGGTGGATTTGGGTTCTTTTTGAAGTTGTGGGTTTTGTTCTTGATGCTCTTGGCCGGATCTAATGGGATTGATTTAGCTCGGGGAATTATCGAGATACATTCTAAAGAGATGTTAATCCTGAATCTTAAGCCTTGTAATATCCTCCTGCTGTTGAGAATGTGATTCTTGGTTGTTTCGAGTATGACTTCATAAGTCGTCCTTTAATGACAGACATATTACGTGTATTTGAAAGGTACTCTACATATCGAATTAAACAAACCATTTTCTTATTTTACATAATTTAAATTGTTAAATGCGAAATTGCAGCTCAAAAAATGCAGTTTAATGACGGGAACGGACAAATATTGGTAGTAGGACCATTGTAGACAAATCTTTTGAATGGCTACAAAATGGTTCTTGCCAAAACCATCTTGAGGTGGGTGATATGGTGCGATCAAGAAAGCCACTGAAATCACGCAAACCTGAAAACATGCTAGTCCGGAACTATTGTGGGCTTAGACAGCGATAGTGATCAAAATGGTTTTGTTTTGGTACGAGTACATGGCATACATGATCCTGATAGTGATCAAACGAATTAAACAAGGTTCGGGTTGAAGATGAGCTTGTTCTATTTCAGATGCGATCATCGTACGGTGTACACTATTTACCATTTAAATGGTTATGTTTTCGGGTTGAAGATGAGCTTGTGTGGTATATTTCCCATAAAAATAGAATTGAGTATATACCCATTTTTGTTGCCTAAATAAGGTGTTGTTGTTTCGGTTCATGATTCGGTATATACCCATCTTTGTTGATTTTAAGCGCAAAACGAATAATTAAAGACTCACTTTAAATTTTACTTGGAGTTTGATATAATTCTTGGTAGCCGGATTCTGGGTTTAAGGTCGCCGAAATCTGGGTTTAAACATGAGGAAGATTAGCAGATGGAGTTTTGTCAAGCATAGAGGAGAAGATGTAACACCCCCAAATTTGGTTTAGCGGAAGCATACGTATTATTTGGGAGCGTTACGGGATTGGTGAATCATAACACAAGCAATAAAGGACGGAATACATACTCCGTTTAATTTCATAAAATATTTTAAAACATTATCTTACAACATTGTTTAGATAAATGGGCACATCCCATAATCTTAGTGGTCCTAATATAAAAACATCGTTTTTGTGTAAAAAAACACTTCTTTAGAAATTACTATGACCATTTATCCGCCTCTTGCCTTGCATCCATGCTCACAACTAAACACCTGAGAAAATATGCTAAAAGGTCAGCTGAAAGCTGGTGAGTTCATAGGTTTAGATTAAAATAGTAAGTTTGGACCATAAGCAAGTCATATAATCATTACAACAAATATAATGATATATGGATGAATGTCTATTACGTTAGCTCTAAGTTCATGCAACCGATACTACGACAATTTCTGTATGCTAAAAGATGTCATACAATATAGGGGCCCATAGCAAGTGTTTTGTCCCTCAACACTCGGTTCCGACATGGTATACGTTTCGCCTTGGCCTAAGCGTGGCCAACCGAACGGAGGAGTCACCCTCAATAGATCTATTTATAACATTCACGTTTCCCAATGGGGAATTGACGGTTCATGAAAAAGGGCATTCTCTAGGGACATAAGGGCTTAGGCTAAACCACGTAATAGTAATCATGTAATAGTTTAGGTCCATAAAAGGTTTTGCATATTTCTCACCCCAAAATGTATAAAACAGTTTATCAAGTAAAAGAGGGGCTATGAAAACCCACCTTAGCAAATGTGCAATCCAAAAGTGGGATTAGTGATTGTTGTGAAGCGGCACCGACACGCGACCTAGATAAGGAGGGAAATGTTTTAGTTCATTGTTTTAAGTATTGCTTACTCAAAATAGTTCAATATAATTGTATTAAAACTAAACTTTAGTTTGTAAAAGTTATAAGAATGATTTTACTAGTAAGTATATGAAATATATATACTTTTCATGTAGACACTATAATACGATTTTTAATATCCAAAGTTTGATATGAAAAATAATTATAATATTCCACTAGTAAGTATATAAATGTGTATATACTTATTTAAGTTGACACAAAATGGTATTGTCAAAATTATATAGATATAATTGATTTATTTTCTAGTTGCATTTAGAAAATATTCATGTTACATGTGAAGACTTTCAATTTTTAATATATGATAAAATGACATAGTGGTCTTTAGTTGTTTATCAAAACTTGTTCTTAATATATAGTCCTAAACGGAAAGTTTACTTGACATGCATTTGTTTACTTATTGTCGTTAAACATTGTTGTAGACATTATTAAGTGTAGCATGTTTTTAAACATTGGTTGTTCGTGCCGACTTTTGTATAGTTTTCGTTAAGATATGACTTGTATACATAATTCGACGCTAAGATGATATGTAACGAGGTGAAAAGTAAGGATAGACGATGAATGGTTTTCGTTATTAGACATCAATTAAATTGTTTTCGAGTATCATGTTATTCGGCTATACACGTTTCTATATCAACGACGCCACATACATGTCCATGGGTGTGGCCCATGTCAATATGATAATGAGTATTGGGCCTCGCCCTGGTTGTACATGTAGGAATGGGCTTCCCCCAATGATGGTTGGAAGTTGGTGATCCAACAAGGGTGACATAACATGTAGATGCTCAAATTTTAGAAGGCATAAACCAAGATTTCATTTCCAGATTTTATTACTAACATACATTTTGTTTTCAAAGTTTGACGTGAGTAACTTGGCTCGAAATATACTTGTTGGCTCATGCTTCATTTCGTGAAGCCGAACTCTTCGACTAGTGAGTACAACCCACCACCATGGTACTACCACAATGGAGTTGTCGACTCACTTACATAGACTCAAGTACCTCCATTTTAATGACTACAATGTACTTACTAAGGACAAGCTAACAAGAAAATATGATTATGCACTAGACTTGTTTCGAGTAAGGTTGGCCAACATCAATAACTAGGAAGATGTGGGAAAATGAGTGATGAGGCTATGCATTAGTTGAGTACTACTTCAACTTGGTCTCATTCCCGTCAACCATTATGGACTTCGACACAACATAGGCTACTCAAAAATATTTTAGTAAGCGAGCACATTTGACTTGAGTTTCTCCCTAGGCATACATAGCGACTTAGACACAAAGTTCACCACTAGAATTTGGGTCACAAGACACTAAGACAACAAGCATGTTTCTCAAGTTTAAGCAAGGTAAAAATCAAGTTTCGACACGCTTTAAAAGACAAGAATGTTGACCTAAAATGTGAGTTTCAACATGGGTTACTAGTAGACTTTGTAAACTTGACTCATCTATCTTTTTCTTGTTTCATGATCTCGACAAGAAACCAAATGGACCCTTGTGCAAATGACCACTTAAGTTCAAGTAACATAGATTGTTTGTCAAACCAAAGATTATATCATGTAAACTCAACTTCTCAAATTCTTGGTTTATAATGTCTCGAAGAAAACAAGGCTAATAAAACAATGCCAAAACTCACTTCTAGTTTTTCTTGGTTCATTTGTCTCGACAGGAAACTCAAACATACATCAAAGTGACATCTTATTTTTTGACAACAATCATTTTAACAAGTAAAGATTAGAGCAAAACTCATCATAACAACCAAACATATATAATTAACGCGACATGTATATAACAATCCTTGATACAAAAATACCAAACTTGACATCAAATAACAACATAAAACATGACAACGAGAAAGATGGATAACCTCAACTTGGAAGAGATGATGGGTGATGAACGAAAGTTGTTTCTTGGATTCGGACCAAACAAGACTTGAATTAGCTCCAAAATACCTCCAATTGCAAAACCCCCAAATCAACTTTAGAAAGCCCTAACTTTCACAAACCCTGTTTTGGTAAAATTGATGGAAACGAGAGTTTGGGCGTTTGCATCTCTACTAGAGATAAAGGAGTATATTGGGAAGGAGCTTGGCTATCTTTCTTTCCTTATGTCTTGTTTTGAAGCCGAATTTGGTTAGCTTCCAAAACTAAGGATATCTTGGACTTTTGGCTCAAGCTAGATTGGTGTGAAGATATTATTCTCTTGGATGACTTTGCCTTGATTCTCCTTGGATTCGTAGTAGTAGGAGCATCAAGGAGAGATTTGAGAAGCAAACCTTTCATGGTTTTGGTGAGGAAAGATGAGGAATAATGAAAAGAGGTATGTTGGTTTACCATTTTGGGAGATTGGCCTATAAGGCCAGGTATATAGGGTAGTAGAGAGGTTGAAGATGAAGATCTTGGGTATCTCTTTTCTCGTCTTGTGTTTGTCGTGTGGGAAGAGTAAGATAAGGGTGTATCTCAAATTTTAATAAAAACCTTTTCTTTTAAATGTAATATAAGTAAAATAAGGTAATGTAAGTAAAAGTGAGTGTATATGTAATGTATACTTATGATTTATTTTGTGTACATGTACTTGTGTTCCACTTATATTTTAATTGTATTTGAGTCTTATAAAAGTTCATATTTAAGTGTAAGTGTGTTATATACTTTGTGTCCCGCGATATTAATTTGTGATCGAAGTATCATTGTTTGATAACTTTTTATAACGTAGTATTTTATTGTTACGTGTCTGAAATATTTTTATCTTTGTCATATTCCAAATCACGGACATTTGTCATTTGTTTTATCAAGCCCTTATCATAGTGTTTCAGTACGCGTGCGAGTGTCGGTCATGGGGAAAACGAGATAACCTCTCGTCTTACAATTTAAATCATAAGACAAAATGAATTATTCATAAAATGATATGAATGAAAAAGTGGTGAAATTATCTACTGTATGCGAGTTATCTACTCAAATGATCAGGCAAAGCTTATGCATGCTTAATGACTTATGCTTAGTAATAATAAATTACTATTTATCGCTTAAATTTTAGTGAAAATTTACCGGTGTCACATCCTCCCCGCTTAGAAGAGAAAACCGTCCTCGGTTTTCAGTTAAATTAATTACGTGAAGTAGAGAAAAGATGTGGGTATTTACGCTTGAATTGTCTTCACGCTTCCCACGTGTATTCTAGACCTCTTTGAGAGTTCCAACGGACTTTGACGATAGGAATGCGGCTTTGCTTAAGCGTTTGATCTCTATCCATAATTTTGATAGGTTCCTCGACAAAATTCAATCTTTCGTCAACTTGGATTTCTTCCAAGGGAATAGCAAGAGTTTCGTCAGAAAGACATTTCTTCAAGTTGCATACGTGAAACACGCTTGTGTACGTGAGCTGAGTTCTTGTGGTAATTCGAGTCGGTATGCTACCGGTCCGATTCTTGCGAGAATTTTGACAGGTCCAATGTAACGAGGATTTAACTTTCCACGTTTTCCGAAACGGATTACGCCTTTCCATGGCGCAACTTTGAGCATAACTTTATCTCCCACTTGAAACTCAAGTGGTTTCCTCCTTTAATCCGCGTAGCTCTTTTGCCGGTCCGCGGCGCTTGCGTCGGTTTTTTATTTGTATAATCTTCTCAGTAGTTTCTTGAATTAACTCCGGACGAAGTTGACTTTCTCCAACTTCGGCCCAACACACAGGTGATCTACACTTCCGCCCATAGAGTGCTTCATATGGCGCGGCTTTGATGCTTGTGTGATAGCTGTTATTGTAAGAAAACTCGGGTAATGGCAAGTGTTTATCCCAGCCATTTCCAAAGTCTATCACACATGCTCTTAGCATATCCTCCAGTGTTTGGATTGTTCTTTCGCTTTGTCCATCGGTCTGAGGATGGTAAGCGGTGCTCATGTCGAGGTTAGATCCTAAAGCATTTTGAAGTGATTTCCAGAAATTTGAGGTGAAACGGCTATCTCATGCGAGATGATGGAGATTGCTACACCATGACGTGCGATGATTTCCTTCAGGTATAGTTGTGCAAGTTTGTCCATTCCGTCACTTTCTTTCATTGGTAGAAAATGTGCTGACTTGGTGAGATGGTCAACTATTACCCAAATAGTGTCGTAGCCTCTAGAGGTTTTAGGTAGCTTAGTGATAAAGTCCATTGTTATACGTTCCCATTTCCATTCGGGAATTTCGGGTTGTACTAGTAGACCCGAGGGTCTCTCGATGTTCGAGCTTTAACTTTTGAACAGGTTAAACACGGTGACATATGTTGCAATATCGGCTTTCATGTTTGGCCACCAGTACAATTTCTTCAGATCGAGATACATCTTGTCGGATCCTGGGTGGATGGAGTATTTAGACTTGTGGGATTCGTGCATAATGATATCGCGAATTCCTCCGTAGAGTGGTATCCAACTTCGCTCTTTGAAACACAAAATTCCATCCGACCTTTTCACGAATCCATTATCGCTTTCTGGCATTTCGTAAAGGTTCTCATTCAGACGATTTTCTTCCTTGAGTGCTTCCAATTGAGCCTCAAGAATCTTGGATGGAAGAGGTGAACTAATTGTCATACCCAAATATCTGACTCTAAGAGGTTTTGGTCGCTCTTTTCTACTCAGAGCATCAGCAACTACATTCGCTTTACCTGGATGGTAACGAATCTCGTAGTCGTAATCACTGAGTAATTCCAACCATCGGCGTTGTCTCATGTTCAGTTCTTTTTTATCCAAAATTTGTTGTAGACTTTTGTGATCGGTGTATACGACACACTTCGTGCCATATAAATAATGACTCCAAATTACGAAGTGCTAAACAACCGATCTTAACTCGTGTCGCGTTGTGTAATTTTTCTCATGAGTCTTTTAGCGTATGCTATCACCTACTCTCTTTGCATTAACACCGCCCTAGCCCCATGTGAAGCATCACAATAAAAAAAAGTGTTCACTACCTTCGGGTAAGGCCGAATAGGTGCACTACACAATTTTTCTTTAAGGAGTTGAAAAGCTTCTTCTTCTTTTTCTCCCCAGTCAAACTTGGTGTTTTTCTGGGTTAGCTTGGTTAAAGATTTGGCAATCTTGGAGAAACCTTCAATGAATCTTCTCGTAGTATCCGTGAGTCCTAAGAATTGGCATATTTTAGTAGGAGTTGTGGGTGTCGCCCAATCCTTTATCGACTCGATCTTAGCGGGATCTACATGAATACCCCGACACAGTGTCGATTACATGACCTAAGAATTGCACAGTCGATATCCAAAATTCAAACTTCGAGAACTTTGCATACAGTTCTTCCTTCTTCAACAATTCCAAGATCAATCTAAGATGCTCCTCGTGTTCTTTCACGTTCTTGGAATAAATTAGGATATCGTCAATGAATACAATCACAAATTTATCCAGGTAGGGTTTACACACTCGGTTCATGAGGTCCATGAACACAGCTGGTGCATTGGTTAACCCAAAAGGCATGACTTGGAACTCATAATGTCCATAACGAGTTCTGAAGGCAATTTTGGGAATGTCTTCTTCCTGAACTCTTAGTTGATGGTATCCGGACCTTAGATCGATTTTTGAATAAACACTTGAACCTTGAAGTTGATCGAATAAGTCATCGATCCTCTGGAAGGTAACGGTTCTTAATGGTTAGTTTATTCAACTCACGATAGTCAATGCACATCCTAAAAGTTCTGTCTTTCTTCTTGACGAATAGGACCGTGCTCCCCATGGTGATGAGCTTGGTCTAATGAACCCTTTTTCTCGCAAGTTCGACAACCGGTTTGATAACTCCCCGAGTTCCGTTCGAGCTAATCGATAAGGTGCTCTTGCCATGGTGTGCACCGCACTAAATCGATTTGAAATTCAACCCGCCTGTTGGCGGAGTCCTGGCAAGTCTTCGTGAAAGACTCGTGAAATTCTCTCACTATTGGTACGTCTTCCAAACTTTTTCTTCCTTTTCTTTTCGCCCTTTCCGTGACTTGTGCTGAAGATGTGACATCCTTCCTCGATACACCTCAACACCTTGGTACGAAATGACATGCGCCTTGAAGCCGCTTTCTTCACGCTCTCCTTCTATTGTTAGGACTTCATCTCCATAGGGTAATTGGACAAGCTTCGTCACGATAATGGCAAGATGGTATTTTGATAACCAATCCATCCCGATGATGATGTCGAAACTACCCAATGCTACCGTATTAAATCGATATTGAATGGGTGGTTTAACGATTCGTGGTGCAACCTCTTATGATTGTATCTACCCTTTCTACATTACCGTTAGCTAGTTCCACATTGTATGCATTGTCTAATGCAGTTGGGGCAATATCGAGTAGTGGACTAAATGCATTAGAAACAAAACTCCTATCGGCCCCCGTATCAAAAAATATGGATGCATAACGGTTATTTATAAGGAACGCACTGCCACAACATTCGGTCTTCCCGAAGCTTCCACTTTGGTCACGCGGATAAACTCTTCCACGAGCTCCTTCGCCATTTCCTCAATCCGCCATTTCCATGGCTTCTGGATTTCTGTGTCCTTGATTTCCATTGCCTTGGTTCCTCGGTCTTCGCATTCATTCTTATAATGCCCTTTTCACCACAAAAGAAAGTTATAGCAGCCTGGGTCCCGAAATGGGGCCGTTTGAACGCCAATGACTTGGACCCCGCAGCTCGTCAAGTGTCCGATTTTCCGACGCTACTGCGACTTGATTGTACATCGCCCTTGTGATGCAAGGTGCATCGGTTACACAGCAGGTACCCCTGCATATGGTTTCCTTTCTTCAATCCCATCTGCATATGCTCTAGCAACATTTTGTCTTTTGTTCTGATTGTTGCCTTTGTTTCCATTGTTGTTGCCATGGTATCCATTGTTGTTGTAGCTTCGAGAGTGGTCATCCCATTTCCTCTTATTGTCAACCACTTTGTCCATGGAATCCTCAATCACTTGGTCCATGAGTTTGTTGGCTACTTCGATGGTTTCTCGTGAAGATCGCACTTTAGAAGTGGTGACATTGCCCTTGATAGGTTGGGGAAGTCCCGATGTATCTCCAACAATCGGGTCTCGCTTGGAACCATCTCGAGGCACAACAAGGCTAGTTCTTGAAATCGCTGATTATAAGGACCATATCGGTGCCTTGAACTTTGAGGTTCCAAAACTCATGCTCTAGCTTCTTGATCTCATTACGAGGACAGACTTTCAAGTACCATCTCCTTGAAGCTCTCCCATGGCATGCATAGGCAACATCTATACTAGCAGATTTAAAATTGTTCCACCAAGTCAAGGCAAGATCTGTGAAAGTGAATGATGCGACTTAACTTTAGATTCTTCTTCACAATTGCAGATTCGAACACAGCCTCGAGCTTCTCGATCCATCTAGTCGACCGACAGCTCATTCGGTTCCACTAAAGCCTCCCGTCATGGTCTTACGAAAATCCCGGTAGGTACCGGCCGTGGGTGGGTGGTCTCGAAGTTCCAAAGATTAGTAGACGAGTGGTTTACTACGTACCAAAGCGGCGCTCACTGATCATTGACTAGTTGGTCTATCATAGCTTGATTCATGGTAGGTTGGATTGGAGTAGCCCTAATGTGAGTAGTGGCTTCCGCAGTTGATCGCTGTGTGACTGTTTGGAATACAGCTGCAGTTTTGGTTGCGAAAACTCTAATGGAATAGAGCATTGAAGCTCCACCAGGATTGGTACGTTTTGATCTTCGTTTCGGCGGCATTTCTGCAGTAAGAAAGGTGATAAGATATATAACCTTTTAAACAAGGTAAGTGCCAAGTAACAGTGTGGTTGTCGCAGATAGATCATATGGGCAATCTATAAAAGAAAAGACAATTGGATAGGAAAATATGTTTGACATAGATAGAACTTTGGTTACAAGGTTCCTAAAGTACATGATGAGATACTAGATGGAATACAACGGAAATACAACGGAAATACAACGGAAGTACAACGGATAATAACTAACACTAACTGTTATAATCCAGTTTAGTGTGATACATTATGCAATAAGATCTAAGGATGTCCACGCTCGGTACGTAGGCGCTCAATGGTAGCAATCAACTCTCGCTGCGTATCCTCCAAACTCGCGACACGCCTCATCCGAGATGCTAACATGGACTCTAAACTTGTGGTCCTCTGCCATCCTTCTCGGCAAGATCTCTCGCAATCCACCGGACGCCGGCTCCTCTAGTCGCTCGCATCCGGGCTTGACCTCTCCAAGGCTCGCTCGCCCAACTTCCTCGACCTCCTCACTGGAGCCTCAAACTCAAAACCCGCCGATCCTTCGTGTTCTCGAGCTCCATGCTCAAACAACACATCACTCTGCCTAAACCCTCAACACGCTGTTCGCAAGCCCGCCGTCGGATCGACTCTCTCTAGTGACAAGTATGGACTCCTAGCGAGTCTCACGAGTCCAACTGTATGAATATCCTCTCGGTGGGGTCGATCACCATCCGGAGATCCCGATAGATTTGGCACCGACTGCGGTGCTCAACCGGCAGCCTCAATGGTCTCAAGTCGTCTAGTGGCGCGAGCAAGGTGCTCCATGTCCATGCGTATGTATGAATGAAGGTGATGACGGATCAGAAGCTCGCTCGCAATATGTGGTACGTAATCACCACACAACCAATATCTCCAAGCACCTCATTACTTTCCTCCCGGCTAGGAGGAAAGCACCGTCTCTAACCCAAATGGTGCATCAATGTCCATGTCATCGCCAATCTTCAATTATCCCGGAGCTCATCCTAACTCCTCGAATACTCGGACAATCTCCGCACTGTACTCATATCCGCCGCTATGCTAACATGCCCAGAACACTCTCAATCGGCATAGGCTCGTAGTTCCTCCTCCGGATCCTCTTGGATCTTCTTCGATCCTCCTCTCGAGTAGGAATCGTAGCTCTCCGAGTCTCGTGAGGGGTGACTCGTGGATGATGGTTTCAATGACTCAATCGCTAGAAGGACCCATGTAAGCGCGTGGGTCATCTGAGAGCTAGGCTAGGTGCATGAATGAATACCGCCTCTATATCCCACTTCCACGATCATGCGAGGCTTTCGCTTCGCGCGTCAACAAAGCCGATGGAGTGTGGTGGGCCTGCATGTATGGAGTGGGTGCAATAACCTGGCCGAGCCGCTAGAGTGGTTCGAATATACCGACGGGGCCAAGTGTGCAAGCCGACGGATGGTAGGTGAAAGAGAAAGTAGGATGTCCTCCGAACATCGCGTGAGGAAAGGTGGTGAAGGCATAGTCTGTGACAAGACGGTGCATATGTGTAAGCATGTGGAAAAATATACTCATGACGAATATGAAATAGTGCACTAGTAAATACGAAATAAAATATGTAATCCCATTTAAATGAATTCTAAGTAGTATGACAAGTAAGTGCGGCAAATCACGGTCGAGTACGATGTTTTTGAAAAAAGTAGTTATATTTTAGGGTTTATATGTACCTAGTTCTCTATAACCTTGGTTTCGATGCTAACTGTAACACCCCAAATTTGGTTTAGCTGAAGCATACGTATATTTGGGAGCGCTAAGGATTGGTGAATCATAACACAAACAATAAAGGACGGAATACATACTCCGCTTAATTGTAAAATATTTTAAAACATTATCTTACAACATTGTTTAGATAAATGGGCACATCCCATAATCTTAGTGGTCCCAATATAAAAACATCGTTTTGTGTAAAAACACTTCTTTAGAAATTACTACGACCATTTATCCTCCTCTTGCCTTGCATCCATGATCACAACTAAACACCGAATATATAAAAGGTCACCGAAAGTCGAGTTCATAGGTTTAGATTAAAATAGTAAGTTTGGACCATAAGCAAGTCATATAATCATTACAACGAATATAATGATATATGGATGAATGTCTATTACGTTAGCTCTAAGTTCATGCAACCGATACTACGACAGCTTCAGATGCTAAAAGATGTCATACAATATAGGGCCCATAGCAAGTGTTTTGTCCCTCAACACTTGATCCCGACATGGTATACGTTTCGCCTTGGCCTAAGCGTACAACCGAACGGAGGATTCACCCTCAATAGATCTATTTATAACATTCGCGTTTCCCAATGGGGAATTGACGGTTCATGAAAAAGGCATTCTCTAGGGACATAAGGGCTTAGGCTAAACCACGTAATAGTTTAGGTCCATAAAAGGTTTTGCATATTTCTCACCCCAAAATGTATAAAATAGTTTATCAAGTAAAAGAGGGGCTATGAAAACTCACCTTAGCAAATGTGCAATCCAAAAGTGGGATTAGTGATTGTTGTGAAGCGGCACCGACACGCGACCTAGATAAGGAGGGCAATGTTTTAGTTCATTGTTTTAAGTATTGCTTACTCAAAATAGTTCAATATAATTGTATTAAAACTAAACTTTAGTTAGTAAAAGTTATAAGAATGATTTTACTAGTAAGTATATGAAATATATATACTTTTCATGTAGACACTATAATACGATTTTTAATATCCAAAGTTTGATATGAAAAATAATTATAATATTCCACTAGTAAGTATATAAATGTGTATATACTTATTTAAGTTGACACAAAATGGTATTGTCAAAATTATATAGATATAATTGATTTATTTTCTAGTTGCATTTAGAAAATATTCATGTTACATTTGAAGACTTTCAATTTTTAATATATGATAAAATGACATAGTGGTCTTTAGTTGTTTATCAAAACTTGTTCTTAATATATAGTCCTAAACGGAAAGTTTACTTGACATGCATTTGTTTACTTATTGTCGTTAAACATTGTTGTAGACATTATTAAGTGTAGCATGTTTTTAAACATTGGTTGTTCGTGCCGACTTTTGTATAGTTTTCGTTAAGATATGACTTGTATACATAATTCGAAGCTAAGATGATATGTAACGAGGGGAAAAGTAAGGATAGACGATGAATGGTTTTCGTTATTAGACATCAATTAAATTGTTTTCGAGTATCATGTTATTCGGCTATACACGTTATATCAACAGACGCCACATACATGTCCATGGACTGTGGCCCATGTCAATATGATAATGAGTATTGGGCCTGGCCAGGTGTTGTTGTACATGTAGGAATGGGCTTCAGCCTAATGATGGTGTGGAAGTTGGACTGATCCAACAGGGGTGACATAACATGTACATGCTCAAATTTTAGAAGGCATAAACCAAGATTTCATTTCAAGATTTTATTACTAACATACATTTTGTTTTCAAAGTTTGACGTGGGTAACTTGGCTCGAAATATACTTGTTGGCTCATGCTTCATTTCGTGAAGCCGAACTCTTCGACTAGTGAGTACAACCCACCACCATGGTACTACCACAATGGAGTTGTCGACTCACTTACATAGACTCAAGTACCTCCATTTTAATGACTACAATGTACTTACTAAGGACAAGCTAACAAGAAAATATGATTATGCACTAGACTTGTTTCGAGTAAGGTTGGCCAACATCAATAACTAGGAAGATGTGGGAAAATGAGTGATGAGGCTATGCATTAGTTGAGTACTACTTCAACTTGGTCTCATTCCCGTCAACCATTATGGACTTCGACACAACATAGGCTACTCAAAAATATTTTAGTAAGCGAGCACATTTGACTTGAGTTTCTCCCTAGGCATACATAGCGACTTAGACACAAAGTTCACCACTAGAATTTGGGTCACAAGACACTAAGACAACAAGCATGTTTCTCAAGTTTAAGCAAGGTAAAAATCAAGTTTCGACACGCTTTAAAAGACAAGAATGTTGACTGAAAATGTGAGTTTCAACATGGGTTACTAGTAGACTTTGTAAACTTGACTCATCTATCTTTTTCTTGTTTCATGATCTCGACAGTAAACCAAATGGACCCTTGTGCAAATGACCACTTAAGTTCAAGTAACATAGATTGTTTGTCAAACCAAAGATTATATCATGTAAACTCAACTTCTCAAATTCTTGGTTTATATGTCTCGACAAGAAAACAAGGCTAACAAAACAATGCCAAAACTCACTTCTAGTTTTTCTTGGTTCATTTGTCTCGACAGGAAACTCAAACATATATCAAAGTGACATCTTATTTTTTGACAACAATCATTTTAACAAGTAAAGATTAGAGCAAAACTCATCATAACAACCAAACATATATAATTAACGCGACATGTATATAACAATCCTTGATACAAAAATACCAAACTTGACATCAAATAACAACATAAAACATGACAACGAGAAAGATGGATAACCTCAACTTGGAAGAGATGATGGGTGATGAACGAAAGTTGTTTCTTGGATTCGGACCAAACAAGACTTGAATTAGCTCCAAAATACCTCCAATTGCAAAACCCCCAAATCAATTTTAGAAAGCCCTAACTTTCACAAACCCTAGTTTTTGGTAAAAATTGATGGGAAACTGAGTTTGGGCGTTTGCATCTCTACTAGAGATAAAGGAGTATATTGGGAAGGAGCTTGGCTATCTTTCTTTCCTTATGTCTTGTTTTGAAGCTGAATTTGGTTAGCTTCCAAAACTAAGGATATCTTGGACTTTTGGCTCAAGCTAGATTGGTGTGAAGATATTATTCTCTTGGATGACTTTGCCTTGATTCTCCTTGGATTCGATGCGTGTAGTAAGCATCAAGGAGAGATTTGAGAAGCAAACCTTTCATGGTTTTGGTGAGGAAAGATGAGGAATAATGAAAAGAGGTATGTTGGTTTACCATTTTGGGAGATTCGGCCTATAAGGCGCAGGTATAGGGTGAGAGGTTGAAGATGAAGATCTTGGGTATCTCCTTTCTCTGCCTTGTGTTTGTCGTGTGTGGGAAGAGTAAGACAAGGGTGTATCTCAAATTTTTATAAAAACCTTTTCTTTTAAATGTGATATAAGTAAAATAAGGTAATGTAAGTAAAAGTGAGTGTATATGTAATGTATACTTATGATTTATTTTGTGTACATGTACTTGTGTTCCACTTATATTTTAATTGTATTTGAGTCTTATAAAAGTTCATATTTAAGTGTAAGTGTGTTATATACTTTGTGTCCCGCGATATTAATTTGTGATCGAAGTATCGTTGTTTGATAACTTTTTATAACGTAGTATTTTATTGTTACGTGTCTGAAATATTTTTATGGGAAAAGTGTTCTATGCAATGGATATGTGATAGGATTCAAGAATGAATATGTGAAGCTTGTTTTTGAAGTGTTAACTTTGAAATCAAACGTTTGGAGATCAGTTGCTGTAGAATCAGGCTATGATAATCTTTATGGGAAAAGTGTTCTATGCAATGGGGCGATTCACTGGATTTCGACTCGAAAGAACAAGCTAGTAATTGTGTCATTTGATTTATCCAAGGAGGTTTTTAAAGAAATCCCCAAGCCAAAATTGGGTCGACGCCAGTGGGAATTGGGGAGTATGAAAGGCCGTCTATGCATCCTTTATGATTTCGAATATAATATTAAAATATGGGTAATGAGAAAATACAATGTACAAGAGTCTTGGGAACGAATGTTACCACCACCTGGTTATGATGTCGAGAAAGCAACAATGGAGTACAGTCCACACGACTTTTTCTTTGATGGTCATGTTCACATATGGCTGTTAGAAGAAGGTGCAAGTACTCATGTATTGGTGCGTAGCATTGAACGTCCCGTTGATCAATATGATTCCGATACGACTGCTCATTACCGGTTGTCCACAGTTTCAGACTGTAATTATAATTATGATGAGTATATATTCGATAAGAGCCTCGTATCTCCCCATGACATGGGTAATGATGACAATGCTAATTCTAATGTGCGGAGAGTAAAGAGAAATAGGAAAAAAGTGATATCTTCCGATGGTGATGGGAGCGTGAAGAGTAGAGTTTAGAGCCATCTCACACTTGCGATGGAAGGAAAGCTAAGAGGAACAGACATGGCCGATGGGGTGAGACTCAAAGGGGGGAAAAAAGGAGATGAGCAACAACAAGTTATCTAAAGTCCATCGGTTCTAATTCTGCTCCATAATTATAGTTTAAAGCCCATAATCTCACACTTGCTCCATTTATTATTATTTACTTTGTGTTATTTCATTATTTACTTATAACTTAGATTATGGGCTTTAAACTATAATTTCGCATTTGATTTATCAGTTAAAAAAAGGGAGAACTGGGTGTTCGTCGAGTTTGAGATGTGTGTGACTGAACATTGTGGTATGAAGTATGATATTTTTTCTTTCATTTATTTGCTTTACAAACTCGTATTTAAATTCAGTCGAGGCTTCTGCTAGTAACTAGTGTTTTTTCCTTTTACCAAAACGTATTAGACAGCGGATCTATTAAAAAGAGACGAAAGTTTGCAAAGTCTAAAAAGCCTTTTATAACTTGACACGTGTCCACCAACAAATATTCTACCTCCGTCTTTTTTATTTTACTAATTTCGTCTAGGGGCATTTTTGTCTTTAACATGTTTTTAATTCCACCCCGAACTTCAAACGCAAATAACTTTCAAACGATAAACTTTTACTTAAAACCGATTTCACCATAATTTTTAAAATTTAATCCTCTTTAATTTGATATATATTTTGATATATAAATCGGAATTTTTTTTTTAAGATTTCAAGTGGGTTATGATTTTCTTGAAATTTTCGCATATTCGACCATATACTTTTATCTAATTTAAAGGTTGATTTACTAAAATTTAAAACACCTAAAGTTGTAGATTTTAGTTCACTTTTACACAAGTTTTGAATCACTCAAACCGATATGAAATAAGTGAGATATCGCACGTTAAAAATGGCGTTTTAATCATATTTATTGCACACAATGTGTTTGATAAAATGTCTAGCTTAGATTTTTAGTGTTAAAATTGCGTTAAATGTTCTAAATTTTGTACCACAACGCATCATTAATCATTTTATTAATGTAAGATTCAAAAAGTGATTTTTTAGTACTTAATTTAAAATAAAATGCACGCTTTGTTCATCGCTTAATCTTGGTTCATCTATTCGATGAATCGATGAATCAATAAAATCGATGAATTCAAAACCGAATCCGATGAATCGATGAACCAAACCAAAACTGATGAACCAAATCAAACATAGTTCATCGGTTTATTTTGGTTCATCAATCATAGTTTCAAAATTTTAACATGTTTGTGTTTTTTGTTTTGTTCATCAGCTTTATTTTGGTTCATCAATCACAGCTTCAGCTTTTAGTTTGGTTCATCGCTTTTGGTTTGGTTCATTAGTTTTTGGTTTGGTTCATCAGTTTGGTTTGGTTCATCAATTATAGTTTCATTTTTGGTTTGGTTCATCAGTTATTGGTTTGGTTCATCAGTTTGGTTTAGTTCATCAATCATAGTTTCAGTTTTGGTTTGGTTCATCGCTTATTGGTTTGGTTCATCACTTAGTTAGGTTCATCTGCTTTTGCTTTTATGCTTTTTTAATGTTTGATTTGGTTCATCACCATCACTTTGTTCATCAGCTTTAATAGTTAAAACATTAACTATTAAAAAACATCACTTTTTGAATCTTACATTAATAAAATGATTAATGATGCGTGCTGGGACAAAAATTAGTGTATTTAGCTCAACTTTAACACTAAAAATCTAAGCTAGACATTTCATCAAACACCTTGTATGCAACAAATATGAGTAAAACACCATCTTTAACGTGTTATATCTTACCCATATGACATCGAATTTGAGTGATTTGAATTTCTGGGTAAAGAGTGAACAAAAATCTATAACTTTCACGTTTTAAGTTTTTCAAGATTCACATTTATGAGCCAGTAAAAAATAGGGCCAAAATGTCAAAAATCAAGAAAATCAAGAACCATTTGATATGTAAAAAAAAGTTCGAAATATTTATCAAGATTTATACCAAATTAAAGAGAATCAAATTTTAAAAATTATGGTGAAATCGGTTTTTCAAAAAGTTTGTCGCTTTGAAAGTTATTGTTTGAAATTTGGGGTGGAATATGAAAACGGGTTAAATGACGTAAATACCCTCTAACCAAATTTAATAAGAAAAAAAGAAAGGAGTGGGTGGAGGACACGTGGCACGAGCTGAATGGCTTTGCAAACTTTTTATTTTTATTCCCTTTGTAGAGGATCGCAACTCAAACGTATTATGTGTTACCAGTATATTTCTTAACCTATGTTACAGTCACTTGGCCATGTTAAAAAGAACACAGTTATATTGAAAAACATGACGATGATGATAATTACCATGTTTTACGTGTCAGTGGAAACCAAAGGAGGAACCCACAATTTGCTTAATATTGGCAGATCCTAAGTTATTTTCGGCACTAAAGCTGCCATATGATTTAAACGTACAATTTCAATACAAAATACCCCCCTTACAAGGAAATTAAAATATGTGCAAATTGATCTTTTTGTGTCTTGTCTTAGAATGCTTCCTCAACAACTTTTTTTTTCATGTTCCTGTGTTCTTTAAAGAAATCATAAAGCAGCTGAATTAGGGGTGTTCATCGGTTCGGTTTTCGGTTTCGTGGGTTGTATGGTTCGGGTTAATCGGTTTGAAAATTTTAAAACTCTAAACCAAAACCAAACCAAACCAATTTTAGAATGGATAAAACCAAACCATACACCAAATTGGAATTCGGTTTGGTTTCGGTTAAAACCAAGAAAACCAAATTCAAGTAAACTTCAAAATATAATCTAAAAGTTACAAATAAAAACCTAAAAGTTCAAATAAATTTATCAAATCAAAAGGTCTCACAAAGTGCTTAAGTAAATCAACAAAACAAAAATTTAAGAAACCAAAAGGTTTCATAACTTAACGGAAATAAATGAAAGCGAAATATGGGAAGAGAGGATACGATATATGTGAATTTATAGGAATCAAGTAGGTTAATTGCTCCTAGAGTCCTAGATATGCATCAATCCTTGATTTAAGGAGTGGTTAGTTTATAAGATATTTTAAATTATTATGATTTTTTGTTAGGAAGATAAACATATAAAATCTGTATATATATAATTTAAACTTTTTTGTGTGGATAGATATATATTCGGTTTTTTTGGTTTGGTTTGGTTTTGTATTTGTCAAACCCAAAACCAAACCAAACACCAATTAAATACTTCGGTTTGGTTTTAAACCAAACTATACACCAATTATTTCATGCATGCATACCCGATCTTTTAAACGACCCATGGACTTGTTCATATTTAACTTGGGTCAGTTTCATGTTTGCCTTGGGCCGAGTACATGTAAACGAATGGGTATAAGGTTGTTTGGATCGAATGCTTGGAGCTCAAGCTATGAGCCCAAGTAATAAGTCGGTTTGTGACTTATATAAACGAACACATATATGCATCCAAATATACGAGATATTATATCCCTAATAAAATATTCCCAATGATCATTTTTTATCATGCATTCTGACATCTTGGTGGTCCTTGGCATGCATGGTGTGAAATCATACGCAAAGTAAACTCCTACTGAATCATAAACAAATGACATATATTTTTTGTCGATTGTTTTTTTTTAGTTTCAAGTAAATAATACCTTTTAACTTGCATCTTAGATTCAAGGGTTTTAAAGGTTTATTATTTGTATAACTTGGTTGTGTTCCTAGTCGAATCTGACATCCAAGCAAGGGGTTTTAATTTGTTTAGTTCTTGGGGTTTTCTCGTTCGTGGTATTCAAGAAATTCAAGGGGTTGATTGATAAACGTTCTCGACTAGCGTTTATTCGAACGTACTTGGTTTAAGTGTTTGTGTGTGATACTCTTCGAGGTATCTATTTTAGACACTTAAGGTTTCGTATTGGTTTCTTGTTCCGTTACTAGAGATCAATTGCCAAGCAAGGTTAGCCTTCTTTATTCCCTTTTAATAAATTAATAATGTATTAATTATATGTTTATTATTTACGTGTTAACATAATTGTATTAACTAGATCCGTTATCCGCAAGCGCCTCAGTAGAGGTTACCGTTAACTAGATCTAAAATCCCAACAGTGGTATCAGAGCCAGGTTTCGATCCTGGGACCTGTGGGTTATGGGCCCACCACGCCTCACAAGCCAAGACTCGAGAGGTTACAGGTTAACTAGATCTAAAATCCCAACAAAGGGCATCACGAGCCATCTCGCTTTTATGCGATTATGGGTTACCCGTTTCTTATTAATAAACATGTTTAAAAGGCTGCATGAAACCTAATTTAGTTATTCGTTTTTTTTTGTTTTGACAACTATATGCAATACTTGTCAATTTTTAATAAATAATAACTAATCACACACAAATTAAAATTATTTTGATAATAGATTTAATTTGTTAATTGGAATTACTTGTTAATTAGAATTTTAATTTACATGTCAATTATAATTACTTTGTTAATTGAAATTAAATTGTTAATTAAGAATTACATGTTAAATTAAAATTACTTGCTAATTAGAATTAAAAGTTAATTTGAATTTATTAATGGTTAATTAGAATTATTATGATAATTAGAATTACATATTGGTTTATAAATACATATATTGCGTAATTACTTGTTAATTGGGATTGCCATGCTTTATGTGTTTTTCCGACCACAAGACCCACTCAATTGCTTTTCTAAGTGATGCATGGGGCGGTCTAGGTACTGCATCCTAGTGACGGTCTTATGGTTCTCCGTTTGGGGAAGACTCGAAAGAGGACTCTAACAATATGGTTATTTATATTGATATTTATGCTTGTATGTTTGTGATTCCTATATGTGCATTATTACTTGTTTTGACACCTAATTGTATGCAATATGGAATAATACATATTGTAACCATAACATTAATATTGGTCTTTATTTACACACTAAATAGCATGCTCATTGTGACCTGCTATTTGATTCGTGGAAAATTGTTTTTGTAAAATAAAGTGACCTAATATATGAAACACGTTTTCAAGAATTTAAAACTAGACGCTATGGACACTTGGGATGTACAAAATCACCCACTAGAACAAACTCAAAAGGGTTTAAAGAAGTGAGCACTCACCGAAAGGATGTCTAAGGTTATGCTTCGGCCAGCTTACTCCGGTCCTCTCTGCCTCCCCGTTCGATTGAGCTACCGTGAACCATGATGATCACTACATTGTCATTACCAAAGTTTTTAAAATTAGTGTTACAAAGTTGTTTTGCATGCTTCTTTGTACACGACTTTTACCATATTTATATGTGCATACCTATTTGTTAATATTAAGTCTATGCCACCCAACTATGGACACGCGCACTTGGATTGACTTCTCCGGTCTAACCTAAGGGCCTTTCCAACCCATGGTAATTATTTCTCACCGTCGGACCTCTCGGTTATTTTTACACGCTCATACTTGGTCGACTTATATCGAGTTAACCCGTCGGACCTCGGACCCGAGGCATAAGATGAGAACTAAACATGCTTTTGACATTATTACTTAATACTAATGCCTTAAATAGTCTCATAAATCTAAGAGTTGCATTTGCAATTAACGCCGCTACCTCTTGTCCTATTTTTACACAATCGTCGACCTATGGTAATTAAATGGGGTTGCAAGATGGATCTTAGTCTTAATTAGTAATTAATTGGGTAGTTAATTCTTTTAAGAATATAATTATCGAAAATACTAGATTTGAACTTTTTATGTTCCGATTAATTGTGTTATTGCAACATAATTCGTAAACAAATTTGTTTTTCTTTGAAAGACAAACTTAGTCTCTTTTCCTAGTAAGAAGAGTGAGACTTATACCTATCTTTTCTCCTTAGTTGACAAACTAAGATAGGATTCCAAAATTGATAAACTCTTATATGATCTTTCATTACCCTTTTCGTGGTCTAGAGTTAATTGAAAGATAGAATATTTTGTGTAACCGGAAACATTGTGTTTAGAGCTACCAAAATAAATAACATCCTGCACTTGTCACGATGTATGAGTTTAAACAAGGAGTAAAGGAATTACTAGCATATTTGCTAGGTAATCTTCTTGGACTCATATTATTCCTAAAGTGCTAATTACCCTCAAGCTATGTAGACGATAAAGGAGGAATTTCATGCTAAAGATTCAAGTTAATTGAATAAAAGAATGGCTAGTCCATTGTCTACATAAGTAGAACTTCATATACCGCCTGCAATACCTAAGTACATGTTACTCGTAGGCAATTGAAGAGAATAGGAAAGTATATAAAATGCTATATGCTTTCTACCGAAATATAACACTTACAATGTTGACAAACCCAAAGTGAGGTTTGCATTTTATGACCTAAATATCATTCATGTAATTTTGTCAATTTCAGTGGGAGCTACGGGATTTATTCCTTGATAGTCACCTATATCATTTCAAACTAGCTTTGAAATAATCTATTACTTTCCGAATATGAACAACCATTGCTTAAAGGAAAATTGCATTTTATTTTATCAGATAACTCGTTGCCTTCCTGCTGTCACTTCCTGAAGTGTTATCTATAGAATAATAATCCACAATTCCTTATTAAAGGTTATGGTTCTAAAACTACTTATGATATCTATGACATTATCATATCGTTTGAACAATCAATCACGTGTTGTTTGTTTTCATAATATGATGTTGTACCTTACACAAGTGGGAGAAATCTCAAAATGTGTGCAAGGAACAACAAGATTATTGGTATCTCTTGACCGCAAGGTAAGAAAAATAATAAATCTACTAGGACTTAAACATGTTAGATGTTTAATGCCCTACTACATGTAAATAAGAATTCTACTAGGACTTAAACACATGAGATGTTTATTGCCCTACTACATTCTAATAATGATTCTACTAGGACTTGAACAAGCTAGATGTTTGTTGCCCTACTACATTCAAATGTCATGATATAGTGTAAAGATACTTCAACATTTGACTACATATTTTAGTCAACATAATTATGGTTATATGATAATGATCATAATTCTGAAGTATAAAATTAACTTGAAATTACTATAGAACTCAATAGTTTGCGTTCATGATTACTTTTGTTAGTATAATTATGCTTACATGTTAAGACATAATTATAAAGTCATTGTATTAATCAATGTCTTATAACATAAAGTATATATAGTAAATGTGTTATGTCTTCTCGTTAACACATAAACATGAGGCTTTGAATTATTCAAAGACTGATATGGTATTATTGAAATGTTCTGTTTTTTTGTTAACACATGAACATATAATCCTTGAATAGTTCATGCTTCTTGTGAACACGTGAACATAAGGTTCTTGTATTATTCAATGAATATACCTTATAGCATGTACTTGGTTCAGTAATACTTTATATGCAATTTGGCTTGACCTAATTGACAAGTATTTGGTCCTAAGAGAATTAAGTTATCTATAGAATTCTGATATAGTTTCACAATTCTAATAACTCATAGGATACTACTTTCATTATGGTATGTCTAATGTGTTGGATCAAACTTTATTCATATTGTTTGGTTCCTGATAGCTTTAATTGCTCTACCTCTAAAACATATCAAGGTTAGAAATTGCGTGTGTCATGAATACACTCAATATAGTTCAAACCTAGAAGGTATTCAAGACAACCTATAACTGAAAACCCTAATTCATTAGGGATTTGAGGTTTTACCACTCAAACCAATTGAATCATAAACCCTTTTGGATTTTTGATTTTTCTACACTTCCTAGCTTTAAGATTGTAGTTTTGGTGTTCCTCCTAGCTTGACGAAACACAAAACTGTTGCTAGAACTTTTGGTTATAGAGTGATACTAAATTAGAGTTTTTCTATAAACCCTAATTTGAATTGTTGGAAGGAATTCCATTATGTCTTAATTTAAGTTCCGAATTTGTTAAAATCTTATGAAGCATTTTATTAACAAATCTTGTAATGAGAACTTAAAATGTATTTTGTGATTCTCCATAAAGAACAATTTATTGTTGCTTAAATACTGAGTATTTAAAGAATTGTCTCTACTTACAAAAGTAAGTGGGAGTATATACATATCTCAAAGTTTTTGAGAACAAAATACTTAAACCTTCTAAAATCTGCTTATTAATGTCATATTAAGGTTAAACATGAAAATGTTGACCGAAGTATAATGATTACTCTCATTCATAAATCCGAAAGGATGCCTCATCACTTGAGTGATATTTTATATCAATGCTGAGGGATATAAGTTAGAAGATTATTGTAAATCAGCCTAACTACTAAAATACATTATCACATCTTGAATCTGGTAAATGTTTTAGAACTATGAATGACAAGATGCAGTCCTTAAAAGGCAAATCAAGTTTTGTGATTGATTGTTATTTCGCTAACCAGTTAACCTATGAGGTTGGAATGAGTTTCTTTTGAAGAAAAAACTCACAAGGACAAAATTGTATACATATTAATGCATGGCATTTCATAAGAAGTTTTTAATCATACTTAAGCAATTGACTGTGATTAAATTTTCTTATATAATACACGCATTAATTATATAAAAATATTCAATTGTCATACATGTGATTTGTATGTTGAATATGACAATTAGATTTTATAACTCTTTCTTTATGATTACCTTTTGCGAGGACGGTGTGTAATCTTAATGGTTATGAATCTATATTATCTTTATGTAGTATACAAAATTTGAGCAATCCATATTTTGGATTGTATCATGCATCTAAGAGCTGAGATCTTGAATTTAATTACAATACGACTCGTTGAATTAAGATAACTCTTGAGTACATCTGACATTGAATGGGAGCATTGTGTTTTTCCTTAAAATTTACATGTTGAAGATATCATTCTATTTAAGCTAGATATTGATCCTTAAGCTTGGAATGAAACTTCACTTGAAATTTATGGAATAAAACAAACAACCTTGGAATAGATGTTTATATGGAATAAACAAATGCGAAAAATAAAGTCTAACACAAATGCAATATATTATTCAAGCAAGTCTTCAATGATATATTTCACTTGGAATAATTTACATTGATGGAAACCTTGTGTTTTTAAACTAAGGATTCATCATGTATATATTATATTGTGTATAAGACTAGTTGTTGCTTTTGTACAAGAACAAATGAGCTGACAACAACAATATCTAATTGAGAGTGTTTAGATTATTGTTTTTATAAATGTTTACGAATTATAAAGCATAGTGTTGTATAAGTACAAATGATGCTAGAGGATTATTTATACTAGTTGTAGTAGGATTTTATCATTTATGAAAAATCTGCTAACTAGTTGTGCTCAACATAGAGCATTGTTTCATTACACATTAATGAATGAGAATACTTTACGCTTTTAGAAACTGTAAAGATGACTGTCAGTATGTCGTTGATTTCTAATACCTCATGCAAGGTAAGACGACATCTCCATACTATAATTTTTGCAATAGTATGAGCATATGAGATAAGACACTCATCTTATATTTCAAATCACTCACTATATGTGATATTTGAAACAAGTATTCGAAAGTTTACCTGATGACTATTTAGTTTTCTTGTAAAAGAAAGGTTGGTAATGTTGGAAACATTAGGCTTCAACTTACTAAATGAGTTTCATGCATATCTGTTTTAGTATTATGATAATTGGGATTGATAGACAATTTTTACTTTATGATGAATAAAGATACTTGGTATTTGTTATTCATTCATATAATAATTGTTATCCTATATTTGCATGTTTAATCCTTGAATAATTTTTATTATTCTAAATATGTCCATTGTCGGTTAACAATATGGGAATATTGTTATGATAAGGCAAATGTGAGTGTTGGTTATAATTCTAACGAGAATTGGGATTGTTCCCACCAAACTCATATGTATTCACTAGAGATGCATATTGATTCCCCAACTTTCAAACATTTACTTTTGGATCCCTGTCATAAGTAAAATATTGAAAATGGTTTGTTATCTTCATCCTTAGACTTGAGATACAAGCAAGTTCTGATATGTGTGGATATCATTTTTTGTAAGTATACGCAAAACGCTATCCGAACAAGGTAGTTATAAAAGCTATATTTCAAGTGATGTGAAGCAAAGATCCACAACACTTGTAGTCAATAAAGGATTTGTTACTCCACTTGATATGTGCGTAAAGATACCATGCGCCTTCCAGATTTAATCGATAATCAGCCGACCCAAAGGGTAATTCAAGATGATTCTTGATTACATTTGGTATATCTAAATTAAAATCTATAACGAGATTCTAAATGGTTAAACTATATGGAATGATTTGAGATCCATAATCCATGGTTTAACGGTATCTATAACAAAGGATGATTAGAGCAAGACATTGAATGACCATGCTGAGAAACTTTACTGAAACTATTCTCTCGCACACTTTTAGTTAAAAAGCTTGAAAGAGAGCGTTTGCTAGCCGTTTCCGTCGTTAGTTTTGTGTGCCATTCGACACTCCAACTCCCAAGTGGGAGCTGTTGGTTTGTGGGAGTTAAAACATACGTAAACGACTAGAAGTGTGTGAGCCGATGGGGGCACACACGTTAAACACGAGAGTATGCGTGTTAACGTTAATACTTGAATATATTGAACCCGTTTATTTCATGCATGCATACCCGATCTTTTAAACGACCCATGGACTTGTTCATATTTAACTTGGGTCAGTTTCATGTTTGCCTTGGGCCGAGTACATGTAAACGAATGGGTATAAGGTTGTTTGATCAATGCTTGAGCTCAAGCTATGAGCCCAAGTCATGAGTCGGTTTGTGACTTATATAAACAAACACATATATGCATCCAAATATACGAGATATTATATCCCTAATAAAATATTCCCAATGATCATTTTTTATCATGCATTCTGACATCTTGGTGGTCCTTGGCATGCATGGTGTGAAATCATACGCAAAGTAAACTCCTACTAAATCATAAACAAATGACATATATTTTTGTCGATTGTTTTTTTTTTAGTTTCAAGTAAATAATACCTTTTAACTTGCATCTTAGATTCAAGGGTTTTAAAGGTTTATTATTTGTATAACTTGGTTGTGTTCCTAGTCGAATCTGACATCCAAGCAAGGGGTTTTAATTTGTTTAGTTCTTGGGGTTTTCGTCGTGGTATTCAAGAAATTCAAGGGGTTGATTGATAAACGTTCTCGACTAGCTTATTCAACGCATTTGGTTTAAGTGTTTGTGTGTGATACTCTTCGAGGTATCTATTTTAGACACTTAAGGTTTCGTATTGGTTTCTTGTTCCGTTACTAGAGATCAATTGCCAAGCAAGGTTAGCCTTCTTTATTCCCTTTTAATAAATTAATAATGTATTAATTATATGTTTATTATTTACGTGTTAACATAATTGTATTAACTAGATCCATTATCCGCTGCGTACTCGTAGAGGTTACTGGTTAACTAGATCTAAAATCCCAACACTTGTGTTCCACTTATATTTTAATTGTATTTGAGTCTTATAAAAGTTCATATTTAAGTGTAAGTGTGTTATATACTTTGTGTCCCGCGATATTAATTTGTGATCGAAGTATCGTTGTTTGATAACTTTTTATAACGTAGTATTTTATTGTTACGTCCAAATATTTTATGGGAAAAGTGTTCTATGCAATGGATATGTGATAGGATTCAAGAATGAATATGTGAAGCTTGTTTTTGAAGTGTTAACTTTGAAATCAAACGTTTGGAGATCAGTTGCTGTAGAATCAGGCTATGATAATCTTTATGGGAAAAGTGTTCTATGCAATGGGGCGATTCACTGGATTTCGACTCGAAAGAACAAGCTAGTAATTGTGTCATTTGATTTATCCAAGGAGGTTTTTAAAGAAATCCCCAAGCCAAAATTGGGTCGACGCCAGTGGGAATTGGGGAGTATGAAAGGCCGTCTATGCATCCTTTATGATTTCGAATATAATATTAAAATATGGGTAATGAGAAAATACAATGTACAAGAGTCTTGGGAACGAATGTTACCACCACCTGGTTATGATGTCGAGAAAGCAACAATGGAGTACAGTCCACACGACCTTTTCTTTGATGGTCATGTTCACATATGGCTGTTAGAAGAAGGTGCAAGTACTCATGTATTGGTGCGTAGCATTGAACGTCCCGTTGATCAATATGATTCCGATACGACTGCTCATTACCGGTTGTCCACAGTTTCATCGTAATTATAATTATGATGAGTATATATTCGATAAGAGCCTCGTATCTCCCCATGACATGGGTAATGATGACAATGCTAATTCTAATGTGCGGAGAGTAAAGAGAAAAAGGAAAAAAGTGATATCTTCCGATGGTGATGGGAGCGTGAAGAGTAGAAGCGAGAGCCATCTCACACTTGCGATGGAAGGAAAGCTAAGAGGAACAGACATGGCCGATGGGGTGAGACTCAAAGGGGGGAAAAAGGAGATGAGCAACAACAAGTTATCTAAAGTCCATCGGTTCTAATTCTGCTCCATAATTATAGTTTAAAGCCCATAATCTCACACTTGCTCCATTTATTATTATTTACTTTGTGTTATTTCATTATTTACTTATAACTTAGATTATGGGCTTTAAACTATAATTTCGCATTTGATTTATCAGTTAAAAAAAAGGGAGAACTGGGTGTTCGTCGAGTTTGAGATGTGTGTGACTGAACATTGTGGTATGAAGTATGATATTTTTTCTTTCATTTATTTGCTTTACAAACTCGTATTTAAATTCAGTCGAGGCTTCTGCTAGTAACTAGTGTTTTTTCCTTTTACCAAAACGTATTATGTGTTACCAGTATATTTCTTAACCTATGTTACAGTCACTTGGCCATGTTAAAAAGAACACAGTTATATTGAAAAACATGACGATGATGATAATTACCATGTTTTACGTGTCAGTGGAAACCAAAGGAGGAACCCACAATTTGCTTAATATTGGCAGATCCTAAGTTATTTTCGGCACTAAAGCTGCCATATGATTTAAACGTACAATTTCAATACAAAATACCCCCCTTACAAGGAAATTAAAATATGTGCAAATTGATCTTTTTGTGTCTTGTCTTAGAATGCTTCCTCAACAACTTTTTTTTTCATGTTCCTGTGTTCTTTAAAGAAATCATAAAGCAGCTGAATTAGGGGTGTTCATCGGTTCGGTTTTCGGTTTCGTGGGTTGTATGGTTCGGGTTAATCGGTTTGAAAATTTTAAAACTCTAAACCAAAACCAAACCAAACCAATTTTAGAATGGATAAAACCAAACCATACACCAAATTGGAATTCGGTTTGGTTTCGGTTAAAACCAAGAAAACCAAATTCAAGTAAACTTCAAAATATAATCTAAAAGTTACAAATAAAAACCTAAAAGTTCAAATAAATTTATCAAATCAAAAGGTCTCACAAAGTGCTTAAGTAAATCAACAAAACAAAAATTTAAGAAACCAAAAGGTTTCATAACTTAACGGAAATAAATGAAAGCGAAATATGGGAAGAGAGGATACGATATATGTGAATTTATAGGAATAAAGTAAGTTAATTGCTCCTAGAGTCCTAGATATGCATCAATCCTTGATTTAAGGAGTGGTTAGTTTATAAGATATTTTAAATTATTATGATTTTTTGTTAGGAAGATAAACATATAAAATCTGTATATATATAATTTAAACTTTTTTGTGTGGATAGATATATATTCGGTTTTTTTGGTTTGGTTTGGTTTTGTATTTGTCAAACCCAAAACCAAACCAAACACCAATTAAATACTTCGGTTTGGTTTTAAACCAAACTATACACCAATTAAAATTTTCAGTCCGGTTTTATTCGGTTTCGGTCCGGTTTATATTTCGGTTTGTTCGGTGCCAAACCAACCACTGAACACCCCTAAGCTGAATACAACGAAAACAAAGCTATTATAGATTATATATGAAACTGGAAATAATTGTTTTTCCTTGGGAGATTTGTGCAGGTAGTGATATTATCATATAAAATTCAAACAAACAAATTTAGAAATTCAAATGGAGATATAGTTAAATCTGGTCAACTGATGATAATTATTTGCGATATTAAACTTAAGTATTCTTGAATACTTTTATGGATCGATGCATGTCAAATTTTGTATATTACAATATGGATCGAGGCAAAAGTTCTTTGTAGATCTAAAAAATATCATAGATCCCAACATGTCATCCTAGCCTTCCATTCCACTTTGATCCAACAACTAAGATTAATCTGATTTTTTTTTCTTTTTTTCATTAAATAACAAAGGCATATTGGTCTTTCTTTCTCAGTTCATACTCACCCAACCTCATTACTTTCACCCACACAATCACACCCTGATTCATCACCGCCTCTCACCATCAATCGATTCATCACCATCAAATAACCCAATCGGAATCATCACCATCAATCACCCAACCTCAAATAAGCGATTCATCACCATCAATCGGAATCATAACCGTCACTCACAACACGCGCCGCCGTGAACCGTCACCATCAATCCAAAAATGGATTTAGTTAATGAAATAGCACCGATTAAGAATAAAGCAAATGTCTCCTCAGCTGTTCCACTTGTTTCTGGAAATTTTTTCAGTTGATTATGATTAAAAGTATTAGATATTGAATAACAGTTTAGCTTATTTTGTTGATTATTTACGTTTTTAGTGTTTACTGTTTATTTTGTTGGACATTAGCAATAGGATTTGCTTATTGTGTTGCTTATTTTAGGTTTTTAGGTTTGGTTGCTTTATTTTGTAGATTTTGCTTATTTTAGGTTTTCAGATTTTGTTGCTTATTGTGTTTACTGCTTATATTGTTGCTTATTGCGTTTACTTCTTATATTGTTGCTTTTTGTTGAATTCGGTGTGATTGTTTTCAGGTTTTGTTGCTTATTTTAGGTTTTCAGGTTTTGTTGCTTATTTTAGGTTTAGTGACTTGATAATAAGTAGTTGTTATTGTAAAGTGGATGATTGTTTATGCGCATGTTGTAGTTGCTTCACTAGTAAAAATGAATTTCACTTATAAGTATTTGTTAAGTAGATAATAAGTAGTTGTTATTGTTAAGAAGGATGATTGCTAAGTAGATGATAATAAGTAGTTTATGCGCGTATTGTTAAGTAGATGATTGTTTCAGATGACTGATAAGATCTGAGCATAAATGAATTTCACTAGTAGAATCATATGTGATTCTAGTAAAATCATATATGATTTTACTAGTGAAATTCACTTATGCTCATATCTTATCAGTTATCTGAAAACATGTGAAGCATATGTGATTCTTACAAGAATCATATGTGATTCTTGTAAAATCATACGGAGTATATGATTATTATATATGATTTTAGTAAGAATTATATATTATTCAGAGATTATTATATATATATATATATATATACGTATATATATATATACGTATATATATATATATATATATATATGATTCTACTAGAATCATATATATAATTATCTTAATCATATATGATTCTAGTGGAATCATATATGATTCTACTAGAATCATATGTTTTAGAGTTATTAACAATCATATATGGTTGTAGTAGATTATTTGCGGGTTATTAACATTTAAAATTTTGATGCAGGTCAATCAAAATCTGACAATCCGAAGATGATAAAGGGAGCAGTTATGAAGAATAGGACTCCTCCAAATTCAACAGTCGTCAAACCGAAAGATGTTGTCATACCAAAACATGTTGTCAAACCACAACCTGTTAAACCAAAACCCGCTACTGTCAAACCTAAACCTTCTGTCAAACCAAAACCCGCTACTATCAAACCTCAACCTTCTGCCAAACTGAAACCCACTACTGTCAAACCGAAACCCACTAGTATCAAACCTCAACCTTCTGTCAAACCGAAACCCACTACTGTCAAACCTCAAGCTTCTGGAAAACCGAAACCCGCTACTGATGAAAATTCAGTGTCTGAGGAGCAAAAGGATAAAGACAGTGGTTCTCGTGAAGATGATAGTGATTCTGATAAAGATGGTAGTAATGGGGAGGAGAGTAGTTCGAATGAAGATGTTAGTGATGAGGATGAGGATGAGTATGATGGCAAGGGTGAGGATGAGGGTGAGGGCGAGGACGAGGATGAGTCTAATAAAGAAGAGGGAAGTGAAAAGGACAGGGGTGAGGAAAGTGAAGAGGATGAGGAGTTAATTAAAAATTTAAAATCAAAGAGCGTTAAGAAAAAAGTACAAAGGTTAAGAAAGAGATTTCTAAGTCTGATAGCGACTCCAAAGAACAAAGGGCTAAGAAACGTGACAAGCAGATGAAGGATATTTCAGAGACTAAGAAAAGGAAACGTGTTTCTAAGTCTGATTCTTTGTCAGAAGAAGAAAATGTCTCGAAGCCTAAGAAATCTTTGAAGAAGGCTGTAGTTTTATTGAAGTTAGGAGAGAAGGTCTTGAAGCCTAAGAATGAGCATTTGTTAAAGGCGGAAGAGAAGGTTAAAGTGAAGAAGGAGCATGTATTGAAGTCAGATTCAAATAAGGAGAAGAAGAAACCTCTTACTGCTGACCAGATTGAGAGGAACGAGTATCTGAGTAAATTTAATGTTCTCTTTTCTAGGACAGATCCTTCTAGCTTGTTTTCTACAATCCGTGATGCGAGAGTTTCCATGAAATCTTTCTTGTCGGATATTGGTTTTTCTTCATTGCACTTGGTTTCTATTGACACACTTCCATCTCATTTGGCAAGGTTTGTGGTGCCAAAGTTTAATAACAAAACTTAAGAGTTTGTGTTGGAGAAGGGGACGATTCTTGTCACTCGTGAGAAAATCCAAGAGATCTTAGGAATTCCTCTTGGTGGAATTTCTTTATTTGATTTACCCGAGAGACCTCTTAATGATGCTTTTGTGAAGCTGTGGTTGAAGCAATTTTATCCAAAGAAGTTGAAGGATATCCGTGCTAGTGATATTGCTTCAAAGTTGGTCCTCAGAGAGCGATTTGACTTTATGCTTAAAGTCAACTTCCTTATGTTATTTACCATTGTTATCGGTAAAGCTGATACAATTAAGGCGATTGTTAATTTGAGTGTTCTTAGACGTATTACTGAAGATACTAACATTGCCAAAATTGATTGGTGTGGTTATATTTACGACTGTCTTAAATATAGTGAACTCCCAAAGACTCTTGGCGGCTACTATATTGGTCCATTATGCTTCTTGATTGTAAGTTTATCCTTTTTATGTTTACAGTTTTTGTGTATGCTTTTTTATGATCTCATTGTGAATTTTTTTTACTTTTAACAACTCATGTATCTTGATTCCACAAAATTTGAGCATTTTAATGTTATTCGTTACCGTCCTGCTATCTGAAACCGGAGCACAACTTCGATGAACCTACGATAGAAGCTTGAAATTGAAAGACAAGTCATAGGTAAATTGGATTTTCATGGAGATTAGAGTGAATCTGAAGTACATGAAACCGAAGGTTTTTATGATGGTGTTGTGAATGTGAGCGAGGTTCGCACTTCCTGTGTGCCTCCTACTGACAAACAGGTTTGACTCTTTTCCTATCTTTTTTGAATTTTTTGTTTGTACAAGAATCACATATGATTCAAACATATGTGATTCAGAGAGAATCATATGTGATTCTGATAGAATCATATGTGATTCAAACAGAATCACATATGAATCAAGTAAGAATCACATATGATTCAAACAGAATCATATGTGATTCAGAAATCACATATGATTCAAGTAAGAATCACATATGATTGTGTTTGAATCATATGTGATTCTGTTTGAATCAAATATGATTCTGTCAGAATCACATATGATTAAAGACTGAGTGACATGTTATTCAAGATTTTCACTTCAGTTTTATGTGGCATGTCTTATAGGATTTTGTTTTTATCTTCAGAGTTTTTGCAAGATGATTAAAAACAAGCTTTCAAACATATCTCGTAAGAAGGTTGAACTTGAAGATCTTCTGAAAAAGGCTAATACCGAGTTTCCGAATGACGAAGAAGTTCTTGGATTATACGAGAAATATGGACGAGTATTCAAAGAAATTATCTTATTTGAAGATGTTCATGTTGATTATTTTAATTCAGGAGATGAAGGAGGTTCTGATGGTGGTGCAAACGTTGATGATGGAAATAAAGATGTTGATGGGAGATAATTTGGATGGCGAGAACATTGATGGTGTGACGAAAGGTGATGGTGGTGATAATGTGGAGGGCGAGATTTTTGCTTGCGAGGCTGTTCTTGAAGATGAAGAGGAATTACCAATAATGATGTTGTGGGATTTGAATCGATTAAAGGGTTGTATCTTGAAGATGAAGATTTTTGTGGCATTTGGGAAGAAATTGAGACGAAGCAACATCGAGGTGAGTTTCTTGTACTTGATGGTTATTTGTTTAAGGGTAATCGTTTGTGTATTCCAAAGACTTCTCTTAGGAGTCAATTGATCAAGGAGGTGCATGCGGGGAGATTTGAGCGCTCATTTAAGTCGTGACAAGACTACTTCTAGTATGGAGAGTCAATTTTATTGGCCTCAATTGAAGAGGGATGTTGGTTCATTCGTGAAAAGGTGTGTTGTGTGTCAAGAAGAAAAGGGTATAGCACAAAATACGGGACTTTATATGCCTTTACCCGTACCGAGAGTCCTTGAGTTGATATTTATATGATTTTGTGCTTGGACTTCCTCGTACCCAACGGGGAGTTGATTCTGTGTTTGTTGTTTTTGATAGGTTTTCCAAGATGACGAATTTCATTCCTTGCAAAAAGACTTCGGATGCGGCGCATATTGCTAGGTTTTTCTTTCAAGAGGTGGTTCGTTTTTGGTTGACACTTTGGAGGCGTTTGGGTACATCCTTGAACTTTAGTAGTACTGCTCATCCTCAAACAGAAGGTCAAACCGAGGTGGTCAATAGGACATTGGGAAATACGATAAGGTGTTTGTGTAGAGAGAAGTTGAAGCTTTAGGATGTGTCGTTGGCTCAAGCCGAGTTTGCTGATGCAGGATTTCTGACCAGGTTTTAATATTTAAAATGTCTCGATTACCTATGGTCTACCTTATGCACTCACGGGCAGTGTACACGGTCGTGTTTAGTGTAGTATTCGGTAAAATCGAGGTCGTCCCAAGAGCTATGTGTATCGGAAATTAACTTAAGTCTATGTCACGTTTTAAGAGATTTTTTATTGATTGATTAATTAAACTAATAACAGAAATGAAATGCGAAAATTAAATAGAGGCAAATTCAATATGATTAATAGGCATGTTTTTCTAGCAAACAAGCTAATGGGAACGATAGTGATACATTCTCAAACCGCGTTCATCCACGAATGGATCGTGGCAAAGGTCGGTAGACTCCGATGGTCAATTCGTCTACCCTATGATTCTTAGAATCCTCACCAAGATGAACAGGTCACTAGGGGTGTTCATCGGTTCGGTTATCGGGTTGTTCGGGTTGTTCGGTCGGTTTGTTTGGTTAATTTTTTTTTCTGGATATAACCGAGAACCGAACCGAACCGAAATTAAAATGATTCAACCGAACCGAATAACCGAAAACCGAACCTTCATAACCGAAAACCGAACCTCCATAACCGAAAACCGAACCGAATAACCCGAATTACACAAAATTTAATTATTTATTCATTTATTTATAACATTTTTAAAAAGAAAAAAAAATTAAAGCTTTAAAAATATTATATTTAAAAGAGTTTTAATATTTTTTTTAGGGGTAATTATGAGAATGCATGTTTTGCTCAAGGTGTCAACACTTTTTAGGAAAAAAGTTGGGGTATTTCCAAAATAAACTTTGAGACTTGCGACTTTTCTACTTTTCGTATAAGCTTGACAAGTGTCCTTCGAAGTTTGTGTACCCAATCATTTTTCTCGACTTTTACCAATGATTGTACAAATGACGAATCTAGCGACTTTTTAAGAATCTTACATTTTTTTTTTTTTGTCCTTTAGTAAAAAAGTCAAAGTTACGAAATTATTTTTTATACATTTAGTTCCTTCCCGAGGCGACTTAAGTTTAAATAATATAAGCGACTTTTTTTACTTTATACTTTTGTACCTTTTAGTATCTTTTTTACACTTTTCAAAATTATAATTTTAACTAAATTGTCTATTATACCCTTGTCTCTTTCATTTCCACCAATTTTTCTTTCCTCCCATTGTTAAAATAATTCAAGTGGTACACCAGCCAACTTGTAATTGATAATCATGAGAAAAATATTGCTCTCAAACACTTCCTATTTTTGCCAAAAATTTCACTCGTTCTTCACACGGCAATCAATCGTTAACTGTTGGATCATTACGAAATTTTAGGTGGACGTTCTCAATATATTCATCTAACTTTGCATCGGAAGGATCGTCGATCGGAGCTTTTATGCAAAAGATACAGGCTATCGAATATAGCTGCAGAGAAGGTTAAGTTTTTCGAATTTTTTTTTGGGTTTGATATCTTTTGCATCATAATTTTATAACAATAGTGGGTCATCATTGCTCTATCATTGAATCACTAATTGTTTAATGAGGGTCGGTGGTATCCTTGATTTATTTTATCATCAAAGTTGATTGCACAATATTTTAAGCGATGTAATTTTACCGATACGATCCTCATGATGTTGCTATTCTTTTAAGTGGATATTTTTTGTGGGCAACGTGTGAGGGTCCTGGTGTGTATCAATCTATCATTGGTGTCTTGTGCTTTGGTAGGATCAACAAGTGGGATCACGCACATGGGCTCATAATATATTATAAAAGCGTTTTTGCTACTGCTCCTATGATTGGTATATGTTTCTGTTATTGCCGTTGTGCTTACTGCTGCCAGACGATACATGTTTAACCACTGCTATCATGACTCGAAACCACTGCCAAGTTATCTCGAAACCACTGCTAGTGTTTCTTGGTAACCACTGCTACGAAACCACTGCTAGCTTTACTCGTAACCACTGCTGGGCTTATCGATTGGTTTCCACTGCTCGTACTTTGGTTATTACTGTTCGATGTTGCTAATAGTGTTGTCTTTGTTAGTTCAGTTGTGATACTGTTGCTCCTGCAGTGTCAAAAGCAACAGAAGGCTTCGAGGGTTTTTCACGATGAATATGAGAAGCATGGGATATCGATGGAATTTATGAATGGTGATTTGGAGGGTTTGTGATCAATGGAGGATAGATTGAGTTGTACTAGTGTTGCAAACTGGTTCAATTCTTAATATTATGTGCATGTTATCAATCCATCATAATGAGATATATACCAAAATAAAAAGAAGCCTTGAATAACGAGTATGTTGAACATAATACAGTTACTCAAAGACAATAACCTAAAGCAAAAGAAAAATAACATACAGAAAAGTCTAGTAACCAGTTTTACTAAGTTGTTAAAAGGCCATAATTTTCAATAGGTTATAGTATCAAGTAAGTGAGTTATGGAGCACCTCAAAACAAGTTTACAAAAACACTGATCTTGAAGCAAGGCTAGAAGATATTCACATTAGATGCTTGAGCCACACTCGCAGGCAGTCTTATGTGGTCACTCAAATGCAATACTAGATGGAAGTAAAGTAGGTGAATCAGGCAGGTTGACCCATAGCCATTTTTGTCCAAAACTTTTATTAAATGATAAGTGCGTCAAACATGGTCACAAACATTATACTATTTCAGCAATAATCCAATTCTCTGGATAAATTGTTGTAATAGGTTCTCGTTCAATATAAAAATGGGCCACTTTAAGATAACTGCAACTTGTTTGACACATTTTATGCTACTGAGTAGTTTTATTTAATTTACCCGTTTGACCTGTTAGCGATAAAAAAGATAAAAAGGCCAACGAACTAAAAAGACAAAGGATCACCTGCGCCATTTTCCACAAACAGTTCCAACAACATCATCTACTACTTGTCGGCATTGAAGCCAATTCCCAATAGGACTGAGTCTCGAAAGTTTGCTGGATCCCCAATCCTGCAACGATGATGCAGAATATTGTGTTAAAAAATCTACACCACTGCTAACCAAAACAATAAAGCAGAAAGAAAAGATATTCTTACTAGATAACTAGCACACTCCAAGGAACTTATTTCTGTAGGTTCAACGTAATCATTAAGTTGACTGCTTCAAGACACAACAGCCTTGTTATTAACATAAACGGCAAATTAAACAAAGATGACAAGAGTATGCAAATAAAAGACAACAACATCGAGTAAAAACATAGATTTGGGAACTGTTTATGGAAATCTAAGAATGGTCGGTCGAATTTTAGAGTCAACCATTAGATTTCCAAGAGATGATTAATAAAAATGACTAGCTATATCTGGTTAGTGGTTACTTGTGATGTTTTCGTGATGATCAACAAAGAAATGAAATAGATACAAACTAGACTAATCAGAACACAACAGAAACATTGTGAATGGGTGTATATCAGTATATGACTGGTAGACTAGCCATAGGGGATAAATCGGTAAAACTCAAGCTAAGCTGATCATTTAGTTCGGCACAAGTGATGATGGTCCAATGTACACAAGAAGGCCGTACGTGTTTTTGATATTATGATTAGACGCTATGTGATCCAATATTCACTAAAGGGCTTGGTTTACACACATAATGTGCATGTATCCCAAATAATGTGATAAAAGGCGTAACACGAGTACGAACTAAGGAGGATGACAGCAACCGGGCATTGAGTATTTGAGTTACTAGGAAAGTGTCATGGGTGGCACTTGAAGATAAGACTGAGGGTTTGTCTTAACAAAAGAAGATAAGCTAGACTAAGCCTTGTGCGGTATCCTACATATTAAAATTAGACCTAAACTCTTATGTTAAGATATTTGTGCTCTTTAAACCAAGAACCCTTGGTGAAAATCAGGATTTTACATTCTAAATAAATACCGGGCCAATGACTTGAAAGTCACTCGCTGCAAAAGTGGATTTAAATGCACACACCCTCCTACATTGTCAATTCAAAACTCAAAAGAACTAGAGTCTACTATATTGAGATGGTTTCCTACAATGTCTATTCAACTACCCATTAGTTAAACTCACCCGTTTTGATTACCACCCCACCCGTTTTGGCACAAGTACACCTCTCCAGCATAAAACAATATTAAGTATCAACTAATACAGTCTAAACAAACCCCTTGACTTAAGCATTAAAACAACGTGTGAGGGTCCTGGTGTGTATCAATCTATCATTGGTGTCTTGTGCTTTGGTAGGATCAACAAGTGGGATCACGCACATGGGCTCATAATATATTATAAAAGCGTTTTTGCTACTGCTCCTATGATTGGTATATGTTTCTGTTATTGCCGTTGTGCTTACTGTTGCCAGACGATACATGTTTAACCACTGCTATCATGACTCGAAACCACTGCCAAGTTATCTCGAAACCACTGCTAGTGTTTCTTGGTAACCACTGCTACGAAACCACTGCTAGCTTTACTCGTAGCCACTGCTGGGCTTATCGATTGGTTTCCACTGCTCGTACTTTGGTTATTACTGTTCGATGTTGCTAATAGTGTTGTCTTTGTCAGTTCAGTTGCGATACTGTTGCTCCTGCTGTCTCAAACGCAACAGTAGGCTTCGAGGGTTTTTCACGATGAATATGAGAAGCATGGGATATCGATGGAATTTATGAATGGTGATTTGGAGGGTTTGTGATCAATGGAGGATAGATTGAGTTGTACTAGTGTTGCAAACTGGTTCAATTCTTAATATTATGTGCATGTTATCAATCCATCATAATGATACAACATTGTTCGAGTACTTAAGTTGTTGGTATTGGTGATTTATATTTTAATGTTGCTCGAAGTAATGGTAACTTACTGTTATGATTTGGATGATTTTGTGTTCGGTTTTTTAGGGTTCTATGAATGACGATCTTTGTTGTGAAATGTTTTCTGCTACGAGTCATTTATACTGTTAGTTAAGGGTACAATAGTCATTGTAATTAAAAAAGTATTTAAAAGTTATGTAAAAAAAATATAAAAGTACAAAAGTACAAAGTTAAAAAAGACGCTTAAAGTAATTCGCTTAAGTCGCTCAGCATTGGGAAGGAGCAAAATGAATAAAATAATACTTTTCAAAGTTTGACTTTTTCCTTGAAAATATAAAAAAAAATCGCTCGAATCTTAAAAAGTCGCTCGATATAAGTCGATTATAAATCATAGGTACGAAAAGGTAATTTCAATGATTGGGTTCTGAAAAGTGTCAGGACACTTGGCACTCTTAGATTGGAAGGAAAAAGTCGCAAGTCTCAAGGTTTATTTTGGAAATACCCAAACTTTTTTCCTAAAAAGTGTTGACACCTTGAGCAAAACATGCATTTTCAGAATTACCCCTTTTTTTATATAAATATATAAAAATATATATATATTTATTTGATTTCGGTTTTCGGTTCGGTTTTCGGTTTGGATTGCTAAAACCATAACTGAACCGAAAACCGAATATTTAATTCGGTTCGGTTCGGTTTTGACAAATTTGGTTCGGTTACAAGTTCGGTTCGGTTATTTTCGATTCGGTTCGGTTTCGGTTTTCGGTTTATTCGGGTATTACCCAACCCATGAACACCCCTACACGTCACCTGGGATCATTCGGCAATCTAATAGCAGTCATTAAGTGTCGGCGCTTACTATCGCATTACATGGGTTCTAAAAGTCACTATATTCTTGCTTCAAGTGGGGGTTTAAGTCGCTAGGACAACATTTGGTCAGTTCGTCCTAACCTATCAGCAAAGGCTTCCACCCGAGATCAAGCTACTACCCTTGAAAGTGGAGTTGTTTTTAGTCCCCTAAGCCAGGTCATTAAGTACCGCTACATGCAAGATTCGAAACAATGTGTGCCTGGGCGCTAGCATCTTAGACACACATCCCTAACTTCGTAAGTTCATCCAAACGACCGGTGATCATTTGGTCAGTTCGCACAAGCGAGGAAGGGTCGTCAGTTGGTCAATTCTTACCCTCCCCTACTCAACCTAACTACTTAGGGTCAGTTGGTCAATTCTCCTAAGCAAGTAGATATGATCGCCATTCAAAACTACCGAAGCTACCATCGAACTATGCAGGCATACACAAGAAACAATTAATCAACGCAAAAGCATTAATAATAAAAGAATCAAAACTAGGCTAGCGCCTAGTTTTCACACAACCGAATGGAATGACAAATAAAACACGCATATAAGAAATAAAATAAACAAGAATAAACATCAAATAATAATTGACTAATAATAAATTACTAATCAATTAATAAGAACACGATAAGAATCAAGGCACCAATAATTAATTGAGATCAAAATTAATAAAATAATGAAACCAAATTAATAAAAAGAGTTGGAAAAGTGATTACAAATCGTGCCAAGATAATGCTATCAATCCCCTAGTTGAGTGCCATGACAAAACCCCGAAAGGTTTGCTTCTTGAAAAGCCACGCACCAATTAACTTCTTTGTCTTTCTTTTTGTTTTCTTCCGTCGGCAACTAAAGACCAACAACAATTGGTTTTTTTATCTCCAACCTAATTTAATATTCAAAATGGGATGTATGTTACTGAATGACCTCTTCTCGTATATGTTGCCTTTATATTTATAATAAACGAGTGTTGGAAAACCCGCGCGATGCAGCGGGATTGCTTTTGTAGACGTGAATTTGGAACTGGTGAATGACCGGAAAATTTGTTTGGACCGGCTTTGCAAATACAATTAAAAACTTAGGGACTATTTTCGCGGCTACAAAGGACTTACTTTGTAACGACACTTAAACCTTATGGACTATTTTTGCCAAATTTCTATAGATAGGTACTAATTCTACAGGACTTACTTTGTAACGACACTTAGACCTTAGGGACTATTTTTGCCAAATTGCTAAAGATAGCAATTAATGCTCAAGGACTTACTTTGCAACGACAGTTGAACCTCAGGGACTATTTTTGCCAAGTTGGCAAACATTGCATTTAATGCACCTAGTTTGCAAAACTTGTTTTGTTTGCAAAACTTGTACGCTGAATAGTATATATATACAATAAGTTTTGCCTATTTTCACTTTAGGTCCTTGATCTCTTGATAAATTGCAACTCGGTCCTTGGCTCTTTTAAACTTCATATAAAATGGCCGCATTTAATTAATTACGGCGTAATTAAATTATAATTACACCGTAGCCTTCAAAACTTTGCGCCCAAGTAATTAATTATAGCGTAACTAAATCATCGGGTTACGCCGTAATCCTTCGTCAGCACATACTTATCCACTCCGAAATTATCTCTACGGCGTAACTAAATTGTCATGTTACGCTGTAGCTTTCAAAATAATAATTACGGCGTAACTAAAAGAGTTGGTTACGCCGTATCCTTCATAGCATCATATTTACGCCGTAACATTTTTAAGTAGTTACGGCGTAATCTTCACACAGAATCCAAAGGCCCTAGTAGTGTGAGTTACGGCGTAAGTAAATTGTGCACTTACGCCGTAATCTATCTTCAGAACATATAACTGACCTTATATCACTTCTTTTCCGCTCCAACGCCTCATTTATCCTGAAATGCAATTATGAACGAATATGAACGAATTAAGTACCATATCAATACAAATGAGGCTTTAAACACGGGAATTTGATATGTAAAATATCAGGCTAATTTGATGTTATCAAATATCCCCACTTGAACTCTACTTGTCCTCAAGTAGACCCTTTAAATAATTCTTAAAAAGATATATCCCAAGATTAATAGGAATATATGAGTTTAAAAATCACCTAAGGTAGAAAATTCCTAACCGAGCACCTCACGAAAAGGGAATTGAAATCACACTCTCTCTCATAATTCACGTGTTTATTTATGGGTTATCACTCAACTGCTCAGTCATGGTGAGTATTATATCATAGGCTTGGCAAAGATACTAATCTCCACCACTAGAGTCTATAGATGCAGCTATTGTAAAAGGCAATGGGTTGACACAACATAAAGGCGTACGGGGTTATTTTGTCATTACTAACGAGCTACGGCGAAGGGGACGAAATTAATGATACATGACCAAATCCATGGTCAAGACACCAATGATTGCTCGCTTCCTCACTTAAACTCGATTCATGACTAAGGGTAGGATAAGACATGGGAAAACATTTAATGGGAGTACACAAAAAGACACGAAACAAATAGATTCCTAAGTTCACAGTCGCCCCACCACTAGTCGCATTTAATTCCATAGCAAAAATCAAGGGTCAAGAGTCAAGGGGTCTTCAATACACGAGTCAATGCATATAAAATGTAGCGTAGTGCCTCATAATCTCCATAGACCAGGCAAATAAGATGCATTAACTCGGCCTTCATTATCAATGAAAAAAAGTATGTGCTATAAAAAATTTAAAATATGAGTAATTTTAGCACATATTTTTACTACAAAACTATAAAATCAATCATTTCTATCTCCCATCCCTCCACTTGGGATGTACAATGCCCTCATTGGACAAATATTGATTAAAATTTGAAAGGCGATATAAATGTACGGGTTTCTAATTTTATCCGTAAGACAAAACGGATATGTAACAACTGCGCCTAGTTGAACAAGGCGGACCAATAATCATAAATAAACACTTGCTTGCATGCTTTTTTTTCACTCTCTTTTCTTTTTTCTTTCTTTTTTTTCAATTTTTTTTTGCAAGACAAGGTATACATGAATATAAACGATACGAACATAAAAAGTATCCCCCCACTTGAGATCAACTATCATCTAAACCCGATCTTCTTCCACAACCCTTTATTCAAAACCCGCGTCTTTCACCGGTGGAACCAAAATTAACCGACAACGGCCGGACCATGGACATAAGGAAACTACAGGGTAGGCTAGGCGATAGGTGTAACGAAACAATTATATTGGGTGAACAAAATGAAAGGAATGGCTCAAACAGGTGTACTAGGGGTATCTTTGTTAGGATTTGGAAAATTCAGTAGTTAAAGTGTCGGTCACCTCAAGTATCTGTAATCGTTAGAAAGCTCGTAGTCTTAGTTATTTAATGTTAAGTAGTATTTAGTTAAGTAACACCGTGGAGGACGGACGGGTCTTTACCCACTGTATGCCTGATCCACAGCCCGTCAGGTGGCGTTTTATGTAAAGACTATAAATATTCTCTACCTCCCAAGGTTGAGAGTTGGAGCTCATAATAAGATTTTTCTTTCTCTCACTAAAGTTCCCAACTCTTTTTCATTTCTCTCTCTAGAACTTTCTCTCTCTAAATATATTAAACGCCCCATAGTGATTATGGTTTAGTGTGTTTGTGAAATCCTATATGTTACAATTGGTATCAAGAGCCATGGCTTGATCACTCATCTTTCATGCTCTTTGTTTTGGTGGATTTCATAAGGTTTTTGGGGTATTAAGTGTTTAGAAGAGTTGGATTCATTTCGACAAATTCTAGTGTTAAAGTTTGAATTTTGCTTGTACTTTTGTGTTTAGGATCATCATATGTGTTTATGTTTTGAATTGGAAGGCTTAAATCATTGTGGTTTGGTTGTTTTTGATTGATAAAGTGGTTATTTTTTAACTTTGTACTAAGCGAGTTGTGTCTCGGATATTTAGTTCTTCAAAGCGAGTTGCTTTGTTACTTTGGATGCAGTTGATATATGCGACTTGTCCATTTAGCGAGTTAAGCTTTTAAGCAACTTGGTGGTTAAGCGAGTTGTGTCTGTTTGCGACTTGCTATTAAGCGAGTTGATTCTTAAAGCGACTTGCTTCTTTAAGCGAGTTGATTGTGTTGCAGTTGATCTGAAGCGAGTTGGCTATTTAGCGACTTGTTGCATCAAGTGAGTTGATTGTGTTGCTTGAAGTTGATATTAATGCGACTTGGCTATTTAGCTAGTTGATTCCTTGCTTACTTGTTCCTTTGAGAGAGTTGGTTGTTTAGCGAGTTGATTACTAAGCGAGTTGAGTGTTTAGCTACTTGTCAATTTAGACTTGTCACTTCTTCGTGATACATTCTTACGGTTGTTCTTTTGGTTTAGTAAAATCCGTGAAAGAATCAATTTCCCGGTTTAATCAAAGAATTGTAAAATCCCGTAGAACTTGTAATCATGGCAAACATCGTTCCTACTATTGTTTCTTCCGTAGTCGTGAGGATGTTCAAGCTGGGGTCGGATACTCGTCCACCTATGCTTGACAGGCTGATTATGATTCATGGGCTCAACGAATCCGATTGTACTTGTTTGGGAAAAGGGGTCAACATTCTCAAGTCAATAGATGAAGGACCTTATCAGATTGAGATGACTAGAGACTTAATTGATACAGCTGCAGATGGAACAATGATCTATGGAATAGACAGACCAAAGACGTATGATGAGCTCAATGATAGGGAGAAAAAGAGATTTGATCTGCGGATATCAAGGCTTCAACATTATACTTCAGTGTCTTCCAAAAGATATCTACAAGCTTATCAATCACAACACTGAAGCAAAGGCGGTATGGGATAATGTCAAGATGCTTCTTTCTCGGTTCAATTAACTATGGAAGACAGAGAATCACAACTCTATGATGAATTTGAGCACTTCAAGATGAAACGAGATGAGAGTGTCTATGAGTATTACGTGAGATTCCACAAGCTTGTTAATGACATGAGGAACATCGGAATGACTATGCCAAACATTCATTTGAACTCAAAGTTTGTGAACAACATGAATCCCGAATGGCACAAGTTTGTCACCTCTGTGAAGCTAACCAAAGGATTGAAGAATACAAACTATGAGCAACTCTATGCCTTCCTTCTTAGAATGAGAGACATGCCATGTTTGAAAAGAGGATTCTTGAACAATTCAAAACAAATCCGGGAGAGACAAGCTCATCAAATGATTCAACCGCCTTCTACTCAAACATTGGGATTACCACTAAAGCTTCACAAGTTATACCCATGGGTGATGGCACTCACAAACTCATTCCCGATCCTATGTTCAAACAAGCGATCCGATGCACGTGAGCAACTTCATTAATCAACTGGCTCTCCTGATTAGTCAAAACATGAGCTCTCTTCCACACACCAATAACAACCTCGAAGCGACATCTAATCCACACAATCAAGCCAGCATGTCGGAGATGGGAAGGTTATAGTACAACCAGGTTCAAGAAAGGCAGGTATGAAACAAGGAAGGGGTGGAGTTGGTAGAGGCTATGTGGCAAATCGAACAGGGAAGGAATGGAAATCAGGGACAACCAAAGCCGATCAAGTGTTACAACTATGGAGGTGAGGGGCACATTGCAAGGAACTCGCACATCGCCAGCGCCCTCGAATGCGAGTACTTGAGGGGATAAGATGTTGCTTGTTCAAGCTCGGGATAATGGTGCAGCTTTGGATGAAGAAGAGTTGTTGTTTCTTCTGAGGGAAATGCCAAGACGTATGATGAGATGTGGATGAGCGGCCAATTGAGGAGAGGCCACAATCATCGAATGCCTTTCAAGTCGTGATTGTGATGCATACGACTCGGCGTTGATGATGAACCTACTGCATAAACCATTTTCATGGCTAGCATTTCTCCAATGGTCTCTCCTAAAGTCTCTTCATCACCACAAGTTGGTCCATCCAAAGACAAACTCATTTATGAGGTATTAAAACTATATGATGATCTTTGATGTGCAAAAGATGCATGACAAAGTACAATCAACTGAAACTATTGAGTCAACTATTGAAAATATGGGTAATATCAATGTTGTCCCATATGATCAATATGTGAAACAAAGTGAAAGTGAGGTAGTACCAAGTGATGCATCTTGCATCAACAATGACTATGCTTTTGATGAATACACTTGGATGTGCCCCGATGATTACATTATCTCGAACTTAATGCCTATAAAGAACGTGTTGCTATTTATGAACAACGAGCTAAGTTTGAATTAACTACTCGTGGCGGAGTTGGATAACCAAATGCGTAATTATTAGAAAAGTAATTTTAGAGAAGGAGTCTTAAAACAAGAGTTAAACTCCTTACAAGAAAAGCTTTCTAAAACTGCTAAGCAAAAACAGGAACTTCAAGAAAATGTTAAAATGCTTAAGCAAGAATTCAATGCTAAGGAATCAAATCTTTTGAATGATTTTTCCAATCTAAAAACTTTGAAAAACAAGCTTGAAAATAAGTTGTACATACAAGGGAATACCATTGATTTTCACTTGATCACTAATCATAAAGTCTTAAGCGATAAGCATAGCATTCCCCTTGTTGAGGAACCAAATCGAGAGGTCATTAAAAGGCTAGAAGCTGCTCATAAGGTACTTTATGATGGTAATGAAATCCTTAAGCCTAGGCAGAAACCTAGTTGCGCTGAGTGCACTGAGGAAGATAAGAAATCAGATGAGGTCACTAGGAAGAAAATGAATAAAAAACTCAACAACCCTATATGTAAAGAGAAAAACATAACCATCAAACCTCATGATTACACTAAGGAAAATTGGATCTCCTTTAACATGTTTAAGCCTCAAACTCAATTAACCCGAGCAATTTTTGGAAGAAGATATGGAAAAGCAAAAAGCAAAGAATCTTGTTGTAACGAACCATCCCCTTAGGAAAATGCCTGCAGCGACAGTGTATCCTCCAAATACACCAATGCATTTAGTTCCTAGGACTATTGCCACTAAGAGCAAGACCTTGATTAGTCAATATGTTATTTTTCAACTATTTGTCGATTTTGAGAAAACTTGTAAGAAAAGATCACACCAGCTGGGATAACGAGGGGAAAGGGGTTTTGAGCAAACAAAAGAATGTTATTTAACTGAGGTCATGCTTTTCTTTAAACAACTAAAAGATCATTTTGAGAGTCTTAAAAAGGGTATTGATTCTGACATAAAAGGAATGGAAAAGGAATTTGATGCAATGATAGTTGAGGTTAGTGACTATGAGCGAGGATTAAAATATAATGAGATTGAGAGGAAAAACTTGCATACCTTGAATGAGAATCTTATTTCTGAATGTATTGCTCAAGAAGTCTTTTACAGCTACAATTGCTCCATTAATGCTTCCCAATTTCATGAACTATCTGTTGCCCTGAAAGTCTCCCATGATCGTGTCATTGAGCTTGAAAAGACAATTCGAAACTTAATGAGTAAATTGATCAGGATGATCACGATAATTTGGTAAAGCATCTTTCTAAACTAGAAGTTGAACATTTTGATCTGCAATTAAAATATCAGCATTTGAAAGAAAATGTTAAAACCTCAAATATCAAGACATCCTTGCATGTTCCTGAATTTGACGCAGTTTTTGAAATTAGCAAACGTGATGAACAAATTCGAGCTCATTGTAACACAATCAGAAAGTTGAAAGCCCAAATCTCTCAATTAAAGGGTGAAAAGAACAATGTGATTGGCTCCCAAATGCCTTCTCCTTTAGATTCTCAGTACTCTCAAACTTTTCATCTTCAAAACTTAGTTAATGCCTTGCAAAAGGAAAACGAGAGTTTTCTAGAAGAAAATGAAAAAATTAAAAAACACTTTAAAGAGTTATATGATTCAATGAAAGTCACTCGTGACCAAAAAAAAAATAACGTCTTTACAAAAGGAAATTGAGAATCTGAGAAGCGGAAAATGGGAAGCGCCACTTGTTTTAATAAGAATGTTGCATCAAAGTCATCCTCGGTATGCAAATACTTGTTTGTTAAATACATTCCTCCTCATCTTAGGAATAATGAACACGAGTTTCATGACTATTGTAATCACCTTAAGGATAGTCTAGAATGTCTCCGTGAGATTGTTGAAGAGGATTTCATTAATAAACCTCTTGATAGAGAAATTAGGTTTGCTTGCCTCCAGGCCAAACGATCTCAAGAGCTGCTAGAATCTGTAATTGCAACATGTCCTAAATCCTTAGGTGCAAAAGGCAAAGCGGTGATGCCTTGTTCTATGCCTAGTGCCAAGCATACAAACCATTCTATGCCGTTTCAAGAAAGTGAACACCAATGTGCCCTCTAGTAGTAAAGACCCTTGTACATCTAGTTCAGGGAATGCAAAAGTAAATCAACCCACTAATGTTCCCATAATTCCCTCTACAGGAGTAATCAGTGACATTAAAGCAAGCGGTCAAAGCCTCGGGCAATACCAAGCAAGATAGGACCTGCAAAGCTAAGAATGTGCATTGGAAGAGAGTAGAAGACCAACCTAGGAACCTTAAGTTTGTGTTGAATAAAACGAATCGTGTTGATTCTAGTATTAGCCATAGGCGTCTTGTAATTAATTAAATTCTAATACTATTTGCAAACCATGTAATGATATGCCGTTGAATTGCATTTACTAATCATGATTATGGTGTGAATGGTTTGTCTAATCTTTGTTAAATGCCCGAGTTAAGATTGTTAATGCTAAAAATCATGCAAAGAAGGCTAAAAGGCAAAAGCTCAAGAAAGTTAGAAAAGCGATTGGAAACCCACGGGAAGAACATTTAGTAAGATAGGTTATCAATGGATACCTTTTGGCCATAAGAATAATCGGTTTTGCCCTCAATCTGCTAAGACAATGCCCACTAGAAAATGGATGCCTATTGGTAGAACTATTCCCTTAAGAAGTGAACATACTTTGAATAGGTCAAATACAAACACCAGCATTGCATCTATTCCTAATGATTCCATTGCTTCTATACGATATGGATGTTTCTATTTCGATGTGGGTGTTCCAATCACTATTATTAACCAAATGAAACCCATTCTTGCATGGGGATCCCAATTATCGATTATCCATTCTTGTATGTGTTCAGCTGCGGATCGTTCAAATCGTTACGTGGTACTTGGACTCAGTGTTCCAAGCATATGGCTGGAGACCGGTCGCTGACTCATGAACCGTGGCAAATTCATTGGTTATTAGATTGGGAGCGATCATTTTGGTGCTATTATGGGTTATGAAGATTATGTTGTCGGTGATAGTGTTATCTCGGGGTATATTATGTTGAAGGTCTTGGTCATAACTTATTCTCTGTCGGACAATTACGTGATTACGATCTAGAAGTGGCCTTCAGAAAACATACTTGTTTAGTTAGAGAACTTGATGGTAAGGAACTTTTAAGAGGAACACGTGGTTCTAATCTATACACCATCTCTATCGAAGATATGATGAAGTCTTCTCCAATTTGTTTGTTGTCAAAGGCTTCAAAAACCAAGTCATGGTTATGGCATCGTCGTCTCAATCACTTGAACTTCGGCACCATCAATGATCTCTCGAGAAAGGACTTAGTTGTAGGTTTACCTAGACTCAAGTATGAAAAGGATCATCTTTTTCGGCATGCCAATTAGGAAAAAGCAAGAAGTATGCCCACAAACCTAAACCTACAAACTCTGTTATAGAAGTTCTTCATACAATCCACATGGACTTATGTGGACCCATGAGAGTAAAGAATATCTTTGGGAAGAAATACGTGTTAGTTGTGGTTGATGATTACTCTCGATTCACACAGGTTAAGTTCCTAAGGACAAAGGATGAAACTCCGATATCATCATCAAACTTATCAAGCAGTTGCAGGTTCGACTTAACAAAGCTGTCGAGAATCATCGAACAGACAATGGGCCGAGTTTGTTAATAAATAACTTAGTGAGTTTTATGAAAGTGTTGGAATCGGTCATCAAAGAAGTGTTCCACGAACTCCTCAACGAGCGGTGTAGTTGAAAAAATCGAACTCTTGTGAAGCCGCAAGAACAATCTTGATTTACTCAAAGGTTCCAATGTTTCTATGGGCTGAAGCCATTGCCATTGCATGCTACACTCAAAATTGGTCCCTAATTCACACTGCTCATGGAAAAACTCCATATGAACTTGTCCACAATAGAAAACCTAATCTCTCATTCCTTCGTGCGTTTGGTGCATTGTGTTACCCAACTAATGATGGTCAAGACTTAGGTAAACTAAGAGCAAAGCGGATATTGGAGTTTTTTTTGGTTATGCACCAAACAAGAAAGGTTACCGAATCTACAACAAGAGAACCAGAAATATCATGGAAACAATTCACGTTACGTTCGATGAGTGACGGTCAAATGGCTCTGGACAATCGATTCGGACCCGCTTCAAAACAGTCCCATTGGTTCATCCCTTGTACCAAACTCATTTACAGCAACTCCATATGTACCTCCATCTGAAGATGATTTAAAGAAATTGTTTGATCCAATGTTTGATGAACATTATGAACCAAATCTTTGATGAAATATCAATTCCATCAACGAGTACATCCTATCCCTGTGAATGAAGTGAACCCTTCAGTCTCAATATCATTAAGTCAAGAAGCCCTCTGCGATCACTCTGTCTCATCAATAAATCATCAATCATCAAATGTACATCATGGAATTGTTTATGGCATCAATGAAGAAGTTAATCCCTTTGCTACTCAGAAGATGCTCCATTTGAAAATATCTTTGCTCACGAATCATCATCGAGAACCTTCTTCATCGGAGATATCGACTCACGCTACTTAGTTCCACAACAACTACCACATGAACACCTTAGAAAATGGACACATGATCACCCATTGGACAACATCATTGGAAACCCTCACCCGGTATCCACAAGTAAACAACTTGCAAATGATGCCTTATGGTGCTTCTTCAACTCCGTACTCTCTAAGGTCGAACCAAAAGACATTAAAACCGCCATGAATGAAGGCTGCTGGTTCAATGCCATGCAAGAAGAAATTCATGAGTTTGATCGACTTGATGTATGGGAATTAGTACCTGCTCAGTTATTGCTATGATCATTGCTCAGAAATGGATCTTCAAAGTGAAACTTGATGAGCATGGTGATGTCCTAAAGAACAAGGCTCGATTGGCGCAAAAGGATACCGTCAAGAGGAGGGTATTGACTTTGAAGAATCATTTGCTCCAGTTGCTTGTATCGAAGCAATCAGAATCTTCTTGGCTAATGCGGCTAGTAAGAACATGGTAGTATATCAGATGGATGTGAAAACAGCCTTTCTTAATGGTGATTTGAAAGAGGTGGTTTCGTCGGCCAACCGAGGGTTTTGTGAATCCAAAACATCCTACTCATGTCTATCGCTTGAAAAAGGCTCTTTACGGTTTAAAGCAAGCTCCAAGGGCATGGTATGATACGCTATCAAAGTTTCTTCTATCCCTTTGGATTGACAAAAGGATTGATCCGACATTGTTCACCAGGAAGTCAGGCAAACATTTAATGCACGTTCAAATTTATGTTGATGATATTATCTTTGCCTCGACTGACCCCAATGAATGTGATCGTTTTCAAATGAAATGGGTTCCAAATTTCAAATGTCAATGATGGGACAAATGTCATTTTTCTTGGGATTACAAATTTCACAAAGTCCCGGAGGCATTTTTATAAATCAATCTAAATATGCAAATGAGATTTTAAAGAAATTTGGATTTGTATCATGAGACACCGTTGACACTCCCATGATTGAACATACTAAGCTGGATGAGGACCACTCAGGGATCATGGTAGATCAAACGAAATATCGTAGCATGATTGGATCCACGATGTACCTCACGCTAGCAGAGCCATCTTGTTATTTGTGTGCATGTGTGCTAGATATCAGGCTAAGCCTACTAAAAAGCACCTTGAAGCGGTTAAGCGGGTCTTTCGGTATCTCCAAGGAACCATCAATATGGGACTATGGTACCCAAAGGACACCGGTATGTCACTAACGACCTATGCAGATCTTGATCATGCAGTATGTCAAGATACGTCGAAGTACATCGGGGAGGTGCTTTCGGTTTTGGGTGATAAGCTTGTGGTGGTCTTCAAAGAGCAAATGAGTACTTCTATTTCCTCTACAGAGGCTGAATACATAGCCATGTCATCTTGTTGTGCTCAAATCCTTTGGATGAGATCCCAATTATCGGACTATGGCTTTGAATTCAACAAAATCCCTCATCTTGTGATAATAAAAGTGCTATTGCTCTCTCATGCAACAACGTACAACACTCAAGAGCTAAAGCACATTGACATCCGACATCATTTCATCAGGGAGCAAGTGGAAACGGTGTGGTGGAACTCTATTTTGTGAGGTCGAGAATACCGGTTAGCGACATCTTCACCAAAGCTCTTCGAAGAGAACGTTTTGAGTTTATTCTTCCTCGACTTGGCTTGAAAAGCCTTCAACCAGAAACACTCAAACGTCTTCAGGAGGAAGACGAGGAGTAAAGGTCTTTTCTTCATCTATATTTTGTATATACTTATTCAAAAAGCAAAATACAAAAATATAAATCTCTCAAAAATCCATAAAAAAAAATATTTTGAAAAACTTGATATATCTAAAAAAAAAATTGTCTTTTTTTTTGTCAGGTTTTTACCTCGATTCGATTATATCTACGGTCTTTGTGTTGTCATTCAAAGAATGACACGGGACTTTAGATGTTGTTCGAATGTTTAAAAAAAAAATCAAAAAAATCAAAAAATATTTTTGGGAGAAAGTAAAACAATGGTTTATTGTCATTTCGGCATAACCCGCTTTTCAAAAAAGAAACGAGCCATGCTTTATCTCATTTTTCAATCCTAATGCTCTGATTCTAAAACAAATGTTTAATTTCAAATATTTTCCTTCTAATGATTCCTCTGAAAAATATTTGCAATCTTATGAAAACTCAATTGTTTTGAAAACACTCCGGACTCTATTTTTGAAAATCAAAAGAACTTATCAAGTGTCAAAATCTCAATTCATCAATCAACGACTTTCGTCATTGATTGAGGGAGAATGATTTTCAATTAAATAAAAAAATGTTCTTTTCAAACAATTTGCACTTAAATGAGTAAGGTCTACTCTAAATGTTTTACAAAATGTTACACAATTGGTTCCAGATCTTGCTTATTATTACGTTTTCAAAAGATAATTATGGATGTTTAATCAATGGAGTTTAAAGTCTCAAAATCCAATCCTTATTAGTTAAAACGCTTTCATAATCAAGTCACAATTCTCCTTAAAAGCTTTCCAAATCAATTTAAATCGACAGAGATCACAAATCTCAAATCATTTGATATTTATGATGGGGAGAATTTGATTTAAATTGGATTTAAAGCTGATAATTAGATAGATGGTTTCATAAGTGTTTAGCATGTTTTCCTCCCGCAAGTGACAAACGATTTCAAATTTTCCATGCACATGTTGAGGGGAGCATCTATTTTAAACCTCAAATTATTGAAAGCGTGATGAATTGTCTCTAAGTCAGGGTTCCCTCTAATATTTGCAAAACTCTTTCAAAATTCGAGGCACATATTGAGGGGGAGCAAACTTGTGAAAACCTCATCCTTTCTCAAAATGTTGTATCTACTCAAATTGATTGGGAAGTGATGATGATCATTTTAGAAAATGTTAATCAAAAGATTGGACCTTTCATTCTTAATCTAACGATTTCAAATATCTCTTGCCTCCATGTGCTAAACAATTTCTAAATCTTATGCACATGTTGAGGGGGAGCATTTCTAAAATATCGAAACAATTAAGATACAAAATGCTTTGATTATATATCACAAGTATCTTGATTGATTCTCAAATGGTTTTCAATTGGTTCCAATGGCAGATGAACAATTCCAAAAAGACCGACCAACTTTACTTTATGTATGGTGATATAAGGATGATAAGGTTAGGTTGAGGTCCATGATCCGCCAGAACCGGAGGGATCTACCCAGGGACAATCCACTAGATAGTGTAGAGTCCTTAGGTATGATGGAAAAAAGGAGAAAAGTGAGATATGGGAAGAGTGCTGACTGAGATAGAGCTAGAACTGGAATAAACCTAACAAGGTGCTAGTAATGAAGTCTCGGTAAGCACTGAAGGGGTTGAAGAATGAAAAAGAATTGAACGTGAAAAAAGGGTGAAAAGAAATAGCCCTCCATTTATTCAACCTCAGGGCAAAAACCGGGTTCAATTCATATACTCTTGGTGATTACCAAGGTAACATCGGTATTGAAGACAAGACGTCATGGACCCAGTGGCCTTGCACTTCAACTTTCCAAACCACTCAAGTTCCTCTTAAAGGGCTTGTTTCATTCTCCGAGGAAACCAAAATCTATCGACTCTCTATTAAGAGATTGTTGATATTGAAGAAGGAGACCCTCTCCCTAGTCTCCGGCATAAGAACCAAATATGCACAATTGAGTCTAGAGCCATGAGATCATCATACAAATCTCTTTAGGACACTTTCAATGAAGACTCCCTGTTTCACACAATGTGGAAAGAGAGACTATATATTATGAGTCCTACGCATTATCCTTGTGGTATTGCCAGAACATCTGAGTGATATGCAAACATATTCACAATGAAGATGGAAAGCCTTCTGGAGCCAACATCAAACAAGCTCCTGGTAGGTGGCATGTGAGATCTATCCAATAGATCAACCATGTGACAAGCTGGGCAGAAACAATGGGCGATTCAATCTTTTGAATCAATCACGGTTCAGGTTATGGATTACGGATACCTTTGAAAAATGGTCGTTGTGCTTAAAACTCTTTTCTTTAGCACATTTGTGTACTATTTCTCAAAATAAATGGTGTTTTGATTGATAATTGATTTTCATTAAAACCTTCGTTGTATTGCAAAACAATTTCTATTGAGCAATACACGATTGTTTTCAAATCTCTTTTCATCAATCGATGAATCTCATTTCGTGGTTCACTCACTCCGTGTTGTCTTCTTTGAGGCGTTCGGTTTGAAACGGCTATGCGATTCGCGAAACCCTGTCAAGGAAATTCTTGAATTATACTGATCCGGCGGTACTTGTCTTGATCAGCGGGGAACCGTAGGCCGTGTACCTCAATTCATCGAAAGTGATCAAAGACACTTTCGTGCGCTTTATTGCTAAGCTGCGTATGCAGTACGCCTCAGCGTTTGCGGTGATCAAGAATGGAGCGGTCAATCCATAGCCGCATGCTCACACAACACATTCATATCTAAAGAAATCATGATTAGTGCATCAATGACTCGAATATTTTCACTCCATGCTTACGCTACTTCGCTGCGCCAATATCATAAATCAAAAGCTTCGCTACTCGATAAGAAGATATCATGATCCAGAATGTGAGCATGTCGGTCCAAAGTCACAACATCACATAATACCAACACCACAATGGATGAGTCAGAGATTAATGTGACTGATGATCTCAAAGCTAGCTCATACTTCATTATCACGTGGATCAGTTAAAGACCTCCACTCAGATTATCCAAAACCTGAAAAAATGAAGAATCAAAGACTACGAGCTACAGAACAAGAATCCAAGAACAATCTCAATGTAATATATGTTTGTTTTTCTATGTAATTTAATAGAGGTGACCTCCCTTAGGGGGAGATTGTTAGGATTTGGAAAATCCAGTAGTTAAAGTGTCGGTCACCTCAAGTATATGTAATCGTTAGAAAGCTCGTAGTCGTAGTTATTTAATGTTAAGTAGTATTTAGTTAAGTAACACCGTGGAGGATGGACGGGTCTTTACCCACTGTATGCCTGATCCACAGCCCGTCAGGTGGCGTTTTATGTAAAGACTATAAATACTCTCTACCTCCCAAGGTAGAGAGTTGGAGCTCATAATAAGATTTTTCTTTCTCTCACTAAAGTTCCCAACTCTCTTCCATTTCTTTCTCTAGAAATTTCTCTCTCTAAATATAATAAACGCCCCATAGTGATTATGGTTTAGTGTGTTTGTGAAATCCTATATGTTACAATCTTGCACTAAGGATGAGTGCAAAAAAAAGGTTTAACAGGGGGATTGACTGATCGATGTGAAAAGTCAATATACATAATACATATATGGGCTATTTGGGTTTAATCCTAAAATTGCCTTATATCCTAGCTGCACCAATCACACCAAGTTACCTCAGTGTAATGCTCATGATAATGGTCTCGAAAAGATATGCAAGGCCAAGTTCTAAAGTTCTGCCGACCCTTGACACACTCATTTTTATAGAATTATGTATAAGGGGAAAACGGAAAGGCTTATCCTCACACAATGGAAATATAGGGTAGGTGTGCTCAGTCTAGATTAATCCAGTAAAGTAATGAAAAACATGTCAAAATTTAAAAGATGAAACATTTTTCACTAAAAACTAGAAAAATAAAGGCAAGTAAAATTAAGTGGGTGTCTATGTCTAATCCCTTCCCCCCCACTTGGGTTAAACAAAGCATATAATTGAAAAATAAGAAGGGTTAGAATTGAAACTGAAAACTCCTCTTGATTTGCTCGGAATGATCAATAATGCATGTTTGAAATCATGCTCCAAATGTGCCTCCACGAGCAACATCCAACAACTCATCCTTGCAATCACCATAATACTCAACTAAGTCGGATAAAAAGTGTTTCCTTGCAGCTGAACATAACTCCATAATTCATCAACCTGTATTCTTTGCAAGAAAAACTAATACCAAAAGCATAATTCCGGATAAAAAGCAAAATAGCACGAGATATAAAAACAAAAACAAAATAAAACCTAACTCACTTTCGTAGGAATCACGGATTCATTTAGCGAATGCAACAAGCCTTTTAAACCACACGGTGTCCCGAGTGGACGACTGAAGTCTCGTGAGGGTTTACAGGGAACACACCCACAAAGTTCATTTAATTACTAATACAAGGTTATTACGTTAATACTGGAAAAATTAAAACTGCAGGAGAATTATGGCGTAACCCTTTAGAGGAGTTACGCCGTAATTGTGGTAAAACCTAGCAATCGGCTACTAGAGATTGGCTACGGCGTAACCATAGAATGGGTTTATGCCGTAATGGTTTATAACCTGGAGAGAATCGCCACTGAGGAGATGTTACGGCGTAACTACAATGATGATTTACGTCGTAACTGTTGGACAGAACAGGTCTCTATTTTAGATTACTTGTGACTTCAACTCCAAATCCTGCAAAAACGTTAAAAACACAAAGCCCAACTACACTAATAAAATGGAAAAGTAAAGATAGGCATGGGTGCCTCCCACGAAGTGCTTGTTTTTGTTCGAGTCACGAGCTTGACTCCACTCTTATTTATCATGAAAAAGGGTGTTCATCCCCTCACTTGAATTCAAGTGTGGATGAAAATAGCAATAAACACCATGAGGATGTGAATTTGCTATAGGATGGGGAAATGATGAATTATGATCATACCTTAAAGGAGATGTCATTTCCCTTCTTACCATACCCATGTTCATTGACGGATTTGATGATTGGCTCGTTCTGTGTTGTTGTTGACTAACCGGCTTCAACACCATATTCGTTTCTTCAACTGCCATGTGTACCATTTTGTCCATAGAACATGATGAAGGATCTTTAGAAAGCAGTTCCTCAAGCTCCTTCACATCTTCAGCAGGGCTTTTCGGCTTCTTCGTCTACCACGTAAATATCCAAAATCTCATCTTCGGATTCCTTTAAAGGCTCGTCCAAAACTGGGTCAGTAGTTGGTGCTACAAGAAAATCATCGGTAGGTGTGATATGTGATGTCAAGGGTTGCATTACGAGCTCTGGGATAGGTTCATTGTGCATAGGATGTGTTAGTATTTATCGAAGCCTTTCAGAATCCTCTACCGTGATATCCCACATGTCATATAAATTCCATTCATCACATTCCTCCGCGACTTCCTCTTTCTCGTTTGTAGTGTCGATATTGACATTATCTGTATCTTGTTCACAAACACTAGAAAAAATATTAGCAATAGGAGAAATAGGAAAGTTAAGAAGGTCCTTACTTTCAAGGTTCACGGCCTCAAATTCTTCATTAATAGACTCATCATGAATCTCCTTTTGTTTCATGCGTTGAAGGTTTTCAGCTCCAATTCTGAACAAATCATCAAACACTCTTGTAATCATCAACTCTTTATCTTCAGGTTCAGGATCAGGAGTATTGTGTGAATAATCACTAAAATTGGATGTGAAATTGTAAGTGTGATTATTCCAGCTGTTCTTCTTTCCATTGGTTGGTTGTATATAATTCATATTCATAAAGGGTCATGTTATCCATGTCCAATTCATCATACTCTTGAGGAGATACATAACCACCATAGGTATATAGTTGATTAGATTGAAAGAAATGCTCTGAAGGAGGAGATCTCGTAGAAGTTCTCCAAGATCAACGATTCCTCAAAACTTTTCTATCCTTTTCGCGCTCATACTCCCAATATTCTTCCAATGTCATTTTATCAAAATCTGGCTCCATTTCCATGATTACCTGAAATGCACTTAAGAAACAAATAAAATAGTAGAATATGAGAAACAAAAACCTAAATTAAAATCCTAAAATAGCTCCCCGACAACGGCGCCAAAAACTTTATGCAGGATTTTTGATCAGGTTTTAATATTATAATGTATCGATAACCTATGGTCTACCTTATGCACTCACGGGCAGTGTACCCGGTCGTGTGTAGTGTAGTATTCGGTAAAACCGAGGTCGTCCCAAGAGCTTTGTGTATCGGAAATTAACTTAAGTCAATGTCACGTTTTAAGAGATTTTTGATTGATTGTTTAATCATACTGAATGACCTCTCCTCGTATATGTTGCCATCATATTTATAATAAATAAGTTTTGCCTATTTGCACTTTAGGTCCTTGATCTCTTGATAAATTGCAACTCGGTCCTTGGCTCTTTCAAACTTCATATAAAATAGCCGCATTTAATTAATTACGGCGTAATTAAATTATAATTACGCCGTAGCCTTAAAAACTTTGCGCCCAAGTAATTAATTACGGCGTAACTAAATCATCGGGTTACGCCGTAATCCTTCGTCAAAACATACTTATCCACTCCGAAATTATCTCTACGACGTAACTAAATTGTCATGTTACGCTGTAGCCTTCAAAATAATAATTACGGTGTAACTAAAAGAGTTGGTTACGTCGTATCCTTCATAGCATCATATTTACGCTGTAACATTTTTAAGTAGTTACGGCGTAATCTTCACACAGAATCCAAATGCCCTAGTAGTGTGAGTTATGGCGTAAGTAAATTGTGCACTTACGCCGTAGCCTTATATCACATCTTTTCCGCTCCAACGCCTCATTTATCCTGAAATGCAATTATGAACGAATATGAACGAATTAAGTACTATATTAATACAAATGAGGCCATAAACACGGAAATTTGGTATATAAAATATCAGGCTAATTTGATATTATCATTTGCTTACAATAGTGTGGTTCACAATTAAACAGGGTTTTCACTATTTGAGTTTGTTTACAATACATCGCCAAGACAAGTGGTGGATTTGATTGATTTACCTGGAAAGAAGAACGCTCAAGCAAACAAGATGGTGGAAGAGGTTTAAGCTACTCATAAGGTTGTTTGGGCTAAGATAAGGCCGCTTCGGATAAGCATCGTCGTGTGAAGTTATTCAAAGTTAGTGATGAAGTGATGGTGTTTCTTTGAAAAGAGCATTTTCCGGTTGGTACGTATAGCAAGTTGCAGCCAAAGAAGTATGGTTCGTACCAGATTCTTCGGAAGATCAATGATAATGCTTATGTGGTTGATTTGCCGAATACTATGAGTATTTCGAAGACTTTCAATGTGCCAGATATCTATGAGTTCTACCCTAGTGATGCGAGTGAAGGAGAGAACTCGAGGACGAGTTCTTCTAAAGTGGGGAGGAATGATGAGGACATGATTGAGGAGCTTGTGGAGGAGTACATGGAGCACATCGAGAGGGACAAGAAGCTTCGACAAATCAAGACTTAGTCTGTGGTTTAACTACGGCGTAACCCTAAGCCAATATTACGCCGTAGATTTATGTTAAATTTTATTTTAGATTCGTAGTCGTAGTTACGCCGTAATCGATAAAATCAATTATGCCTTAACTAAATTAGTTAAAATTGTTTGCTCTTGTATTCGTGGTCATGCTGTAGCTGATAAAACCAACTGCGCCGTAACCTTAATCGGGTCTATTTCCTATTTTAGTTTTCGAGACGGTTTTGACGAGTTTTTCTTGCTTGTTCCTCAGGATTGGCTTCCCTATAAATATAGGGCTTGGGTTCTATGTTTATTATTCAGTTTCATTAATAAAATTCAAGACTTTGTCTTTAAAATCCTTTATGGTTTGCTTAAACCCTTGAAGGGTTTGTGTTACACGCTTCCGTTTTACGTCATAATCTAAGAGCACAAGATATCATAACTCAAGTTATTAAAAAAATAATAATAAATAAATAAAAAAAAATCCACCACATCAGTTTTAACATACACAAAAAACACTCTTTGTCATAATACCACCTTTTGAGACTCACTTCTCTTTAAAAAAAATAAAACTTACAAATTCAACCCCTAAACTAATAATTCATTTAATAAACAATCTAAAACATTATATTAATAAACTTAAACATTACAATACAAAGTAATAAAAATAAAAAATAAAAATAAAAACTACAACATAAAAAAAAAGTACGAAAAAAGAAAAAAAAACACATAAAAGAAATTAAGACATAAACGAAAATACAGTACGGAAATGAAATAAAACTACTCTTTTAGTTGCAAATTATTTTTCTTGATGATTTTCTCCTTTTCCTGTTTGATCCAATAACGCATTATTCGCATCCATTTTACTCATTTCTAGACCGAGAAATTTCATCTTTTCCAAACGCATAAACATACGATCTATCTCTTTAGCTGCTGCGTATGCCTCTTGGGCCGCCTCTCATTTAATACGAAGCTCGGATTGCATATACTCCCCGAATTGGTTTGATACGAATTGGCTTGTTCTCGGGGAAGGTCATCGGTATTGTTATCACCGATGAGGTGTCGCCGTGGACTACCAAACGACAAATTGTCCTTGTTAATAAGTTTTCCCCGAGGACAAGTCTCCGACTAAAGCCAAAAAAGTCCTCGGGAAAACAAGCGATTGTACTAGTGTAAGCTCATATGGTTCACCTTATTTTGATATTTATTGGCTAATATAAGCTTATCATATCATAATAAACTTATATAAGTCCTGAAGTCTTAAAATAAGCTAGACAATTTATGCTCACAGAATTATATACCGAAATTAAATTATCTCAAAATCCTACAGATAAGCATGAAAAAAACCCTAATAACTAATCGACACATATCCATAATCGTTTCCGACACCACTTACCATATTTGGGAATTAGAAAAAGTGCTTCACAATTCACACCACGAGAAGCCACCCCAATGCCGCTATGTCGTTGGCTCGTAGAAAGTACCCAAAAATTGACCATATCATTTATAATAAAAACACAGAAATAATACCATGGTGGTAAAAGTACTTGCGTATAAAATTTTGCTCTAAGAGCATTTGGTATCTTAACGCTCAAACGAGCGTTATTGTTTAACTTCGGGGCGTTAATGCCCGTTACCCACACCATCTTAGGCATTAAGCCCGGGTAAAAGAGTGCAAGTTACCACAATAACGGGGCGTTAAGCTTAGAATTAAAAATAAATAAATAAATAAATTTCACCCCCCTAAACCATTTCAAATAAATTTTCACTTACACCCCTCAACCTATTCAAATTCAAATTTAAATTATATTGGTTAATTCTAAGCGTGATAAATTCAAATTCAAATTTGAAATTTAAAAATCAAATATGAGCGGGGTTTATTCGAAATCAAAATCAAAATCAACTCTGCCTATATATATAACTCTACCAGAGTTGTTTAGAACACACAACTTACTCACACAAGCTACACACAACTCACACACACAAAAATGTCTCGCAAAGATTTTTCTCAACAATTCCCAAGTCCACAACAACTGCCGGAAACTACCTTTCCAACTCCAACACGATTCTTGCCGGAAACTAGCTTTCCAACTCCACCAGAAGATGTCTTTCCGGTTTTCCAACTGAAAAATGTATTTTTAAACACTCCACCTCTTAACAATCCAATTGTTAACACTCCACCTGTTAACAATCCAGCTGCTAACAGTCAACAGGTGGATCTTGAAAACAATCCATTTGGGTTAAGTGAGGCTTCCCTTCGTCAACTTGAACAAGACGAAGAAAATTATAGAGAGATTATGGAACAGGAGGCATGCGAGGAAGCTGCTCGTCATGAACAGGAAGCCAGGGAAGCTCAATATCTTAGGGATAACTACTTTGACATCATGGAGAGAAAGTACTTTAATGGCGAGTTTTATTCCTCTTCGAGTGACGAGGGTTGGAACTCAGATGATTCGTATTCTTAAATTTTAGTAATTTTATTTTCATCAATCTCGTTGTAGTTTTAATGTTTAATGTAATTCGTGTTTAATGTTTAATGTACTTTGTGTTTTAATGTTTAATGTGATATGTTTTTTTAATAAATGAAGTGTTTGTTTTAGTTTAGGGGTTGAATTTGAAAATATGTGAGTTAAGGTTTAACCTTGGGATGTTATGATAGTGGGTGTTTTTTGAATGAGTTAAAGTGAAATGTTAAAGCTGATGTGGCGCTGACATGGCAGGAGGTTAAACTTTAACCCAGGGCAACATACCAACTGCTCTAATGGGTATCAAATATATAAACCAAATAATTCCCTTTAGGCTAATAAGCTTACAGTATAAAAACCTAAAAAAGAGTTAAAAAAAGAGTCAGGATCTTTGCTCTAATGGGTATCAAACTTATATAAGTCTGAAGTCTTAGATATATGTCAATAGTTTTTTTGTTTTTTTTTATTTTTTTAACTAACAAATCGTTTGAAATATATTTTTTGGTTTATTACTTTTGTTGGCTCGGTTTGATGGTAGAATTATGGTTTTTTAATCACATTACTTGTTACTGCTTCTTTCCTACGTATTAAGCATAGAATTTGAGTTTGAAATGATGTTCTTAAAAGACATTAAACTTAACACATGATATTCATTGTATCAGACATGTTTAACCTTTGATAATGATATATCTAATAGAGTATTAAAAATATGTTTTGACAACCACAGAATATAAACACACAATTGAACAAAATGTAAACTGACTAGTAGTTCAGGAAATGTAGTCTAGTGGCAGTGTCTATTCTGTGTTGAAGTCAGGGTAATGCTATAACCTTCATGATTAGGCCTTGCTTTGTCAAGGAAATGTAATCATGGGGTTATGGTTTTGGTGATATAAAGGTGAATAATGGTTGTTTTGGAGTCTGATAAACAGCTTGTTAGTATTGGTTTAGTACTGCATTGTTTATGTTTGTTTGTAGCAGTCTTGTATGTCTTGAGAATTTGAGCATGTCCATAGTTCTCCTACCTATTTTTTGTATAGCTCTGTTTCTAATGCATTGATTCACCTTTTTCAACAAAAAAAAATGTAAGCTGACTTATTTATTGATTCTGAATCTCGCAAAGTTTTATGAACTATCAGAATATATATATGAGTACTGTTTTATGGTTTTATGCATGCTCATGACCAGCAATCTAACCGAATCATCAAAGACATGCCCCGTGGTCGGGTAGGATGTATCCACATAATGACTCTATTTGAGAAAATCCAGTAATGACTTATTAGACATATAAACTCGGCATAGCATCTATGAGGCAAGTAAAATTGGTGATCACAACCATCAAAAATATAAGATAAAACTGAAGAGCCAATATCTAATATGGTCTTAGCTAAAGATATGATACAACCATGTAAGAAACCATCAAACAGATGTTACTAAAAAGCGTATCTTCCACACAATCATGAATTGGATCTACAATGTGGAAGTCGTAAAACAAAGAAAGAAACAAAGAAGAAGCGAAAATTCATACCGCAGTCATCCACAATATTAAACTCAGCTACTCGATTAAAGAATCTAAGGATCTCCCTTGATTCATTGATAAATCAGATAGGAAGTTATAACTTATAAGTGAATGCCAAATATTATGTCACAAGTAAAGAATAGATAATGAAATAACATCATTCATATTGTTGGCCATCACCATCACCCATGCCATGGGGAGATACAAGGCTCTTCACGAATACATGCTCATCATAATTATAATTACATTCCGAAGTTGTGGATAACCGGATATGCTCATGACGGGGATGATCAATGCTTCCCACCAATACAGGAACACCTGAACCTTCTTCTAATAGCCATATGTCAACATGACGATTAAAGAAATACTTTTGTGGACTGTAACACGTCGTTGTTTTGTGTGCATCGTAACCAGGTGGTGGTAAGTTTCTTTCCCAAGACTCTTGTACATTGTAGCATCTCATTACCCAAATCTCATTTTCAGCATAGATGCATAGACAGTCTGTCATAGTCCCCAATTTCCAATCTGATCGACCCACTAATTTTGGTTGTGGGATTTCTTTAAAGACCTCTTTGGATAAATCAAAAGAAACAATTACTTTCTCGACTTTTTGATCAAACGAAGTCCAGTGAATCGCCCCATCGCATAGAATACCATTCCCATCCAGATTATCATAGCCTGATTCTACAGCAACTGATCTCCAAACGTTTGTTTTCAATGTTAATACTTTAAAAACATAGTTGGTCTTAGATTCATTCAGGAACCCCACTACTACATTATAATCATCTATGGATGAATCATACCCAAAACCCGACACACATGCACACTTATACTCTAGAGGTGGATTTCTTAGTTCTTTCACCTCGCGAGTTGAGGGATTAACGACTAAAAATTCAGTAACGGGATTAACGACGAAAAATTTAGTAACGTCACGAGAGATGCATACAAGACCATTAGAAGAACCAACAACTTGATATTCACCATCTCTCGAATCTAAAGCAATAATGATCCTTGTATCTCCAATTTCATTATTATCTACTTTCTTTTTGACTGTGTAGTTAAGATGAGAGTTAATAAAACGAGTACTCGAGATCAAAAAATTCCATGACTTACATACACTTTTGCATCGGATGAGATCTTTAACTTGCAATCTTAAGAGTACCTCTTTAAGATTGTAGTTAATATGAGATTTAACAAAGAGAGGACTCGAGATTAACGAATTCCATGACTTACATACACTTTTGCATCGGATGATATCGTTTACTTCCAATCTTCGGATAATCTCTTCATCAATATCAAGGCTGGGCTCTGTCATTGAATCCTTTGCTCTAAGCCAAAACGAAAAAGATAAATAAATATGTATACTAATCGTATCTAGGTTTGGTATTGAATGAATAAAAAACAGTCGACCTCTCCTTTTATCCATTCACATTGTCGGTTACGTATGATATAATCGAATCTTTTCTTTACCTAATATATATTGTAACGGGCCTTGTGGTTTTTCTTTTTTCTTTGTGTATGTGGGCTGCATTATGGTTGTTTATTTGTTTGGCTCATCAAAACCACACAAAAAATGGCCATATAAGGCCACCGATTGACGTAATGCTTATGCATGCATGCTTTCAGTTTTCTTCCAAGTGTTGTTCTTCATAAGGCCAATACACCAATATTGTGATCATTCCGTGCCACATAAACGTTACATCACCTTTTTTTCTCCAAAAATACACACCAACCACAAAAAAATAGTATGGCGATCGCAAACACAATAAAAAACATACCCCACAAAAACAAATAATTAAAAAAGCTACACACCAAATGAAAGTTTCGGTTGGGTAGCCAACCGAAAGATTGAAAAAGTTGGGGTGGGACTCGGTTTCATTCGGTTGAGCTAGTGGGAGGAACTCGGTTGGGGGTATTCGGTTGCCAATGTAAAAGGGAAAGGATATATTTTATTGATGATAATTACAATTACAATCAAAAGATAAATAGGCATGATTGGTATATTCTAGACTAGGGTTTTATGGGCTTGAGTCCGTTATAACAATACAATACGGGCTAACACTCCCCCGCAAAAGAACCTGAGGACACCGGACGCTTAGACTGGTGTGAATTCCTCAAAAAGAACCGATGGTAATCCTTTCGTGAAAATGTCTGCATACTGATAACGTGAAGGAACATGGAGAACCCGAACATGACCAGTGGCAACCAAGTCTCGAACAAAGTGAATATCAATCTCTATGTGCTTCATACACTGATGTTGAACCGGATTACAGGATAGGTAGACTGCACTAATGATAAGGATTTAAAACGTACGCTTTTAGGGGGTCATTTAAGCCCTAATTCGACACATTTTATATCCGTTACTGGTTGAAATAGTTCCTTTTTACTTTTTAGGTCTTTTGGAAGCAAAATGCTGGAATGAAGCATATTTGGACGAAAAGGAGCAAAAAACATGAAGAAAATGGCAAAGTCAAGATCGAAGACACTCAAAGCTGCTCAGCAGAACCCGATGGTGTCCCATCCAAAGGGCGACGTCGTCCCTCTATGAAGACTTGATCAAAAAGTGCACGCGACGGCTCAGCGGGATTTCTGGTCCTAAAGCCTGAGGGCGTCACGCCTAATATATGGAGGGCGTCACTCACACTTTTCACTCCAGACGACCCAGATCTAAGACTCAGATGACGTCGCAACTAAAGACTGACAGCGTCACATCTCTCAAGTGACGTCGTCCCATCGATGGCTTGGCCAAAATGAAACCATAATGACGGCGTCGCTAGCAAAAGGCGACGCTGTCGCGATTGTAAATCTATATATAGAATTCGATTTTTCTGTATTTTAAGAGGTATAATTTTTGGAGAGCAAACCCTAACTCAGTTGTAGTCCGACTTGGACAGTATTCTAGCGTCCCATACCCTATTTTACACATCAAAATAAGTTTGTTATTCCAATTTATCATTATGTCTACCCCATGTTCAATTGATTGTGTATATGCTTGCTTGTTTAACATGTCTGGCTAAATTACTTGTGTGTTTTCTTAGATCTATGAAACCTAGTTATTGATTGTTGTTAGGTTGTCTCTTGTCTTAATTGATATAGGATTAGGAGTGCAACTAGGCTTTCGTTGTATTTATTGCATGAGTATGCTAGACGACGATAGGGTGCTCAGAGGAAATTGTATTGTACTTGTCGATCCCGTGAATCCTATAGGAGAGATAACCTCATAGAACTAGGGAATATGCACCCCCTACAACTAATAGGAATACAACGCGTTAAGATAAAGGACGTGACAATTCAACCGACCAATAAAAGATAACTAGGGAGTAATAGTATCTAAGTGAACACATCTTTAATCACCACACGAGCACGCCTCAATTAAGCATAAAACTATCCGTAGTAATTAGATACCTAGATAATTAGATAATTAGCAGAAGTAGAGAAATCGGTAGAAGTACTACCCCCAATCATTTGCTCCGAGATTTTACTCTGGCTTTCTAAAAAAACATAAAAAAGATAATAATAATAATAATAATAATAATAATAATAATAATAATAATAATAATAATAATAATAATAATAATAATAATAAAAAGAATCATCCTCAACCCCACCTTTTCGTCATAAATTTCTTTCTAGCATTTCTATTCCCCTAGAGAATGATATCAATCCCCGAGGCTTACCCCATACTACACTACAACGATTAGGTTCACTGTCTAGAGGGTTGAAAAGCTTGCTCGTAGAAAAGGAGGTTTTCTCGACCCCGAACCCACGCATCAACTAACATTATCATAGTATACAAGCGTAACGAAAGATAAAGGTGTGTGTAGCTCACGAACTAAATTCCGTAACCAACAAGTGTCGGCAACAGCAATGGCAACCCCACGGTACTCTGCTTCTGCACTAGAATGTGAGAGAGAGAGTCGGTTGACGCTCAGACGACCAAGATAGAAGGTTGTTGCCAAGAAAGACACGGTAGCCTGAAGTCGATCTCCTAGTAGTAGGGCAACCAGCCTGTTAGGATTTGGAAAATCCAGTAGTTAAAGTGTCGGTCACCTCAAGTATATGCAATCGTTAGAAAGCTCGTAGTCGTAGTTATTTAATGTTAAGTAGTATTTAGTTTTGTAACACCGTGGAGGACGGACGGGTCTTTACCCACTGTATGCCTGATCCACAGCCCGTCGGTGGCGTTTTATGTAAGTACTATAAATACTCTCTACCTCCCAAGGTAGAGTTGGAGCTCATAATAAGATTTTTCTTTCTCTCACTAAAGTTCCCAAACCTCTAGCTTTCTCTCTCTAAAACTCATCTCTTTGTACACCTACTTTGCTTGTGGTTTGATGTGTATGTGAAATCCAATATGTTACAAATGGTATCAGAGCCATGGTTAGATCATCTCTTACATATCTTTGGATTTCTAGTGGTTTTAGGTGGTTTTTGAGTTTGAGAAAGTTTAGTGGTTTTGCATCATTTGGTTGATTTCTAGTGTTAAAGTTTGGATTTTGATTGTACTTTTGTGTTTAGGATCATCATAAGTGTTTAGGTTTTGATTTGGAAGGCTTGAATCATCGTGGTTGGGTTGCTTTTGGATTGAAAAGTGGTGTTTTTGAATTTTTTCAAGCTAGCGACTTGGGTCACGGTATTCTTTTCTTGGTAGCGACTTGCTTTGTAAGTCTGTAGCGAGTTGTAGTGTATTGTGGTAGCGACTTGGTGCCTAGCGACTTGCTTTAGAGACAAGCTGACAAAAAGTACTGTTGGTGGATTCTCCACTACTGGTAGCGATTTGGTAAGGTAGCGACTTGCTTTCAATTTTGATAGCGACTTGTTCTTAAGTTTCGTAGCGACTTGGTGTTAGCGATTTGGAACAGTAGCGAGTTGCTATTTAGCGACTTGATGTCTTAGCGACTTGGTGCATAGCGACTTGCTGTCAAAATTCTTAGCGATTTGGTAACTTAGCGACTTGTCTTACCAACTTGGTTTTTAGCGACTTGATTCAAGGAATCTTAGCGACTTGGTTAACTTTGTTTGTATACGGTTTTCTCTTGATTTAGTAAAATCTCGTGAAAGAATCTATTTCCGGTTTAATCATAGAGTTATAAAATCCCGTGTAATCTTTAAACATGTCTACCAACATACCTACAATCATCTCCACTGTTGCTGAGGATGTTCAAGCGGTGGTTCAGATACCCGTCCACCCATGCTTGACAGACTACGACTCTTGGGCTCAAAGAATCGGTATCTGTCTTGGAAAGGACAATGGGGTCAACATTCTCAAATCCATTGATGAAGGACCTTATCAGGTTGAGACTACAAGAGACATAATTGATACTGCAGATGGAACTATGATTTTTGGATTGGACAAGCCAAAGACGTATGATGAGCTCAGTGATAAGGAGAAAAAGAGATTCGATACTGATATCGGGGCTTCTAACATCATACTTCAAGGTCTTCCAAAAGATATCTACAAGCTTATCAATCACAACACCGAAGCCAAGTCAGTGTGGGATAATGTCAAGATGCTTCTTTCTGGTTCTGAATTAACTATGGAAGACAGAGAATCACAACTTTATGATGAATTTGAGCACTTCAAGATGAAACCAGATGAGAGTGTCTATGAGTATTACGTGAGATTCCACAAGCTTGTTAATGACATGAGGAACATCGGAATGACTATGCCAAACATTCAGTTGAACTCAAAGTTTGTGAACAACATGAATCCCGAATGGCATAAGTTTGTAACCTCTGTGAAGCTAACCAAAGGATTGAAGAATACAAACTATGAGCAACTCTATGCCTTCCTTCTTGAGAATGAGAGACATGCTATGTTTGAAAAAAGGATTCTTGATCAGTTCAAAACTAACCAGGGAGAGACAAGCTCATCAAATGATTCAACGGCCTTCTACTCAAACATTGGAATTACCACCAAAGCATCTCAAGTTATACCCATGGGTAATGGTAATCACAAACTCATTCCGGATCCTATGTTCAAACAAGGCGATCTTTGATGCACACGTGGGAAGCTTCATTAATCAACTGGCTCTTCTGATTAGTCAAAACATGAACTCTCTTCCACACACCAACAACAATCTCGAGCGCATCCAATCCACACAATCTAGCCACTGTCAGAGATGGGAAAGTTATGGTGCAACCAATTCAAGAAAGACATTATGAACAAGGAAGAGGTGGAGCTAGTAGAGGTTATGCTGCAAATCAGAATAGGGGAAGGAATGGAAACCAGGGTCCAACTAAGCCAATCAAATGTTACAACTGTGGTGGTGTGGGACACATTGCAAGGAAGCCACATGGCCAAAGCGTCCTCGAATGCAGAATACTTTAGGGATAAGATGTTGCTTGTGCAAGCTCAGGATAATGGTGCAGCTTTGGATGAAGAGGAGTTGTTGTTTCTTGGTGAGGAAATGCTAAGACATATGATGCAGATGTAGATGAGCAACCAATTCAGGAGATAGGCCATAATCATCAGAATGCCTTTCAAGTAGTGATTGTGATGCATCACGACTCGATGTTGATGATGAACCTACTGCACAAACCATTTTCATGGCTAGCATTTCTCCAATGGTACCTCCTAAAGTCTCTTCATCATCACAAGCTGGTCCATCCAAAGACAAACTCATTTCTGAGGTATTAAAACTATACGATGATGCTGATGTGCAAAAGATGCATGACAACGTAAAATCAACTGAAACTATTGAGTCAGATATTGAAAATATGGGTAATATCAATGTTGTCCCATATGATCAATATGTGAAACAAAGTGAAAGTGAAGTTGTACCAAGTGATGCATCTTTTGCAGTCAACGATGACTATGTTCTTGATGAATACACTGCATGTGCCCTTGATGATTCTGTTATCTCTGAACTTAATGACTATAAAGAACGAGTTGTCATTTATGAACAGCGTGCTAAGTTTGAGCTAACTACTCGTGAGCAGGAGTTGGATAACCAAATGAGTACAATTATTAGAAAAAGTAATTTTAGAGAAGAAGTGTTAAAACAAGAGTTAAACTCCTTACAAGAAAAGCTTTCTAAAACTGCTAAGCAAAAACAAGAACTTCAAGAAAATGTTAAAGTGCTTAAGCAGGAATTTCATGCTAAGGAATCAAAACTTTTGAATGATTTTTCCAATCTAAAAACTTTGAAGAACAAGCTTGAAAACAAATTGTACGTACAAGGGAATACCATTCAGACTGCTCACATGATCACTAAGCATAGAGTTCTAAGCGATAAGCATAGTGTTCCCATTATAGATAAACCTAATCCTGAGTACGGTAAGATAGCAAAAGCAGCTCATAATGTAATCTATGATGGCAATGAGATTCTTAAACCTAGACAGAAACCTAGTTGCGTTGAGTGCACGGAGGAAGATAGAAAATTAGATGATGCATCTAGGGAGAAAATGAATAAGAAGCTAGAAGATCCTGAATGCAAAAAGAATAACATCACGATCAAACCCCATGATTACAAGAAGGAAAATTGGATCTCCTTAAAAAAATTTAAGCCTCAAACGTTGTTAACACTTGAACAAGTTTTCTGGAAAAGGGACTTAGATAAGCAAAAAGCTGAAAATCTTGTTGAAACAAACCCTCCCCTTAGAAAAATGCCTGCAGCGACTGTGTATCCTCCAAATACACCAATGCATTTAGTTCCTAGAACTATTGCCACTAAGAGCAAGACCTTAATCAGTCAATATGTTATTCTTCAACTATTTGTCAATTTTGAGAAAACTTATAAGAAAAGGATCACACCCACTGGGATAACTGAAGGGGAAAAGGGTTTTGAGCAAACAAAAGAATGCTATCTAACTGAGGTCATGCCTTTCTTTAAACAACTAAAAGATCATTTTGAGAGTCTTAAAAAGGGATAGATTCAGATATTAAAGGAATGGAAAAGGAATTTGATGCAATGATAGTTGAGGTTAGTGACTATGGGCGAGCATTAAAATATAATGAGATTGAGAGGAAGAACTTGCATACCTTGAATGAGAATCTTATTTCGGAATGTATTGCTCAAGATGTATTTTACAATGCTACAATTGCTCCATTAATGTTTCGCAATTTCATGAATTATCTGTTGCTCTGAAAGTCTCCCATGATCGTGTCATTGAGCTTGAAAAGATTAATTCGAAACTTAATGAGAAAATTGATCGGGATGATCACGATAATTTGGTAAAGCATCTTTCTAAACTAGAAGTTGAACATTTTGATTTACAACTAAAATATCAACATCTTAAAGAAAATGTCAAAACCTCAAATATCAAGACATCCTCGGATGTTCGAGTTTGATCGATTTTGAATAAACAAGCGTGATGAGCAGATTCGAGCTCATTGTAACACGATAAGAAAGTTGAAAGCCCAAATCTCTCAATTAAAGGGTGAATTGAACAATGTGACTGGATCCCAAATGCCTCCTCCTTTAGATTCTCAGTACTCTCAAACTTTTCATCTTCAAAACTTAGTCAATGCCTTACAAAAGGAAAACGAGAGTTTTCTAGAAGAAAATGAAAAATTTAAACGACACTTTAAAGAGTTATATGATTCAATGAAAGTCACTCGTGACCAAAACAACGAAAAAATAACGTCTTTACAAAAAGAAATTGAGAATCTGAGAAGTCAGGAAAATGGGAAACTGCCACTTGTGTTTAATAAGAATGTTGCATCAAAGTCACCCTTAGACTGAAAATACACTGTGACGGTTAAATATATTCATCCTCATCTTAGGAATAATGAACCTGCGTTTCATGACTATTGTGCTCACCTTAAGGATAGTCTAGAATGTCTCCGTGAGATTGTTGAAGAGGATTTCATTAATAAACCTCTTGATAGAGAAATTAGGTTTGCTTGCCTTCAGGCCAAACGATCTCAAGAGCTGCTAGAATGTGTAATTGCAACATGTCTAAAATCCTTAGGTGAAAAAGGCAAAGCTGTGATGCCTTGTTCTATGCCTAGTGCCAAGCATACAAACCATTCTAGGCCCAGGTTCAAGAAAGTGAACACCAATGTGCCTTCTAGTAGTACAGACCCTTGCACATCTAGTTCAGGAATGTAAAAAGTAGATCAACCAACTAATGTTCCCATAATTCCCTCTGAGGGTAATCGGTGACATTAAAGCAAGCAGGTCAAAGCCTCCAGGCAATACCAAGCAAGATAGGACCTCGCAAGCTAAAATTGTGCATTGGAAGAGAGTAGAAGACCAACCTAGGAACTTTAAGTCTGTGTTGAATAAAGCGAATCGTGTTGATTCTAGTATTAGCCATAGAAGCGTCTTGTAATTAATTCAAATTTTGATACTATTTGCAAACCATGTAATGATGTCTGTGAATTCATTTGCTAATCATGATTATGGTGTGAATGCTTTGTCTAATCTTTGTCAAATGCCCGATTAAAATTGTTAATGCAAAAAATCATGCAAAGAAGGCTAAAAGGCAAAGACGTAAGATAGTTAGAAAATAGTGGAAACCCACAGGAAGAACATTTATAAAGATAGGTTATCATTGGATACCTTTTGGCCATAAGAATAATCAGTTTTGCCCTCAATCTGCTAAGACTATGCCCACTAGAAAATGGATGCCTATTGGTAGAACTATTCCCTTAAGAAGTGAACATACTTTGAATAGGTCAAATCTGACACCGACCGCATCTATTCCTAATGATTCCATAGCTTCTACTTCTAATATGGATGTTTCTATTTTTGATGTGGGTGTTCCAATCACTGTTACTAACCAAGTGGAACCCATTCTTGCATGAGGATCCCAAATATCCGTTATCCATTCTTGTGCGTGTTCAACTCGAGATCGTTCAAATCGTTACGTGGTACTTGGACTCAGGAAGTTCCAAGCATATGACTGGAGACCGGTCGCGGCTCATGAACTTTGTGAGCAAATTCATCGGACTGTTAGATTCGAGAATGATCATTTCGGTGCAATTATGGGTTATGGAGATTATGTTGTCGGTGATAGTGTTATCTCCGGGGTATATTACGTAGAAGGTCTTGGTCATAACTTATTTTCTGTGGACAATTCGTGATTCGATCTAGAAGTGGCCTTGAGAAATATACTTGTTTCATTAGAGAACTTGATGGTAAGGAACTTTTAAGAGGAACACGTGGCTCAAATCTATACACCATCTCTATCGAAGATATGATGAAGTCCTCTCCAATTTGTTTGTTGTCAAAGGCTTCAAAACCCAAATCATGGTTATGGCATCGACGTCTCAATCACTTGAACTTCGGCACCATCAATGATCTCTCCAGAAAGGACTTAGTTGTAGGGTTACCTAGACTAAAGTATGAAAAGGATCATCTTTGTTCAGCATGCTAATTGGGAAAAAGCAAGAGGTATGCCCACAAACCTAAACCTACAAACTCATTATGAAGTTCTTCATACAATACACATGGACTTATGTGGACCCATGAGAGTGCAGAATATCTTTGGGAAGAAATACGTGTTAGTTGTGGTTGATGATTACTCTCGATTCACCGGGTTAAGTTCCTCGGGACAAAGGATGAAACTCGGACATCATCATCAAACTTATCAAACAGCTGCGAGTTCGACTTAACAAAACTGTCAGAATTGTCCGAACAGACAATGGATTTGAGTTTGTTAATAAACAACTTAGTGAGTTTTATGAAAGTGTTGGAATCAGTCATCAAAGAAGTGTTCCACGAACTCCTCAACAGAATGGTGTAGTTGAAAGACGAAATCGAACTCTTGTGGAAGCCGCAAGAACAATGCTGATTTACTCAAAGGTTCCAATGTTTCTATGGGCTGAAGCCATTGCCACTGCATGCTACACTCAAAATCGGTCCCTAATTCACACTACTCATGGAAAAACTCCATATGAACTTGTCCACAATAGAAAACCTAATCTCTCATTCCTTCGTGTGTTTGGTGCATTATGTTATCCAACTAATGATGGTCAAGATTTAGGTAAACTAAGAGCAAAGGCAGATATTGGAGTTTTTGTTGGTTATGCACCAAACAAGAAAGGTTACAGTATCTACAACAAGAGAACCCGAAATATCATGGAAACAATTCACGTTACGTTCGATGAGTGACGGTCAAATGGCTCCAGAACAATCCAGTTCTGGACCCGCACTTCAAAACAGTCCCATTGGTTCATCTCTTGTACCAAACTCATCTCAGCGACTCCATATGTACCTCCATCAGAAGATGATTTAAAGAAATTGTTTGATCCAATGTTTGATGAACACTATGAACGAATGCTGATGAAATGTCAGTTCCATCAACAGAGGCTGCTTCTATCCCTGTGAATGAAGTGAACCCTTCAGTCTCAATTTCATTAAGTCAAGAAGCTCCTGCTGTTGATCACTCTGTCTCATCAACAAATCATCAATCATCAAATGTACATCATGGAAGTGTTTATGGCATCAATGATGAAGTTAATCCCTTTGCAACTCCCGAAGATGCTCCATTTGAAAATATCTTTGCTCTTGAATCATCATCAGAACCTTCTTCATCGGGAGATATCGACTCTGCTACTTCAGTTCCACAACAACAACCACATGAACACCTTAGAAAATGGACACATGATCACCCATTGGACAACATCATTGGAAACCCTCTCGCCCAGTATCCACACGGAAACAACTTGAAACCGATGCCTTATGGTGCTTCTTCAACTCCGTACTCTCTAAGGTTGAACCAAAAGACATTAAAACCGCCATGAATGAAGACTGCTGGTTCAATGCCATGCAAGAAGAAATTCATGAGTTTGATCGACTTGATGTATGGGAATTAGTACCTGCTCCAGATTGTGCTATGATTATTGCTCTAAAATGGATCTTCAAAGTGAAACTTGATGAGCATGGTGATGTCTTAAAGAACAAGGCTCGATTGGTCGCAAAAGGATACCGTCAAGAAGAGGGTATTGACTTTGAAGAATCATTTGCTCCAGTTGCTCATATCGAAGCTATCAGAATCTTCTTGGCTAATGCGGCTAGTAAAATCATGGTCGTATATCAGATGGATGTGAAAATAGCCTTTCTTAATGTTAATTTGAAAGAGGTGGTTTACGTCAGTCAGCCAGAGGGTTTTGTGAATCCAGATCATCCTACTCATGTCTATCGCTTGAAAAGGCCCTTTACGGTTTAAAGCAAGCTCCTAGAGCATGGTATGATACTCTGTCAAAGTTTCTTCTATCCACTGGATTCAGCAAAGGAGCAGTTGATCCGACATTGTTCACCCGGAAGTCGGGCAAACATTTAATTCACGTTCAAATTTATGTTGATGATATTATTTTTGCCTCGTCTGACCCCAATGAATGTGATCGTTTTCAAATGAAATGGGTTCCAAATTTCAAATGTCAATGATGGGACAAATGTCATTTTTCTTGGGATTACAAATTTCACAAAGTCCCGGAGGCATTTTTATAAATCAATCTAAATATGCAAATGAGATTTTAAAGAAATTTGGATTTGAATCATGTGACACCGTTGACACTCCCATGATTGAACGTACTAAGATAGATGAGGACCACTCAGGGATCATGGTAGATCAAACTAAATATCGTAGTATGATTGGATCCTGATGTACCTCACGGCTAGCAGACCGGACATCTTGTTCATTTGTGTGCATGTGTGCTAGATATCAGGTTAAGCCTACTAAAAAGCACCTTGAAGCGGTTAAACGGGTCTTCCGGTATCTCCAAGGAACCATCAATATGGGACTATGGTACCCGAAGGACACCGGTATGTCACTAACGACCTATGCAGATCCGATCATGCGGGATGTCAAGATACATGTTGAAGTACATCGGGAGGTGCTCGTTTTTGGGTGATAAACTTTTGAGCTGGTCTTCAAAGAAGCAAATGAGTACTTCTATTTCCTCTACAGAGGTGAATACATAGCCATGTCATCTTGTTGTGCTCAAATCCTATGGATGAGATCCCAATTATCGAACTATGGCTTTGAATTCAACAAAATCCCTCTGTGATAATAAAAGTGCTATTGCTCTCTCATGCAACAACGTACAACACTTAAGAGCAAAGCACATTGACATCCGACATCATTTCATCAGGGAGCAAGTGGAAAACGGTGTGGTGGAACTCTATTTTGTGAAGTCAGAATACCAGTTAGCAGACATCTTCACCAAAGCTCTTCCAAGAGAACGTTTTGAGTTTATTCTTCCACGACTTAGATTGAAAAGCCTTCAACCAGAAACACTCAAACGTCTTCAGGAGGAAGACGAGGAGTAAAGGTCTTTCCTTTATCTATACTTTGTATATATTTATCCAAAAAACAAAATACAAAATTATAAAACCTTCTAAAAACAAATAGAAAAATATAAAACTTTCAAAAAATCCATAAAAATTTGAAAATCTCGAAATATCTCAAAAAATATTGTCTTTTTGTCATGTTCTTTTTTTTCCTCGATTCGATAATATCTACGGTCTTTGTGTTGTCATTCAAAGAATGACACGGGACCTTAGATGTTGCTCGAATATTTTTATAAAAAAAAAATAAATAAATAAATAAAAATTGGGAGAAAGTAAAACAATGGTTTATTGTCATTTCAGGCAGTAACCCGCTTTTCAAAGAAAGAACAGAGCCATGCTTTATCTCATGTTTCAAACCTAATGCTCTGATTCAAAAAAAAAATGTTTGTAATCAACAAGACAAATGTTTCATTACAAATATTTTTCCTTCTAATGATTCCTCTGAAAAATATTTGCAATCTTATAAAAACTCAACTGTTTTGAAAACACTTCGGACTCTATATTTAAAAATCAAAAGAACTTTTCAAGTGTCAAAATCTCTATTCATCAATCAACGACTTTCGTCATTGATTGAGGGGGAGAATGATTTTTCAATTAAATCAAAAAGTGTTCTTTTCAAACAATTTGCACTTAAATGAGTAAGGTCTACTCTAAATGTTTTACGAAATGTTACACAATTGGTTCCAGACCTTGGTTATTATTATGTTTTCAAAAGATAATCATGCATGATTAATCAATGGAGTTTAAAGTCTCAAAATCCAATCCTTATCAGTTAAAACACTTTCATAATCAAGTCACAATTCTCCTTAAAAGCTTTCAAAATTAATTTAAATCTACAGAAATCACAAATCTCAAATGATTTGTTAATTGTGATCGGGGGAGAATTTGTGATTTAAATTGGATTTAAACTGATAATTCGATAAATGGTGTCATAAGTGTTTAGCATGTTTTCCTACCCGCAAGTGACAAACGATTTCAAATTTCCATGCACTTGTTGAGGGGGAGCATCTATTTTAAACCTCAAATTATTGAAACGTGAATGAATTATCTCTAAGTGCAGGTTCCCTCTAATATGTGCAAAATTCTTTCAAAATTCGAGGCTCATATTGAGGGAGAGCAAACTTATGAAAACCTCATACTTCCTCAAAATGTTTTATCTACTCAAATTGATTGGGAAGTGATGATGATCATTTTAGAAAATGTTAATCAAAAGATTGGACCTTTCACTCTTAATCTAACGATTACAAAGATCTCTTGCCTTCATGTGCTAAACAATTTCTAAATTTTTATGCATGTGTTGAGGAGGAGCATTTATAAAATATCAAAACAATTAAGATACAAAATGCTTTGATTCTACATCACAAGTATCTTGATTGATTTTTCAAATGGTTTTTAATTGGTTCCAATGGCAGATGAACGATACCAAAAATACCGACCAACTTTACTTTATGTATGGTGATATAAGGATGATAAGGTTAGGTTATGGTCCCACTAGATATTGTAGAAGTCCTTAGGTATGATGAAAAAATGAGAAAGGTGAGATATGGGAAGAGTGCGGACTGAGACAGAGCTAGTACTGGAATAAACCCAACAAGGTTCTAGCAAGGAAGTCTCGGTAAGCACTGAAGGGGTTGAAGAATGAAAAAGAATTGAATGTGAAAAAAGGGTGAAAAGAAATAGCCCTCCATTTATTCAACCTTAGGGCAGAAACCGGGTTCAATTCATATACTATTGGTTGTTATCAAGGTAACATCGGTATTGAAGACAAGACGTCATGGACCTAGTGACGCACTACACTTCAACTTTCCAAACCACTCAAGTTCCTCTTAAAAGGACTTGTTTCATTCTCACGGGGAACGACATAATCTATCGACACTCTCTTAGAGATTGTTGATATTGAAGAAGGAGACCCTCTCCCTAGTCTCCGGCATAGGAACCAAGTATGCACAATTGAGTCTAGAGCCACGAGATCATCAATAAATCTCTTTAGAACACTTTCAATGAAGACTCTCTGTTTCACACAATGTGGAAAGAGAGATTATATCTTATGAGTCCTACGCATTATCCTTGTGGTATTGCCAGAATATCTAAGTGATATGCATACATATTCACGATGAAGATGGAAAGCCTTCTAGAGCCAACATCAAACAAGTTCCTGGTAGGTGGCATGTGAGATCTACCCAATAGATCAACCATGTGACAACTGGACAGAAACAATGGAGAGATTCAACTTTTTGAATCAATCCTGGTTCAGGTTATGGATTGACGGATACCTTTGAAAAACCAATCGTTGTGCTTAAAAACTCTTTTCTTTAGCACATCAACTGTGTGCTTATTTCTCAAAATAAAAGGTGTTTATGATTGATAATTGATTTTCATTAAGACCTTCGTTGTATTGCAAAACAATTTCTATTGAGCAATACATGATTGTTTTTCAAATGTCTTTTCATCAATCAGTGAATTTCATTTCGCTGGTTCACTCACTCCGTGTTGTCTTCTTTGAGGCGTTCCGGTTTGAGAACAGCTAGAGCAGCTGCGAAACCCTGTCAAGGAAATTCTTCGAATTATACCTGATCACAGCGTACTTGTACTGATCAATAGGGAACCGTGGGCCGTGTACCTCAATTCATCGAAAGTGATCAAAGACACTTTCGCGCGCTTTATTGCTAACTGTTTTATGCAGGTACACCCGACTTTTGCATTGATCGAATGGAGCGGTCAATACATAGCCGCATGCTCACACAACACATTCATATCTAAAGAAATCATGATTAGTGCATCAATGACTCGATATTATCACTCCATGCTTACGCTCTGCTGCCAATATCATGAATCAACGAAAGCTTCGCTACTCGATAAGAAGATATCAAGATCCAGAATGTGAGCATGTCGGTCCAAAAGTCACAACATCACATAATACCAACACCACAATGGATGAGTCGAGATGTAATGTTCGATGATCTCAAAGCGGCTCAAAACTCAGATCACGTGGATCGTTAAAGACCTCCACTCGATTATCCAAAACATGCAAAAATGAAGAATCAAAGACTACGAGCTCTGAGAACAAGAATCCAAGAACAATCTCAATGTAATATCTGTTTGTTTTCTATGAAATTTAATGTGTGTTTGAGGTGACCTCCCTTAGGGGGAGATTGTTAGGATTTGGAAAATCCAGTAGTTAAAGTGTCGGTCACCTCAAGTATATGTAATCGTTAGAAAGCTCGTAGTCGTATTTATTTAATGTTAAGTAGTATTTAGTTTTGTAACACAATCGAGGACGGACGGGTCTTTACCCACTGTATGCCTGATCCACAGCCCGTCAGGTGGTGTTTTATGTAAGTACTATAAATACTCTCTACCTCCCAAGGTAGAGAGTTGGAGCTCATAATAAGATTTTTCTTTCTCTCACTAAAGTTCCCAAACCTCTAGCTTTCTCTCTCTAAAACTCATCTCTTTGTACGCCTACTTTGCTTGTGGTTTGATGTGTATGTGAAATCCAATATGTTACACAGCCCAATCCGCATCAGAATAGGCAACCAGTGATGAAGTAGAAGAAGCAAACAATTGTAACCCATAGTCTAAGGTACCCCGAATATACCGCAAAATCCGTTTGAGAGCCTAGAAATGGGGCTTTCGAGGGTCATGCATGTGATAGCAAACCTGCTGAACTGCATTAGATATACCTGGGCAAGTAAATGTGAGATATTGAAGAGAACCTCCAAGACTCCGATATAAAGTTCGATCAGATATCAGATCACCATCATCCCCAGTTTATACTCAGTGTCAACAGGGGTCCGACTGGGATTACAATTAACCATATGTGCTATCTCCAAAACCTCAGTAGCATATTTCTTCTGAGATAAAACAACCCTGAAGAATCACTTGTAACAGAGATACCCAGAAAATAATTAAGTGGACCCAGATATGTCATAGCAAACTCTTGATGTAAGGATCTAATAATTCGTTGCAACAAACTCTCAGAAGAAGCTGTGAGAACAATATCATCAACATATAATAACAGATAAGCAGCATTTGTCCCCTGTCTGTATATAAATAATGATGAGTTACAGCGACTAAGAGAATACCCAACCCGAGTCATATAAGATGCAAATCGCTGAAACCAAGCTCTAGGGGCTTGCTTGAGCCCATACTGAGACCGCTGTAATAAACATACATAATCAGGATGCACAAAGTCCTGAAACCCCGGAGGCTGATACATGTAAACTGTCTCAAATAAATCACCATGTAAGAAAGCATTCTTGACATCAAGAATCGGCCAATGTCGAGAAGTAGCTAAACTCAGAATAGTCCGAATAGTACCTGGTTTAACCACTAGACTAAAGGTATCATCCACATCAACCCCTTCAATTGATTACTACCATTCTCCACAAGACAAGCCTTGTAGCGACTAAGAGTATCATCAGCCAAATACTTGTGGTGAAAAATCCACATACAGCGAATAATGTTTGTATCCTTGGGTCAGGGCACAAGGGTCCAAGTTCGGTTCTTAATAAGTGCAGTGTATTCATCACGCATAGCATTTTGCCAATTTGGATCATTAAATGCATCACAATAAGATTTTGCTAATGGTGAAACCAAAAACATATGCATGTTGAGATGCTCTGTAGGACGATTAGTCCCGACACGATATCGTGTGACCATGGGATGAATTGAGACAGGTTTTGGGTTGCGAGGAGGATCTGGGATAATGTGTTGGTGTTGGTTCACGGGTGGTGATGGATATGTTGTATGTTGTTGGGTGGCGGGTGGTGATGGGGATGGTGATGGGTCATGGGCTGCGTCATGTTGAGTTGTATTGGACTGGTGGGAATTGGTGTTGTTGGCTCGTTTGTGGGTTGAAGCACAGTGGGTTGCACAACGGGGGCGGATGGAATGAATGGAGGATTTATATCGGGTGAGTCATCCAAGAAATTGTATTTGGGCGCCGATGTTGGTTTAGAAGTGCCATACGAAAAAATAGTTTCATCAAAGGTTACATGGCGAGAAATGATAATTTTATTGGTGTTTAATTCGAGGCAACGATACCTACGATGATTTGAAGCTTGACACAAATAGATGGAGGGTGTGGCGCGTGGTTCAAGTTGTGATTAGGATATAAGTGGGGGTAACATAAGCAGCCAAATGTGCGTATAAGGCTATAATCTGGGTTTTGACCAAACAGTCGGGTATAAGGGATTTCGTTGCCAATAGTAGTTGAAGGCAAGATATTGATTAAGTGAACAACCATATTGAGAGCTTCAACCCAAAATATTGGTGGAAGGTTGGGTTGAAAAAGAAAGGTCCGAATGAGATTATTGATGGTGTGAACCATCCGTTTAGACTTGCCATTTTGTTGTGATGTTTTGGGGCATGAAAAGCGAAACTGAATGCCATTGTCGGCAAAAATTTGTATCAAGGTTACGGTTATCAAATTCACCACCATGATCACACTGAAAGGATCGGATTTCACACTTAAATTGAGTGTGGGCATAATTACGAAATATTACAAGTTTAGATAAAACATCAGATTTGTTAATTAAAGGATAAAACCAAATAAAATGTGAATAATGATACAAGAATAATACATAATATTTGAAACCTGAAAGACTCGGAATTGGTGAAGTTCATACATCCGAGTGAATGATGTCAAAATGTTAGCCGTAATATGAAGTGATAGTCATTCACGATTAGGAACTTTATAACATGTCTTAGATATTTTAATAGAATAGTCAATGGGCTCGTGGATTGGGCTAAGCTAATAAGTTAGTAGTTATGATAAGCTAGTCTTTTATTTTTCATGTAATCCATTTCCAATCCAAGTCCAAAACGAGGCCTATGGCCAAGCCCATTAAGGCACCTCATTTGTACTATAAATACACCTCAAATGACACATTTGAGGTGTGTGCTTAAGTGTGTAAATGTGTGTTTTAGTAATAATAATTCTCTAGTTTCTTTCTTTTATTTCTCTCTCTAAAACGCATCTCTAAAGTCACCATTCGTGCTTCATATATTATGATATAAGGTGATATATCTAAGGTCAAACAAGTGGTATCAATCCTAACAATGATTTATGAGTGTTTGTGTTTCGTTTTTTGAGTAAAAACGTGAGCTTTTTACTTTGTAGCGTGCCTAAAGCTTTGTTTCTTATACTTATTCTTGAAGCTTAGAAAGTTTTAAGGATTCTATAGTGTTTAGAAGCTTAGTTGTTAGCATAAAGTTCGTGACTTTTTGTTTAAAAATCAAGTTTTAAGTAGTTTTTTTTATTTGTACGTTTCATCGAACTTACATATAAGTCTTTAAAAACATTAAAGTTTGAAACTTTATTGATATTTAAGTGTTTTTAAGGGGTTTTTGCCCAGAAAAAATCATGAGGGTTCCCATTAATATTAATCGAGTAGGAAACCGATTCCACACAAGTCATGATCCATTTAACCGTCTTTGGGTGATAACCGAAATGACTTAAAATATTACATAACGATTAAAATATTACACAAGTCATGCATATTAACATGACGATTAAACGACTCATCTGAAAATCTAAGTCGAGTTTACGTTCAATGGTGCACAACCGCAATGTCAAAAACATTGGAATCATGAAGGAGCAAGCGTTATTGATTACGCTTCAATAAAGTAAAAGAAATCGATCCAGTTCACGACGTGAACGAGACTCAAGAACTTTGGCTATGGATTTAACCCGAAATACATTCATTTAAGTTTTATTGGAAACAAAACGAAAATGAAATTTGCGTTTTCCGAAAGTCGAACCCGCGTCTATTGACAAACTGGAATCATTAAGGTACCAACTAATCCGGGTTCGACTCCTGGAAAAAAAATGTAGTGTCACCTCAACTTTGTTTGAATGACATTTTTTTGGGTTACCTCAGTTTCCAACTCGACATTGCGAGCCGACTAATCACAAAGCGACTACCTTGTTGGATAGCCCGGAGTTGGCGCATGAGAACCTCCGTGGCCACAAAGGGATTAATTTTATGTCGTTGGATTCGAACCCTTGACCTCCTCTTTGGAAGGCTGATATTCTTACCGTTGGATCACCCCTTGTAGTTACTTTGTTTGAATGACATTATTTCTTATTTGAACCAAATTCTATTGAATATAATTCGGGTTTAAACTCTTAATTTGATCAAGTGAACTATTTAAAAACATTTAGCTACTCAAACTATAGCCAGATTTCGGTTCTGAGTCTCGTCATGTCCTGAACTTGATCGATTTCATGTACTTTATGTAAACGTGATAAATAATCATTCGGACGCTAGCTGCTTTTACAGTTCCATTGTTTTCGAAATTCTGGTTGTCAAAAATTGCATATACACTCGACTTAGGGGGTGTTTGGGATTGCTTATTTAAAATAGATTATGCGTTTTGAAAACGGATAATCAGATAATCAGCTGTTACAAAACGTGATTATAAAATTTAGTGTTTGGATTTGATTATGCTGTTTGATATCGCAATAATCAGATAATCAGTTTTTCAAGTGTTTGGCAAATCAGATTTTTTAATAACTTCAAATCTAAAATTACCAAAAAAGACATGTTATTAAAAAGTAAAATTGACAAGTTAGTAGATTTGTAAGGCATGACAATATTTTTTTACAAGCTGATTTCCAAAAACAAGCACATTCGTTTGTTACGGTAATTTAACATAGAGTTTTGATATACATGCCTAATTAAGAAGCCTAAAATTAGGCCTAATTTTTTTATTAAGACACTTGTCACTAAAATAACTAACTTAATTATCTTTTTATATTATTCCTAATTTACCCATTCATAAATAGTTGTTCAATCAATAAACATTTTCTTTCTTTACTTTATTGCAGATTCTTTTTTCAATCCACATATGTATTTGTTCACGTTAATCTAATTTACGTTTTTCTATTTTATTTTAGTCACCTTTATATGCAATTTAAAACAAAACGATATTTAGCTGTATAGTTATATGAAGTATGAACACTATAACTAGTTACTATTGAAGCATTACCGAGCATTATTGCAACGTATTAATTTATATCAGTGCAAAAATGGGCCAGAAGACATTACGTAGGATAAACTAAAACATAACAAAATTCAATCAATAGTTCTACTGAGATGAAAAAATTGTACAAATACTTTGAGACCCATCAGAAAATTATGGCAAATAAATGAAATTGTTAGAGAATTATGGCAAATAAATTTGAAAGGGGGAGAATGGAAGACGGTTACCAGTATCACTTACGAAGATAAGCATATAATCTGACTTTATAGGGGCATATTAGGAATATCATTAAGTATCAATTCTAGTTATAAACTTTCTACACGTGTCAGTATATTAGAGTTAGGCCTAAAATTAGGTCTATTAATTAGGCTTATGTATCATTTTTCTTTAACATATAATCTTTTTTGCAATGGGCTTTATAAAGAACTCGTAGGAGGGCATTGGGCTTTAAGAAAATAGAGTATATATGTTAAGAAAATAATTAGGTTAAACATTATACATACTATAGCCGCTTTTTGGTATTCTTTTTCTCCTTCTCTGACTCTAGTTGTCCACAAATCTCTACCTTAAGTGACAACCTTATTCAAAGCAACAAAGTAGTGTAGGCAACGTTTATTTGTGAGGAAGAAACAAGAAGTGTTCTGGGCATTTTGGTAATTTCGAGCTTAAACTGAAAATCACGTTTTGCAGCAGTATGGTGGGAGTTACTTTTCCAAAACCGCGTTTTGGCTTCTTAAAAACGCAGAAAATCACGTTTTGCTTTTTGTCACCCAAACACTCGTTTTGGATTATTTAAGTTTTGGGAACGTGATAAGTAGATAATCTACAAGAAAACGCAACCCCAAACACCCTCTTAGATTCTAGATGAGCTTATTTAATTAGATATATTGTTTACCATATCAATACATGCACAAAATTTATAAAAACATACATACATTTTAAGTTTCAACAACCTTCTAATCATTCAATCCATCTTGATTTTCTTTAATAACATATGATATACACTGTATCATATATGTTTAACCTTTGATGATGATATATCTAATAGAGTGTATAGGGGGGCAAAAAAAAAATTTGTTGACAAAAGCCGTTGTGCACACAAAAATAAAGATAAGATATAAAGTTTTTATATTGTTTGGCTTCATGATGGGGGGTTTTTACATTGTTTGACTTCAAGGTGGGGGGCAATTTAATTTTGTAAGGGGGTGCACTTTAATAAAATGGTCCCAAAAAAAAATTTACACTAAAATCTGATTTTTTTTGGCGAATCGTGGAGGGCACCACCCCCCCCATCCCATGCATGTAGTTCCGCCCCTGGTGTATAGAATATGTTTTGACAACCACAAAATATAAACACACTATTGAACAAAATGTAAACTGACTTAGATACGTATAGTGATTCTGAATCTTGCAAAGTTTTTTGAAGGATTAGAATATACTGTTTTATAGTTTTATACATACTCATGACCAGCCATCCAACCAAATCATCAAAGACATGCCCCGTGGTCGGGTAAGATGTATCTACATAACGACTCTATTTGAGAAAATCCCGTAATGACTTATTAGACATATAAATACTCGGCATACCATCTATGGTTAGTAATGATAGGAGTCTGCAGTTACAGACACAAGGAAGTAAAGTTGCAGAGTTTAATGAGGCACGTAGAACCGGAAACCACAACCATCGAAAATATAAGATAAAACTAAAGAGCCAAAATTTAATATGATCTTAGCTATGGATATGATACAACCATGTAAGAAACCATCAAACAGATGTTACTTAAAAGCCAAAATCCCTGACTGAATCATGGACTGGATCCATAATATGAAAGTGGTAAAACAAAGAAGAAGCCAAAATTCATACCACCAGTCATCCACAATATCAACTCAGCTACTCGATCAAGGAATCTCAGGATCTCCCATTTATTGATAAATCCAATAGGAAGTTATAAGTGAATGCCAAATATTATGTTACAAGTAAAGAGTGAATAATGAAATTACATCATTGATTGACGTTGCCAGGATTTTACTTATGGGTAAGCCGAGATGTAGCACAAAACAATAATAGTCGTTAATTTTTGTCTTTCGGTAAACTTAAAAGCTAAATCTCAAAAATGGTTAATTTTTTCATTCAATAGGCTAACTAATATACACTATTGCAATTTTTATTGGGTGTGCTATGGCCCACCAAGGCCTCTATGTAGCTAAGCCGCTGGATATTGGGAGACACAAGGCTCTTCACGAATACATGGTGATTATAGTTATAATTACAGTCCAAATTTGTGGATAACCGGATATGAGGATTACGTGGATAGTCAAGTTCATGGTGGAGAAGTTCATCGTGGGGACGTTCAATGCTTCGCACCAATACAGGAGCACACGAACCTTCTTCTAACATCCATATGTGAACATGATGATTGAAGAAATCCTCTTGTGGAATGTAATGTATCATTGTTTTGTGTGTATCATAACCAGGTGGCAGTAACTTTCTTTCCCAAGACTCTTGTACATTGTAGCTTCTCATTACCCATATCTCAATATCCTCATTTTTCCTGAAGTCTCTATTTGGACTAGCAAAGATGCATAGACAGTCTTTCATAGTCCCCAAACCCCAATCTGATCGACGCAATTTTGGTTGTGGGATTTCTTTAAAGGCCTCTTTGGATAAATCAAAAGAAACAATTACTCGCTTTTTATTTCGAGAAGTAATCCAGTGAATCGCCCCATTGCATAAGATACCATTCCCATACAAATATTTGTTATCACTTAGTAACGAATACCAGTGATTCGCTATACCATTCCCGAACAAATAATCATATCCTGATTCTACAGCAACTGATCTCCAAACATTTGATTTCAAAGTTAACACTTTAAAAACAAGCTTCTTAGTATCTTTAGTCGTGAACCCTATTACAACCTTGTAATCATCTATGGATGAATCATAACCAAAACCTGACACAGTTGTTGACCTACCTTCCTGATTGGTGTGAGGAGGATTTTTGAGTTCTTTTACTTCTCGAGTTGAGGGATTAACAACTAAAAATTCAGTAACGTTACGACAGATGCATACAAGACCATTTGAAGAACCAACAACCTCACATTCTTTTCTTCTCACTATATGACAATCATCATCACACAAGCTAGTAGTAGTCAAAGCAGTAATCCTTGTATCTCCAATTTCATTATTATCTACGTTCTTGTTATGATTGTAGTTAATATGAGATTTAACAAAGCGAGGACTCGAGATTAAGGAATACCATGACTTACATACACTTTTGCATCGGATGATATCGTTTACTTCCAATCTTAGGAGTATCTCTTCATCAATATCAAGGCTGGGCTCTGTCATTGAATCCTTTGCTCTAAACCAAAACGAAAAAGATAAATAAATATATATACTAATAGTAGCTAGGTTTGGTATTGAATGAATAAAAACGTACAGTCGACATCTCCTTTTATACATTCACATTGTCGGTTACTTACGATATAATCGTATCTTTTCTTTACCCTACATATTACAACGGGCCTTGAGTTTATTTTTTTCCTTTGTGCATGTGGGCTGCATTATGGTTGTTTTGTTTGGCTCATCAAAACCACACAAAAAAGAGGAATGGTACACTCGCTTACAAAATTCACACAAATCACCCACACGCGCTGAGGTGTCACCCACTGATTGGTAGATTTTATTATAGTTTCTCTCTCTTCTTTCTCATTTAATTTCACCAATCAGTGGATGACACCTCAGCGCGTGGGTGATTTGTGAGGATTTTGTGAGTGGATGTATCATCCCTCCACAAAAAATATCCATATAAGGCCACCGATTGACGTAATGCTTATGCATGCATGCTTTCAGTTTTCTTCCAAGTGTTGTTCTTCATAAGGCCAATATTTATCGCAACCACAAATATTATGGCCACCCCCTGCCACATAAGTGTCACATCAACTTTTTCTCTCCAATACTACACCCCAACCATAAAAAAGTAATAAGGTGATCGCAACCACAACAAAAAACATATCCCAAAAAACAAATAATTAAAAAACCTACACACAGGAAATGAAATTTCGGTTGGGTAGCCAACCGAAAGATTGAAAAAGTTGGAGTGGGACTCAGTTGCATCCGGTTGAGCTAATAGGAGAAACTCGATTGGTTGGGGGTATTCGGTTGCCATTAGCATTAGCCTAACAGTATATGCTAGAAACTAAAACTATACTCAAATATCAAAAGGCTTGTATCCCAATTAATGCAATGCCGGACTTGAACATCTTTTTTGAGAAGGCCGAAATCATGGTTATATATTAAAGTAAAACGTCAAATAAGCTATTCGATAGTTACAGAGACGTTGTAGTAACAACGCAAAAATTGCTAAGCCCCATTTAACCTTTACCGTTATAGCTTCTACAAGCTTATAACTAGCATAAAAATAAATAGTTAGAGTTCTTAGAGATTTAGAGTAAAGGTTGAATAACACACTGCTAGACAAAAAAGTTAAAAGGAAATTACAATTCCTTGAGTAAATAAGTTAAACAGGAAAACAAATAGCAAAATACACATTATTTCAAAACTGAACAATAATAACAAAAAAAATCTAGCCATTCTAAAATCTAATCTTGTATATGATTCTTTCGTTGATCAAAACATATAATTTTACTCCCATACCAGCGAGTATGATAATCAATGGACAAATCAAATATAAGTTGAGGTAAAACATATAAGAGGAGGTAAACTACAATATATGAGAGGGTGTAAACTACAATAATTCAAAAGGGTGAAAGCTAAAGGTACGCAACGTACTTTTTCAAAAATACACATCTACGCAATGTACTTTCAAAAAAACACATCTAGCTAACATACTTTCAAATTTTTTTCGATCTATCTAATATGACCTGTTGGTAGTAGGTTACCAGGTCACCTTAGCGAAAAATTTGCGCAGTTAGTCCTCTTGGACTAACGACCGTTAGCTAGATGATCACGACCGTTAAAAAAAAAACTTTTAAAAAAAATTTTACGTTTTTTAAAAAAAAAAAAATTAAAAAAACCTAAAAATTAAAAAACAAAAATTAATTTATTAATAATTTTAAAAAAAAACGTAATTTTTTTTTTAAAAAAAAAACGTAAAAACTTTTTAAAAAAAAACGTAAAATTTTTTTAAAAAAAAACGTAAAAAAATTTTTAATTTTTTTTTTTAATTTTTAATTTTTTTTTTTTAAAAACGTACAAAAAATATTTTAAAAAAAAACTTAAAAATTTTTGAAATTTTATAAAAAAAAAATGTAAATTTTTTTTAAAAAAAAAACGTAAATTTTTTTTTTTAAAGTTTTTTTTTTTTTGTTATCATCTAGCTAACGGTCGTTAGTTCTAGAGGACTAACTGCGCAAATTTTTCGCCAAGGTGACCTGGTAACCTACTACCAACAGGTCATATTAGCTACATCGAAAAAAATTTGAAAGTATGTTAGCTAGATGTGTTTTTTTGAAAGTACATTGCGTAAATGTGTATTTTTGAAAAAGTACGTTGCGTACTTTTAGCTTTCACCCTAATTCAAAATGGATGTTTCATTGTCCCATTAGTAAACTCATGTTGTGTGAAAATCAATGATTGTCAGTTCAAGTCATGGTTAAGATATATGAGATAGAATTATGATGTATAAGTTGTGAGATAATTAGTTGGTAAAAAATAATAATAATAAAATAGCATCTCAGAATTTAAGTTGAGTTTACATTCAAAGGTACACAACCGGAATTTAGTGTTATAACTTACGGGGATAGTACGAGTGATAAGAAAATTTAAAGTGAGAAGAACGAGACATAACTATAACTATACATATGAGATGCATCGACATGAATTAGATGCCTCTTTATTCATTTAAATGCATTCCAATAAGTTTCGAAAGTGATTTTAAAGTAAAATGATACAAAGTAGCACTAGCAAAAAAATTTGACATGCAAATGTCGAAAAATATACAGGATTCACCCAATTTGATGAAATGCACCTAATACATTAGAATGCATCTAATTCAAGTCAATATATTTCAAATGTATGATTATAGTTATTTGCTATTCTTTTCATTTTAATATTTCTTCACATTTGATCTTAGTTTAACTTACGCTTCAATAAACTAAAAGAAATCGTTTGGGTGTTAAAAAAAAATACATTCATTTGGGTGTTCTTTAATGACGTATTATATTTGCAATACTTGTACGAAGTGAACTTTACCTCATTTTAGATCTAGTGAAGTATATGTCTTATAAATATTGACTCAACTAATTTTATTAGCTTATTAAGAACCAAAACATATGATGCATCATAGAACTCACATATAAAACACATCTAGCAAAATCTTTAAGTTCACGTGACACAACGAAAAAATACAAATAATATTTGTTTCACAAAACTCGGCTTTCAAGAGCAAGAGGAGCCAGAGCACGAGCTCACTTCGAGTCCGCAGAGCTACTCCTTGAACTTGGTTTTGTGACAACACGTACGGGTGCTACTTACCTTTGTGCATGAAGCATGTATCCTCGGATTATTATTTTGTACGTGAATGTGTTGCTAACATTACACTTAAGAAGTTAAGGTTTTGCATATATCCTTGTTACACCAAGTTGGGTCAAAAGAGAGAAAGCAGATGTGGCAGTGAAGATGTCGATCTCCCGACGGTCACTGTCTCACTGATGCACCCAATTTAACTTCATGCCTGGTAAAAAAAAAGTACTTACGTAAAATATTGTGTTAATTTTGAGATGCTTAGCTTTTATTCATATCCATACCCTTTGTCATGATCCTCCATAAGATAGTTGGCCTAGTAGTTTAAAGTTTAAACATTATGTAAGATATCAATTTTGTATGTGTTTGAAAGTGTCGATTCATTATATACTAAGGGTGTGTTTGTTTCATTAAGATGTTTTGGGTCTGAATCTGACTACCACATCTTACTGGTAAGAGGTGGGTAGAAGGTCTAAATCTGAACGAAATAATGTTGTTTGTTTTTGTATAATTGTGTGAATGATTGTAAGTGCTCGTTTTTGCAATTTGTTTATTAAACCAACGCAATGCGATAATAAATAACTTATGTAAATATGAAACAAGACTTTTTATCATAAATATAACATAGTTAATAAGCAATTAAATATATTATATAAAGTTTACAAAACGAGTAAGAGGCAGTAAGACAAGTCTCCCACCTCTTACTGAGTAAGATGTTATATGTCTAACTGGGTCTTACTCAAAAGAAAAAAACAAACAAGAAAAACGTCTGCCCACCTCTTACTGGTAAGAGTAAGAGGCCTAGTAAGACTTTTTTTTTTTTAAACAAACACACCCTAAGTTTTATGTGTTCGATTATAAATAACTATGATTTGGTTTTATTTGTTTAGAAGAACAACAGGAATTAAGCATAAGTTGTATGCCATAATTGTTGTGAGGTAAGGCGATATTTTTTGGGTATCAAGTTAAATATGAAAATTAAAAAAAAAAAAAAGTTAAAAGAACGTTGTGACGGGGTGTTGAACTTGTGACCTATTGTATAGTAGGTGCACATGCAACCATCAAGGCATCCTCTAACCAGGGCCGGCTCAAGCATTTTGGGGGCCTAAGGCGGGGTCAATTCCGGGGGCCTAATCAATTAGCATTAAAAAAAAGTTTACATACCTGCTGCGCTTGCTAACCTGCTGTTGCTACAAACCTGTTGCAAAAAAAAATCGACATACCTGCTGCTGCAAACCTGCTGTTTTGACACACCTGTTGCTACAAACTTGCTGCAAAAAATTTGACAATTAAATTGTTTGCATACCTGCTGCAGCTAGCATAACAGCAGTACACAAAATATAGTTTATAAATGGAGCTAGCATAAATTGTTTGACAATTAAATTCTTGTCCATACTCCATACCCAACTCTCTATTTATCAGGCATGAGCTAGAAATTCTTTTAACATAGCAACGGATCTACCAAGGTATGGAGAGACCAATAGATAATTAGGTATGGTTCATGACAGAGAAACATATTCTCTTTTTGAGGTATGGGTCATGACAGAGAAACATATTCTCTTTTGTGTCTGCCACTTTTGTATCTCCCACGCCTGCTGGACTACCTGAAATATAAGGAGCAAACATTGGGTTATATTATTTTTAACACATCATTTAACTCATATGACTTTAGTTTATTTATTGTTTTTATTTATGCTATTTGGGGGCCCATAGAAGTTGGGGGCCTTAGGCAATGGCCTAGTCACAATACACTATAAGGCCGGCCCTGCCTCTAACTCGTCTCTAAAATGGCACTAGTTTTTATTTAAAGGTTGTTTGACTAAGCTTATCATAATACAACTAGCTTACCCAAACAATATCTGAAAAGTATGCTAAAGCTATAAGCTTTTGTGGATGAACCGTTTTACTCCAATAATCTAAACAATTCATTATATAAACTAAACAATTCATTCCTTCAGGCTGTTTTGACATAATATTTGGAGCATTGTCAAGTGGGTCTAAGTTCTAAGCAAGGTTGCAAAATGATAAATCATCACCGGACAGGTGATCCTTTTGCAGCTTCTAATCGGTCTAAGTGTGATTAATTGGTCACTAATCGGATTGTCATTTCCAGCAAATTTTGGGTATTTACGACGAGTTTTGAGTATTTCCGGCAACATTTTCCTTAACAAAACATCTTGTAATCAATAATTATATATAAAATGTTTGGGAATTTCTATAAAAAGAAAGCTTAAAAAGATTAAGACTACACATTTGCCTCTTATGAGATCTTTTTGTTGGTTTCTAAACATTACAAGTTCTAAAACTCTCTTTATCTATACTACGTTATAATGTATTTAGGACATCTATATTTAGAAGTCTTAAAAAAATAAAACAAAAAACATTTTTCTATAATAAGAAATAAACAAGACATTAATATGGTCAAGACATTTAATGTAGTTAATTAATTAACTTGTGAATAATTACAATTAATGCAGTTATTAAAACACCATTTACCTAAGAAATACAAATTATCAAGCATATTATACAACCAACTTAAACACAATTTGTAAATGTCATTAATACAAATAATAAAGCACATTATACAAATATTCAAGTCCGAACGGGCAACGGCCAAACGGGCTCGAGCCCGAACAGGCACGGGCCAAACGGGCTCAAGCCTGAACGGGCACGAGATAAAAGAAATTCTTGATATCCGTAAATTTATTGTCAAAAACAACATAATAAACTAAAATACATGATTCACCGGGAAATTTTATTTCAGGGTATCCGCCACTGCAACGCGCGGGTACCCTGCTAGTAACTATTTAATGCATAAATACATTGATTAATGATATTATTAAAATACTGTCATCACTCAAATTACAATTAATATACCACATTGTACAAAACAATAATGAATAAATCATCTTATCTTTTTTTATCTTCTTTACAACACCCATTAAATAAAATTTACAAATCAGTAATCATATTATTGAAATAACCCATCACTCAAAAATACAATGAATATATCACATGGTAAAAAACAATAATGCATAAATCATTTTTTTTCTTCTTTAAAACACCCGCTAAATGAAATTTACAATTCATTAAGGGGCATTTACATATATCTTCAAGGAAACTTCAATAATTACATATTTCCCAGAAGCATGCTTCAATAGCATTGTACATCATGCATTGAAAACTTGTATTTTGAGGAAATATGTAATTTTTAAAATTTCCTTGGGTATATATGAAATTCCCCCATTCATTAATGATATTTTTCTAAAATACTCCCTCATTCAAAAGTACAATTAATATACTTCAATTCATGGTATAAAACAATAATGCATAAATCATCTTATCTTTTTTTTCCTTTAAAACACCCACTAAATGAAATTTACAAATCATTAAGCGGATCATATAAATCAATCTTTTATGTAGTCAGACTTTTTAACACCACATTTTTCGATAACGCAACGGACCACTATTTACTACCACAACTTAGCAATATAAACACAACCCGATAGCGTTAAAACGCTACTTAAAACACCCTCTATGTTTTAGTGGTGAGCCAAACAACCATAACGCAACCCATATACAATATATAAGGCGGTACAATAAAAAATTAAAGCCAAAAATACATATATATCCTTCCCAAAATGTTTAATTACATATATATCCTCCCTAAATTAAAAGATGCGATTATATCGTAAGTAACCGACAATATGAATGTATAAAAGGAGATGTCGACTGTTTTTATTCATTTAATTCCAAACCTAGCTTTTGTTGAAGTTTTTAGGGTTTTTTCCCCTTTTTTTTCTTGGTTTCAGGAATCATAGGTTTCAATGTCAGAGCTCGGCCTTGATATTCATGAAGAGATACTCGTAAGATCGCACGTTAACGATATCATCCGATGCAAAAGTGTATGCAAGTCATGGTATTCTTTAATCTCGAGTCCTCGTTTTGTTAGATCTCAACTTAAATACAGTTCTAAAACGAAATATACTAATGAAATTGGAGATACAAGGATTACTATGCCTAGTGATGATTGTGTTTATTTGAGAACTCATGCATATCAACTTATTGGTTCTTCTAATGGTCTTGTATGCATTTGTCTTTGCCATACTTATTTTTTCGTTGTTAATCCCTCAACTCGTGAAGTGAAAGAACTAAAAGCTTCTCCTCAAGAGTATCAAGATTCTTGGTCGGGACGTGTGTCAGGTTTTGGGTATGATTCATCCATAGATGATTACAAGGTTGTAATAGGGTTTTCTAATGATGATAAACTATCTTTTAAAGTGTTAAATTTGAAATCAAACGTTTGGAGATCAGTTGCTGTAGAATCAGGCTATGATAATTATTTGAACGGGAAATGTATCTTATGCAATGGGGCGATTCACTGGATTTCGTCTAATCAAAATGACAAGCTAGTAATTGTGTCTTTTGATTTATCCAAAGAGGTTTTAAAAGAAATCCCCCAACCAAATTTGGTCCTACGCCAATGGAAGTTGGGGACTGTGAAAGACTGTCTATGCATCTTTCGTTGTCCAGATATAAACTTCCGGAAACACTTCACGAAATTTGAAATATGGGTAATGACAAACTACAATGTACAAGAGTCTTGGAGACAATATTTACCACCACCTGGTTATGATGCAGACAAAAACACAATCGAGGACACTACAGAAAGAAAATTCTTCTACGGTCATGTTCACATATGGCTGTTAGAAGAAGGTTCACCTGCTCCTGTATTGGTGCGAAGCGTTGAACATCCCGGTGAATTTGGTCATTTCCGGTTATCCACAAATTCGGAATGTAATTATAATTATGATGAGCATGTATTTGTTAAAAGCCTTGTATCTCCTCATGGCATGTATGACGGTGACAGTGATGGTGATGGCAATATCAATGACAGTGGCAATGCGGGGAGACTCAAAAGAAAAAGAAAGGACTTCTAAAGGGGGGCTTCTATTAATGATTTGTTTTGCTTTTTTTGCAGGCCACCTTCATTATTTACTGTTTACTTGTAACATAATATATGACTTTAACTTAAAACATCCCATTTGATTTATCAGTTAACTAAGCGTCTTCAATGCCTGCGTTATACGTAATTTTTGCACTAAGGTAGTGCACAAAATTCACTTCAATGTATGCACTAATTAAGTGATGTGGTTCCCTTTTTAATGTTTAGTTAACTCATGGTCTACAATTCTCTTCAGCTCATTTTTAGAAAATTTGATAATTGCTAAATTCATTTTGATGTCAACAAGTTTGTTTTGACAACAGAACTGATGTGAACATGTTCCTTCGCTTTGTATTTCAGCTCAATCTAAGTTATAATTATACTTGTTTAAAGTAATGAAACAAATTTTAGTGCAAGATTTAGTGAAACACAATGGAGCAACTTATTTTTAGTGTAAGCATAAATTTCAAAAAAGATTATTGTTTTACACTAAGATAGTGAAAAAAATTTAGTATGCTCTTCAGGGAGATCCTTAGGTTCCTTGATCGAGTAGCAGAATTTGATATTGTGGAATGTGGACGAGTGCACGTGCACACTACGGTATGAATGAACTATGCTTTTTCTTTGTTTCTTTTCTTTGTTTTACAACTTTCGTATTTAAAATCCAGTCCATGCTTCTGTTATATAACTTTCTTCCTTATGTTGTGTGGAAGCAATGAAATTTAAGTAATTTTTGTGTTTGGTCTTCTACATGGTTGAAACATATATACTGTTATAACAATGTGATGGTGTGCCGAGTTTGTACGTTGAATAAGTCATAAGAAATCACATTGAGTCATTATGTATATACATCGTGACAGGTAAAGAAAGACGAACAAGAAGGTAAATTGAAGACCTCGGATGGAAGAAGTGAATATTGAAGACTTTGAATATCTAAGTTGATAGGGTATCGAGTCCTAAAGGTTAGAGTTTTCGTGTTTTTTATTTGGTTGTCTTTGGTGTGATTTCGAGTATGTCCTAGACCGTGGGGATTTCTTGCATCTAGTGAGCCATCTTACGTGACCACGGGGCATAGGGTCTTGGATGAGTCGGTTGGATGGTTGGTCATGTGTATGTATAAAACTATAAAACATTATACTCTGCTCCTTAATAAAACTTTGCAACATTCAAAATCAGTAGATCTAATCAGTTTTTGTTTTGTTCAACAAACTGTTTTTAGTCTGTAGTTGTCAAAACATCTCTTCATAGTCAAACAGGTCTCACTCTCATACTGAATGTTTAATGTTCAACTAGTAGAGCTAAATTAAATTTAGGATGGATCGAACGAGTAGAAGGTTATGCGCAGTAGAACAAGTTTGATGATGTTTGATAGATACTAAATAGGCTCCAAGTCCTAATCAATCTAATACTTGCATATTAAATGAAAATTAGAAAAACTCATTGAGAATCTAAGTCGAGTCTACGTGCAATGTACACAACCAGATTTTCGAGAACATTGGAACCGTAAAATCAGCTAGTTTCCTAATGATTATTAACCACGCTTCAATAAAGTACATGATAACGATCCAGTACAGGACATGAAGACTCAGAACCGAACTTTGGTTAATAGTTTGAGTCACTAAATGTTTTTAAAAAGTTCACTTGATTAAAGTGTCCATTGCTTGGAAGGCAATTATCCTAAACGCTTCGCAGGTTATATGTATTTTAGATTATATACAAATGAATACAACCCTACTAAGCTTTCAGCAATTGCATTAAATGAATTTGGAAACAATCTATATATACTGAATATATTGTAGCCGTTGAATTTTTATAGTACTCATACCTTACTTACTCTGTAGTAAATTTTTAGAGCACAAATAGCACATTAGGAAAAAAATTGTAGAAGATAGCTTATTCTTTTTTTGGCCAAAAGTGAACAATTATATTGATGAGGAGATCAACAAGATAGCTCTTGTTTGATGTAACTAGCCACACTTTAGCAAATCCTTTATCGAGAGCCATGATGCGTTTAAGGATTTTGCTGAATGTGTTATTAATAACTGGATGCACAATCGGTTTCTAGTAGAACTCATGATCAAACACAAAATACATCTACCAACATATTAAGTTTAACATGACACAGGGATTTCCGACTTTATCTTTTCCGAGCGTCACCAAGGTTTTTAACATGACACTGCCGTTTGCTCTCAATAATTTATCTTAACTACATATAATGGAGGAACCTCTTTTCCTCCATTCATGTGAATTTGGAATCGCAAAAGCCCAACCTGACATCTCGTAGAAACATATCCAAATATTTACCGTATCATTCATAATAAAAACGCATAAATATATAAACCAAATATATAAACCAAACAATTCCCTGTATCGAACTCGCGACCTATTAGTGTACAAAATAAACATAACCATCAAACCAAATATACCATTCATTAATAAATGACAATATTTTTTTATTTAACTGACAAAACTTTTGAAAGATACATTTTGGTTTGTTACTTTTGTTTCATTATTTTGCATAGGTTTACATGGTGCCACCTCTGTTAATACTATGTATTTTAGAGTCTGTGATAGCTGGTTTTTTGGAGCATTTGGACATTCGATTTCCATAACATCATGTTTGTTAAGTTCGCATAAGCGTTAGACTTCCCTTTTCGTGTTTCTTATTGTGGAGTTGTGGTGTATGTTTTTGTTGTATTTTCTTTAGCTTTTTAGTTGTACCAAGTGATCCTACATAGCGATGAACTCGAATTTGTTTTGCTTTCAGTTCTTTATGTTTTTATTGACATCCAATATGTTACCTTCTGTAAGAACACCTTTTGCCGTATCTTTTGGATAGGGTGTTAAAAACTCGTGCTTTCTATCTTGAGGATCTGTGTAATTTAGTCTATAGTCTTTCAAATTCATTATTAGTTGTTTTTTTGGCAAATCGCATAAAAAGGTACTAAATTTATACTCAAATTCAATATCAAAGTACTAAACTTTTTTTATTTTTTCATTTTTTTTCTCAGGTATTCAAGGTTTTTTTGTGTTGCAATGTTAGATAATTCATAGGTTACCAGGTTACAAATACACAGTTAGCAGGTAACCCATTTTGCCAGCGATCTGTCTTGCCATCGAACTATTTTTCCGGCATTTGCTCATATTTTGGCGACCCAATCTGGTTTTATTATCAAGGGGCGAAATATAAAAAGACCAAAAAAAAGCTTAAAATCAACCAAATGAATAAACTATTACGGTAATAGATGCAAATTCCAATCTGTTTGAATAAGACTTTTGGGGCATCTAACAAACTAAACTACTAAAGTTTCTTGACTGAACAAAAAACATGAAATGCGAGCATGATGTTAACTCATCCGAACTCAAACCAAATCGTTTAACTACTGAACCAAATAACAAAGACTTAGAAAAAACAAACTTGTTATACTAGTATTTTATGTAAGGTTTCAGAGATCAAGTTGGTGTCGTGTATTGTGAAAATCGATTAAGATAAATAATAATAATAATAATAAGACTAAAATACACCGTTGGTCCCTAAACATGGCAGCACGCATCGCGATGGGACAAAACTCGGCCTTTTCATCACCATAGGTCCAAACAGTGGCCATTAAATGCCAGATTCGTCCCTTGACCAGGATTGGGATAGTCAAACCAACTTTTCTGGATTTCCTTCGAGGGTATAATAGACCATTCACATTTTTGACCCAACCTTCAACCCAGGGACCAATTGTGATTGTGGCTACTAGCCGTATCTTCCCTGATACGCTTGCATTTAATTTCGCGGGAACCAATACACCCACCCAAAAAACAACTTTACCAATCATAATACACCATTATCCAGAAACGTTAAAGTGAAAATCGAAATCAAGAATATAAATCCTCATTTCCAGAACTCAAAAGACCAACCCAACTTCCAACAAAACCATGTCGATCGATCGTATTAGCAACATGCCAGATGAAGTGATCACTAACATTTTGAATCGGTTGCCTTTGTTAGAAGCGGTGAGAACCTCTAGTTTAGCTAAACCGAGGTCTAAGTGGACTTTGCTCACTGATGTCATAGTTTATGAGGATTTTTTTTATTATTTAACATATGAGTTTGATGGGAGGCTTGTTACTAGATTCTTAAATCGGCTTATGGGTCCAATTAGAAAGTTTGTCTTCTTTGTAGAGCCAAGATCAATTATTGGAATAGACAACTTTCATTATGAAGAGATTCATGAGTGGCTCTTGTTTTTGGCTGACCATGGAATTGAGGAGCTGATTATTACAACCGGTATGGCGACCCAGTTACGCTCCCAACCCAACTTTACTCGTGAGTGAGTTGAAACATCTGGAACTTCATGTTTGTGCAATGGCTACTTTGGAATATTTTCATGGCTTTCCAAATCTACTGAGCTTAAAATTGATTCATGTCAATTTTCTAAGTGGTACAGTTTGGGACTTTATTGCTGGTTGTCCCTCACTTGAGTCTCTTAAAATGAATCGTCCTAGTACAAACGAGATGAGACTATGGGATATTGCAAAACTTATGAATTTGAAGAAGTTACATTTGTCATTTGGTCGTTATAATGTTGTGACGACAATCACAACATCCGATATCTTTCACCTGACAAGACTTCAAAATCTTGAGACCCTTACATTGGATTTTGGTGATTGCACGGTAATAACAATTTCAGTTTTACAACTTATATTTTACAATGTTAAAGAGATGTGTAACAGTAATGAAATTTAATCTTTTAAACTTGTTGTAGTTGATACATGAAGATAATCCTAGGATGAAGGTGCCCTTTGTTTCCCTGATTAACCTTAAGCTATCCGATGTCGATTTTGGGAATAGTGTTATGGTAGCGTTCACCATTGTAATGATTCGGTCATCTCCGAATTTGAAAATGCTGGATACCAGAGTAAGTGTAATGCTGTAATGCATATGTATCAAATAAACATTCCTAAATTGCCATGTTTGTGTATCTCAAAACTATTTGATTTTTCAGGCTGCAAACACGCTTAGTGATCTACCTTTGCCCAATTTTTCCACTGCTTGCGCATTTAAACACATTCACCATGGCCAGCTACAGACGGTGGTGTTTCGAGCTTTTCCCAGAACAGAGCATGAAATTAGTTTAATCAAGTGTATACTTGCGTGTTCCCGGTCGCTAAAGACAATCAATATCAGGCTTAGCGATAGGAGTCATGATGGGAATGAAAATACCAGGAACAACTGGGAGTTGGCTAGGAAGCTGTTGAAACTCCACCGAGCTTCCCCCACAGCCGTGGTAGATTTCTATGACTGGTTGTAGTTTATGTATGGGTTGAATACCCTATGACAATTAATGTTGCATAATTGTTTTGGTAATTTGGTAAACTATTTGTTCATATGTTGTTGTTTGTGTGTATTGTAGGTGATGCAAGTTTGATAATAGAAAGTCAAACTTTCATTTACCATTTCAATTTGATTGTAGGTAGTATTTGCAGTTTGGAAGTGTAAAGTCAAAATTGCAAAACCATTACTCAATATTTGTTTGGAGTTAATTGATAATTTGATATGTTTTAGAAGTTTGACTTAACAAAGTCAAACTTCTAATGGTTTTGTGTTGTTTAATCTTCAACTAAGTTGTATTTTACGTAAGTTGGCAACTTGAGGGACCAATTGTGTATTCTAAAGTGATTATTGGGCGGGAGTTTTAAGTATAACAATGGCAACCAAAACAAATTCAGGGACCGAGTGTGAAAAAAAAGTAACTATTAGACCCTTGACCGTCTCTTACCGGAGACGATATTAACTAGTGCACACCAATCGATAAACTCATCTACCACCTTTTCCACACACAAACAATTTTCCAATGGCAGATTTCCCCATTTTAAACCAACTCATGCAGGTTGCTGATTCACCAAATTTTAATGATCGTATGGCTATCTGGTTTGAAGAAGAGGCTGCCCAAGAAGGGATTCTGAGAAAGCTATTTCTTCAGTGCATTCAACATCTGAAGACAGGAATCATCAAGCATAGGGAGCTGATAGAAGAGAATCAAGCTCTAGGACCTCGTGGAATTGCGCTTGACTGTGTGGATGCACTGACCAAAATCTAGTCGAGGCAAACAAACCAACTTGCCCAACTCATACAGATTGTTGGTCAAACAGATGAAGGTAGTCGGTTCAACCAAGAGTTTGTTAAGAAAATGGCTGAACATAATGCCTGAATTTTGGGTTTTCCATGGGGTAGATAAAGGCGGTCTTTTGGGTGATAGTTTTGGGAAAGTAGGTTGCTAAAAAGGGTATGTAAATTAGATTTGATGTAGTCGGTTATGATGTTTAACAGACTTTATTAATGATAAAATATCATTTGGGTTATGTGTTGTTTAATTTGTTCTTGTATTGTGATATTGGGTGTATTTTAGTGTAATTAGTATTAACAAAACCAAACATCCCCTTATATCAGCAAAACCAAACAGGCCCTTGTATCAACAAAACTTTAATCCGTAAAACCAAACACCTCCTTGTATCAGCAAAATCAAAGGCAATGGTTTTAAAAGATGTGGTGAAAATGCAAATACTTTAGCAATAAATCATAATGTATCAACAAACATCCGCTTGTATCAGTTAAACCAAATGTACCCCTTTTATCAGCAAAAGTTGTTACAAAGAAACCAAACACCCCGTGATCAGAAAATTAGAGGCAGTGGTTTAAAAACACGGGTTGAAAATGCAAACACTTTAGCAGTAAACAACAATGTATTGACAATGGTGTATTGTAACATCTTGAATTTTGACTTACCAAAGTCAAACAAACTTATGAAAGGCAATAAAATGTAACTTACTATTGTGGTATGACTTGGGTAAGTCAAACCTATTAAGAAATGCAAAACGATTTCAAACACAATTACTTAAATAAGAACCAAATTTTTTATTGATCGATTTCATGTTCTCATGAACTACAAATGTTTACTATTATCTAAACATACACTTAGCTAAACCCACAACTCTCCCTATCATCGTTTTCCTTCTTTTTCTTCCTTTCCTTAAGATATTTAAACAAAATTTCCATATTTTTAATCCTTTCTCCCAAATCGTTAAACTTTGATAACAAGATGTCATCCTCTTCATTCTCCTTCTTAACACTAAAACCCTTTTCATTTGGGCAGTCTTCTTTCCTCAACGAACTCAACAAAGCCTTCCCCTTATCGTTCTTTTTTTTGCTTTGGGTAGAATGTGTGTTGATTGTATTTTAGGGTTCACTGTTGGTCGTAGTTGTAGCTACATATATGGTTGAAGGTTGGGTTACATTTTAACTAGGTTGGGTAAAAAATGTGAATGGTCTATTATACCCTCGAAGGAAATCCAGAAAAGTTGGTTTGACTATCCCAATCCTGGTCAAGGGACGAATCTGACATTTAATGGCCACTGTTTGGACCTATGGCGATGAAAAGGCCGAGTTTTGTCCCATCGCGATGCGTCCTGCCAAGTTTAGGGACCAACGGTATATTTTAGTATAATAATAATAATAATAATAATAATAATAATAATAATAATAATAATAATAAAAGTGACGTTCATAAATAATAATAATAATAATAATAATAATAATAATAATAATAATAATAAATTTGGCCGGAAATTGTTCATTGAAGAAAATGTAAGGTGATGTTGACCTGCAACCATTAGTATCAGTAAAAGTATACTTACATTAAAAAAGAAAAAAAAAAAAAAACTTAGATACCTTAAATTGAGGGAAACAAAAGTTAAGTACCTTAAATTGTACAGTTTAGTATCTTTTTATATAATTTGCCTTTTTTTTTCCCCTTGAATTGTTTGCATTTCAATTTAGTCACTCCCCACACGATTGGTGTCAGTGTTATAAACTTTTGTTTTTAGTACTTTAATACCAGCACATTCTTTAAAAGTATTGTATTTGTGCATTAAAAACTTGTGTTTTGCGGAAATATAGAATTTTGATTTTGGGCTATCAATATTGTGTTGTATGCCTCTTGCTACGGATTGAATTACAACATTAATATTGTTATGGGAAATGCAGTCTTTGCTAGTGAAAATGTGAGGTACTAAGAGCGGAAGGTGTGGTGATGGAGGTTAACCTCTTCATCACTGCCACCTCAGCACCACATCAGCATAACAAATCTCCACAACTAACCACAACAAACCCCCTCCCTCATAACAAACCTCAACCTCTTCATTTGAGACCCACCACTAAATAAAACATTACATATTTATAAAAAAAAAAAAAAATACATTTTCTACCTTCGCCGTGGTGATGAAGAAGGTAGTGATGAAGAGCGACGAAGAGGGGGGCGGTGTGATAAAGAGCCACGACAAGGCTGCCACATAAGCCCACGGCGAGCCATGATTTTGCCATACCCTCCACTCTAAGGGTGCATTTGTTTGGCTACTTTGGATTAGGTTTGCTTTTAACAAGACAATAAAGGTGCGTTTGGTGTGTTGTTATTAATCACAATGGGTATGAGTTTGATAGTAGTGGTGAGTCTCTCACCTATGAAAAATCCATACCTTACTCTCATGATATATATGAAGTATGGAATAAATCTATCATTCATTTCAATAGTGGTGGGCCCCTCATCTTAAATAGATATCTTGATTGAAATGAAAATTCATTCCATGATTTCCATTCTGAAATACCAAACGCACATTTATTCTTTGTTTGGTTGGAGAAATGGGTTTTCAAAATTTTAGTCAACCCCATATTGAAGGGGATATTTGATGATGCCTGATTTTTTTTTTTTTTTTCAGCATTTATATACTCAATACTTGTCATGGGCTCATTTATTATTTTATATTATTTTAATATTAAAATAAATATAAATCTTAACCCCACTTTATATCTTAAAAAACAAACTACTTTTACATAATTCAAAACCAAATCTAAAATTCTAATTTTAAACCCAACTACAAACCAAACAGGCCCTTAGCTGCTCAGTTTTTATGAATTTCATTTGTGGTTCGGATCATGGGCATGTCCATACTCCATTGGATCCTTGGCTGGATGTTTGTAAGTACTTATATGGTTTTTGTGTGAATATATACTTCCCATTTAAAAAAAAAGAAAAAAAGTTAAAAAAAATTAATAAAAATGATCTTTCAGTTTCTAGTTGTGTTGATGTGTGTGGCTTTTAACTATTTTTTTTATAAAATATACTAACAACGAGTTTTTAAATATTTTTTAAAATTAATGAATCGTTATACCCAAACAACGCACGGGTATTATACTATTAGTTTTAAAGTATCCGTAAAATCGCCCACCTAAATATTATTACCAAACACCCCTTTATATTACAGTTTTAAAAAGCAAAAGCTATTGTTTTAAAAACCGGGTCTTTAATTGACCCGGTCGAGTTACCGATTCAACCGCCGAGTCAACCCGGTTTTTTATTAAAAAACTATTTTTTTAACCGGTTCAACCATCGGGACAACTCAATTTTTATAAAAAAATGAAAAAAATCAAACTCGGTCGGAGTTTTAACCCGGTTTTAAAAACGCAATTTTTTAACTTTTTTTTTTCCGGTCGACCCGGTTTTAAAACATTGGCAAAAACCAAACACCCTTGATTGATTGATAGATAGCTACATTTCATTTTCTCATGGAGATGAGCTACTCTATCTCTCTGATGAGACGACTCACCGTCACCACCGCCGTCGCCACCGTATTCCGTCGCACAACCACCTTCACTCCGCCACCGTCACTCCGCCGCCGGTCAGTTTCAGTTCATTCACAGACGCTACGTCATCAATGCTCTTCTTCATCTTCTTCTTCAGGTTAATTAATTATATAAAAAAAAATTAATTATTTTAATTATTAAAATTAATTAATTAATTTATTTTAATGTTTAGGTGGAGGTAATGAGAAGATTCTGGTGAAAGGAATGCGATATAATGAATTCCAAGTAAGGAGATATTTTATTGCTTAATTTAGAGCTTATAAAACTGCTTAAAAATAAGGAGATAAACTACCAATAGCTGCAAGTAGAGGTGGCAAAACGGGCGGGCATGGGCACGGGCACGGGCTTAAACGGGCACGGGCCAAACGGGCACATGGTATACAAACTTAAATATATTATATATAAAAAAATATCTTTAAAACGATCGTAAAGTTCTACAATTGAGTAAAAAAAATGTGTCCGTTAGTGCCAATTTAAGTTTTCAATGGGATATATGTGCCCATTTCAAAAAAAGAAGGGGGCTAAATGTGCCTAAATCTTTCAAAAATGTGCCCATTTAGCCAATCTTTTTGCTTTTGGGCACATTTTGCCACCTCTACTTAATTTAGAGCTTATAAAACTGCTTTTTTGCTTAAGATTAAGGAGATAAACATGTTTGGCAAAACTAGCAATAGCTACAAGTAGTAATAGTTAGTTAGCAATAGCCGTTGTTTGTTTTATAAAAGCGTTTCGTAACGTAGCTGTAGGTGTAGTTAAAGGGTAGAGGTGGCAATTTGAGACCTATTGGTTAAACATGTAAGGGACGGGTGTAGTTGGGTCTCATTAAATATTATAGATGGGTCTAATTGGTTACAATACTTGATAGTTAGAGTGATTCATCTGCCACCTCAGCACCACAAAAACCCTTACCAAATATACCACACACTCACAAAAATAAATAAATAAAAAATGGCGTGTGTTATTTGAATGGCTAAATGCTGTATGGCGCACAAATGGCTTGTGCAACGGTGCACAACCGACGCCGTTATTCGTCCCTTTGGTACCAATGGCGGGTGAAAAACAAGCCCATACCAAGCTCTCTTAGTGCAATTATATAACAATTACCCGACGGGTCTAGTGGTTCAAAATTTTTTTATTATTTTTTTCACTTGTTTCATATTTTACTATAAAAATTGAAAATGACCAAAACCCATCTAGACCGACCCAGACCCATTTAGACCCATGTTTCTAGAAGACCCATTTAGACCCATGTTTCTTGAAGACCCATCTAGACCCGGACCGTCTTGACCCAAGCCCGTCTAGACCCGCGACCCGACCCACCTATTTTGCCACCTCGCCTAGACGCTTATTTTATTAGTGTTACCAATATGAGCCCGTTTAAAGAATATCCAAAAGGTAAATGCTTGTTGAAAAACGAGCAATCTATTTTAAACGCTAAAAGCTAAATGCTCCAAGAAGCTAGTTGTCATACATGGCCATAACGAGCTACTCAAGCACAAGTGGATATTTCTCGATTATAAGTTTATGTTGGATTACTTTAACGAATCAGAAGCCGAGCTTAAAGAAATAGTATACTCAGCTCGACTCGCTTAACTATCTTGAGTTTGTCGCAGCGTTTGATTAAAGAGATAGTATACTCACCATCGTTATATGCGCTTATTTAGGAGTTTGTCGCCCACTGTTGTATGCTTGTTGTAATGGTTATAAATTTTAACACAGTGTGGTAACACCAAAGTCGTCAAAAGGTGTTGCCACATAAGCATAAAACAATGAAAATAACACTACCCGTAGTGGTAACACCGGAACTGGGACCCACTAGAAAACACACAGTCACACACCATATAACACAACGGTATCCAAACAACTTTGACCAATAACTTCGAGAACAACACCAAAGCCAGTGTGATAACTTCGGTGTTGTTGAGCATGATGCTGAAAAAATGTTGTTGTACCCCTTGCTCTGTGTTTGTGAATTTTTATTGTAAATAGTTTAGAATCATCATGAATAATTAGGTTACTTTATCACTTATATATACCCTTTATGTCTTATATAACTCTTAGCTGCATAAAACTTTTAAACAGAATTGGGTCACTTCTCAAGGATATAGACCTTCTCAAGCTTTGATGGTATGGAAGCTGCTTTACGGGAACAATTCAAAGAGTATATGGGCACATTCATATGAAGAATTGGAAGGTTCGGCTTATGTTCCAGCTTCAATACTGATGTAATTCGATAAACTAACATGAGTTAATTATTTAAAATCTTATAGGTTTAAACAAAGATCTTACGATGATGTTGACTAAATTTGCTAAACTGAAGGCATTGCAAGTGAAAGATATCATTACAGCTACTGATGGCACTAGGAAGGTAAACATAATCATTCTAGACTATCTCTGTACTTGGTCGATGTGTGTGACTGTTTGGATATGTGTTTTATAAGTTAAGGATCTTCTCATTAATGATCAAATCTCAGGAGGCTGCAGATTTTGTTTACATTGGATGATGGATTGGTTATAGAGACGGTCATAATACCGAACGGTGATAGGGGGAGAAACACAGTGTGTGTTTCAAGTCAAGTGGGCTGTGCGATGAACTGCCAATTTTGCTTCACTGGCAGGCAAGTTTCCTTTTCCGCATGTTTGTTAAAAAGTAGTAATATTTTGAGTAATAATGTTTTTGTAAGCAACTTTTCACTTACTATTTTGCAAAGTGTTTGTAACAATTAACATCTCGTCTCATGTCATTTGTTATTGCGATCATCTTATAAGCCCTTACTACCAATAACTTCACATAATTACGGAGTATGATTTGATCTAGCTTCGTTGAAAATGGTTAAAAAGGACTGTTGGGATGTTTAGGAACTACTTTTTCTGTCTACTTCAGTTTTTTGACTGAGTGTTATGTGTGTAAATGATGTCAGTCTTTCTAAGTACCACCAATTTCATCGTTTATACAATAAGTGAGCATTTTCCTGAAAATAGAAGTTTGTTTTTCAGGATGGGTTTGAAGAGAAATCTAACCGCGGCTGAAATAGTAGAGCAAGCAGTCTTTGCACGACGTCTGTTTACGAGTGAAGTTGGTCCTATCAGAAATGTTGTTTTTATGGTACGTATGCTATTATGTATGAAATAATTCTGATATTAGTAAATTGGAATGATACGAAAAAAACATTTATGACTCTACTGAATTTGTTACCCCTTGTACTATATAAGTGTTGGTGGGTCAAAATCAAAGTAGTTTGTTTGACATTATAAGTCAAAAGTAGAACAAGGCAACTAAAGAGAGAAAGAATGGTGTATTGATATTGACTAGTTTATGTTTTACATGTAGGGAATGGGTGAACCACTTCAAAACGTGGATAATGTGATAAAAGCTGCAGATATAATGGTTGATGAGCAAGGTCTTCATTTCAGCCCGAACAAGGTTACCATTTCAACCAGTGGGCTTGTACCCCAGTTAAAGCGCTTTCTTCGCGAGTCTAAATGTGCATTAGCTGTTAGTCTGAATGCTACAACTGATGAAGTAACTTTCTTGATCCATTTAGTTACTAAACTTTTGAATTCCTTAGAGTTGGCATTTTCGACCCATGTACTTATAATGGGCCACTATAGTTGTGTTTTTTTCTTACCACCTGCAATTATCTCATAGGTTAGGAACTGGATCATGCCCATCAATCGGAAGTACAATTTAAAGATACTTCTTGAGACCCTTCGTGAAGAACTGCGCTCAAAACATAAATATAGTGTCTTATTTGAGTATGTGTTGCTTGCTGGAGTCAACGACAGGTTAGAACAACCATCTTTTAAATCTTCTTTATAGAATACTTACTGTTATTTTGATAACAGAAACAGTTTTGTTACCATCTTTTTATTTTAAACTTATATCGCATATATACATATAACCACGCAATGAGTATTTCTAGGGTTATATTTGTAATTTGACGTATGCCCTCATTTCCTTAAATATTGCTTTGGTCTTCTATTTTGCAGCATTGATGACGCAAAGAGAATTATTGATCTTGTTAAGGGCATTCCCTGCAAGATCAACCTCATAACGTTCAATCCACACAGTGGGTCCAACTTCCAACCCACCACAAATGAGAAGATGGTTGAGTTTAGAAACACATTGGCTGAAGGTGGTTGTGTTGTGCTCATAAGACCCAGTAGAGGAGATGATCAAATGGCTGCTTGTGGTCAACTCGGGAACCCAGGTGAGTTCCAAGCTCCTTTGTTCAAAGTGCCACCAAGGTTTCAAACATCGTTAGAGAAGTCTATATAGCCATTTTAAGTTGTACCTGTTACGTTAAGTGTAGTATATACATTTTGAAGATGAATTTATAGTTAGTCGTATTCATTTGTTTGCTTAGTAATGTGATGGCTTGGAGGACGTGTGGTTTTACTTTGCAATAAGGTTGGAAAATTCTCGGATGCTGGACTTATATGGGTAATGGGTCAAAATGGGTTGTTTCTATAATATCTTGGAACCATTTTATGTCACAAAATAACTATATTATCGCCAATAATAATTCAGAGTTTGCTTAAAATGATGTAAGAAGTGTATGCATTAAAAATACATATTCGACGAAATGAGCAAATGCAATAACAAAAAGACAGCAACGTATGTCAACGCTTAAATTAAGGTCTTATACTAAAGCAAAAATTTTATCATCTTGTGACTAAAAAACCTTTAACCTCCCCATCGATAATTTCTAGCCTTCGTCATTTATGAACTGGTAACGTACAGGCTGAAAACAACAGACAACACATTTAATACTTATAAATTGATAAGAAACTAACGGCAAGAAAACAACCTCGATGTTGACATAATAAAATATACCTGCAAAATCTTATTTAAAGCTTTTGATAGTGCCAGTTTTAAATCAGCAGGATGCAGGTCTCCTTCTTTGTAATCAGCAATTACTTCTTTGTAAGTCGTAAAGACCCTGATTTTAGAAAGATACACCAGGTAAATATCTAAATAGCAAACGAGAAAGAAGCATGGTAAAGTTTGACAGAAACTCACTTGTCACCTCCATTTTTCGGTTTCCTTTCAACCATGAACTCTTTAAACCAAGGTAATTCAATGTTTTTTATGTACTCGAGGCATGGGTTCCCTTCCACAACCTTGGGCGGACAAAATGCTTTCTTTATCTTTAGAGTAACCTCAGCCTGTAGCATTCATCATGGCATCATGCACAAACAGTTGGCAGTATATGAGTATAATACGAGTTTAAGATCATGGTTAGACTAGCTAAAATGTCAAAAATATACAAATAAAATTTGTTTCACAAAACTCGGCTTTCAAGAGCAAGAGGAGCCAGAGCACGAGCTCACTTCGAGTCCGCCGAGCCACCCTACCGCCGAGCTACTCCTTGAACTGGGTTTTGTGACAACACGTACGGGTGCTACTTACCTTTGTGCATGAAGCATGTATCCTCGGATTATTATTTTGTACGTGAATGTGTTGCTAACATTACACTTAAGAAGTTAAGGTTTTGCAGATATCCTTGTTACACCAAGTTGGGTCAAAAGAGAGAAAGCAGATGTGGCAGTGAAGATGTCGATCTCTTGACGGTCATTGTCTCACTGATGCACCCAATTTAACTTCATGCCTGGTAAAAAAAAAGTACTTACGTAAAATATTGTGTTAATTTTGAGATGCTTAGCTTTTATTCATATATATCCATACCCTTTGTCATGATCCTCCATAAGATAGTTGGCCTAGTAGTTTAAAGTTTAAACATTATGTAAGATATCAATTTTGTATGTGTTTGAAAGTGTGTCGATTCATTATATACTAAGTTTTATGTGTTCGATTATAAATAACTATGATTTGGTTTTATTTGTTTAGAAGAACAACAGGAATTAAGCATAAGTTGTATGCCATAATTGTTGTGAGGTAAGGCGATATTTTTTGGGTATCAAGTTAAATATGAAAATTAAAAAAAAAAAAAAGTTAAAAGAACGTTGTGACGGGGTGTTGAACTTGTGACCTATTGTATAGTAGGTGCACATGCAACCATCAAGGCATCCTCTAACTCGTCTCTAAAATGGCACTAGTTTTTATTTAAAGGTTGTTTGACTAAGCTTATCATAATACAACTAGCTTACCCAAACAATATCTGAAAAGTATGCTAAAGCTATAAGCTTTTGTGGATGAACCCTTTTACTCCAATAATCTAAACAATTCATTATATAAACTAAACAATTCATTCCTTCAGGCTGTTTTGACATAATATTTGGAGCATTGTCAAGTGGGTCTAAGTTCTAAGCAAGGTTGCAAAAATCAAATCATCACGGACAGTGATCCTTTTGCAAATTCTAATCGGTCTAAGTGTGATTAATTGGTCACTAATCGGATTGTCATTTCCAGCAAATTTTGGGTATTTACGACGAGTTTTGAGTATTTCCGGCAACATTTTCCTTAACAAAACATCTTGTAATCAATAATTATATATAAAATGTTTGGGAATTTCTATAAAAAGAAAGCTTAAAAAGATTAAGACTACACATTTGCCTCTTATGAGATATTTTTGTTGGTTTCTAAACATTACAAGTTCTAAAACTCTCTTTATCTATACTACATTATAATGTATTTAGGACATCTATATTTAGAAGTCTTAAAAAAATAAAACAAAAAACATTTTTCTATAATAAGAAATAAACAAGACATTAATATGGTCAAGACATTTAATTTAGTTAATTAATTAACTTGTGAATAATTACAATTAATGCAGTTATTAAAACACCATTTACCTAAGAAATACAAATTATCAAGCATATTATACAACCAACTCAAACACAATTTGTAAATGTCACTAATACAAATAATAAAGCACATTATACAAATATTCAAGTCCGAACGGCAACGGCCAAGCGGGTCGAGCCCCAACAGTGCACGCCAAACGGGCTCAAGCCGAACGCACGTAGATAAAAGAAATTCTTGATATCCGTAAATTTATTGTCAAAAACAACATAATAAACTAAAATACATGATTCACCGAAATTTTATTTCGGGTATCCGCCATGCAACGCTACGGTACCTGCTAGTAACTATTTAATGCATAAATACATTGATTAATGATATTATTAAAATACTGTCATCACTCAAATTACAATTAATATACCACATTGTACAAAACAATAATGAATAAATCATCTTATCTTTTTTTATCTTCTTTACAACACCCATTAAATAAAATTTACAAATCATTAGAATCATATTATTGAAATAACCCATCACTCAAAAATACAATGAATATATCACATGGTAAAAAACAATAATGCATAAATCATTTTTTTTTTCTTCTTTAAAACACCCGCTAAATGAAATTTACAATTCAATAAGGGGCATTTACATATATCTTCAAGGAAACTTCAATAATTACATATTTCCCCAAAGCATGCTTCAATAGCATTGTACATCATGCATTGAAAACTTGTATTTTGAAGAAATATGTAATTTTTAAAATTTCCTTGGGTATATATGAAATTCCCCCATTCATTAATGATATTTTTCTAAAATACTCCCTCATTCAAAAGTACAATTAATATACTTCAATTCATGGTATAAAACAATAATGCATAAATCATCTTATATTTTTTTCCTTTAAAACACTCACTAAATGAAATTTACAAATCATTAAGCGGATCATATAAATCAATCTTTTATGTAGTCAGACTTTCTAACACCACATTTTTCGGTAACGCAACGGACCACTATTTACTACCACAACTTAGCAATATAAACACAACCCGATAGCGTTAAAACGCTACTTAAAACACCCTCTATGTTTTAGTGGTGAGCCAAACAACCATAACGCAACCCATATACAATATATAAGGACGGTACAATAAAAAATTAAAGCCAAAAATACATATATATCCTTCCCAAAATGTTTAATTACATATATATCCTCCCTAAATTAAAAGATGCGATTATATCGTAAGTAACCGACAATATGAATGTATAAAAGGAGATGTCGACTGTTTGTTTTTATTCATTTAATTCCAAACCTAGCTTTTGTTGAAGTTTTTAGGGTTTTTTCCCCTTTTTTTTTCTTGGTTTCAGGAATCATAGGTTTCAATGTCAGAGCTCGGCCTTGATATTCATGAAGAGATACTAGTAAGATCGCACGTTAACGATATCATCCGATGCAAAAGTGTATGCAAGTCATGGTATTCTTTAATCTCGAGTCCTCGTTTTGTTAGATCTCAACTTAAATACAGTTCTAAAACGAAATATACTAATGAAATTGGAGATACAAGGATTACTATGCCTAGTGATGATTGTGTTTATTTGAGAACTCATGCATATCAACTTATTGGTTCTTCTAATGGTCTTGTATGCATTTGTCTTTGCCATACTTATTTTTTCGTTGTTAATCCCTCAACTCATGAAGTGAAAGAACTAAAAGCTTCTCCTCAAGAGTATCAAGATTCTTGGTCGGGACGTGTGTCAGGTTTTGGGTATGATTCATCCATAGATGATTACAAGGTTGTAATAGGGTTTTCTAATGATGATAAACTATCTTTTAAAGTGTTAAATTTGAAATCAAACGTTTGGAGATCAGTTGCTGTAGAATCAGGCTATGATAATTATTTGAACGGGAAATGTATCTTATGCAATGGGGCGATTCACTGGATTTCGTCTAATCAAAATGACAAGCTAGTAATTGTTTCTTTTGATTTATCCAAAGAGGTTTTAAAAGAAATCCCCCAACCAAATTTGGCCCTATGCCAATGGAAGTTGGGGACTGTGAAAGACTGTCTATGCATCTTTCGTTGTCCAGATATAAACTTCCGGAAACACTTCACGAAATTTGAAATATGGGTAATGACAAACTACAATGTACAAGAGTCTTGGAGACAATATTTACCACCACCTGGTTATGATGCAGACAAAAACACAATCGAGGACACTACAGAAAGAAAATTCTTCTACGGTCATGTTCACATATGGCTGTTAGAAGAAGGTTCACCTGCTCCTGTATTGGTGCGAAGCGTTGAACTTCCCGGTGAATTTGGTCATTTCCGGTTATCCACAAATTCGGAATGTAATTATAATTATGATGAGCATGTATTTGTTAAAAGCCTTGTATCTCCTCATGGCATGTATGACGGTGACAGTGATGGTGATGGTGATGGCAATATCAATGACAGTGGCAATGCGGGGAAACTCAAAAGAAAAAGAAAGGACTTCTAAAGGGGGGTTCTATTAATGATTTGTTTTGCTTTTTTTGCAGGCCACCTTCATTATTTACTGTTTACTTGTAACATAATATATGACTTTAACTTAAAACATCCCATTTGATTTATCAGTTAACTAAGCGTCTTCAATGTCTGCGTTATATGTAATTTTTGCACTAAGGTAGTGCACAAAATTCACTTCAATGTATGCACTAATTAAGTGATGTGGTTCCCTTTTTAATGTTTAGTTAACTCATGGTCTACAATTCTCTTCAGCTCATTTTTAGAAAATTTGATAATTGCTAAATTCATTTTGATGTCAACAAGTCTGTTTTGACAACAGAACTGATGTGAACATGTTCCTTCACTTTGTATTTCAGCTCAATCTAAGTTATAATTATACTTGTTTAAAGTAATGAAACAAATTTTAGTGCAAGATTTAGTGAAACACATTGGAGCAACTTATTGTTAGTGTAAGCATAAATTTCAAAAAAGATTCTTGTTTTACACTAAATAGTGAAAATTTTTAGTATGCTCTTAAGGGGGATCCTTGGGTTCCTTGATTGAGTAGCAGAATTTGTGGACGAGTGCACACTACGGTATGAATGAACTATGCTTTTTCTAATTGTTTTACGACTTTCGTATTTAAAATCCAGTCCATGCTTCTGTGATATAATTTTCTTCCTTGTGTTGTGTGGAAGAAATGCATTTTAAGTAATTTGTGTGTTTGGTCTTCTACATGGTTGAAACATATACTGTTATAACAATGTGATGGTATGCCGAGTTTGTACGTTGAATAAGTCATAAGAAATCATATAGAGTCATTATGTATATACATCGTGACAGGTAATGAAAGCAGAACAAGAAAGTAAAGATTGAAGACCTCGGGTGGAGGAAGTGAATATTGAAGACTTTGAATATCTATGTTGATAGGGTATCGAGTCCTAAAGATTAAAGTTTTCGTGTTTTTTATTTGGTTTTCTTTGGTGTGATTTGGAGTATGTCCTAGACCGTGGGGATTTCTTGCATCTAGTGAGCCATCTTACGTGACCACAGGGCATAGGGTCTTGGATGAGTCGGTTGGATGGTTGGTCATGTGTATGTATAAAACTATAAAACATTATACTCTGCTCTTTAATAAAACTTTGCAAGATTCAAAATCAGTAGATCTAACCAGTTTCTGTTTTGTTCAACAAACTGTTTTTATTCTGTGGTTGTCGAAACATCTCTTTATAGTCAAACAGGTCTCACTCTCATACTGAATGTTTAATGTTCAACTAGTAGAGCTAAATTAAATTTAGGATGGGTCGAACGATTAGAAGGTTTTGATAGATACTAAATAGGCTCCAAGTCCTAATCAATCTAACACTTGCATATTAAATGAAAATTAGAAAACTCATTGAGAATCTAAGTCCAGTCTACGTGCAATGTACACAACCAGATTTTCGAGAACATTGGAACTGTAAAATCAGCTAGTCTCCTAATGATTTTAACCACGCTTGAATAAATTAAAGTACATGATATCGATCCAGTACAAGACATGACAAGACTCAGAACCAAACTTTGGTTAATAGTTTGAGTCACTAAATGCTTTTAAAAAGTTCATTTGATTAAAGAGTCTATTGTAGAAGATAGCTTCTTGTTTTTCCGCCAAAAGTGAAAAATTATATTGATGAGGAGATCAAGAAGATATCTCTTGTTTGATGTAACTGCTAGCCACACTTTAGCAAATCCTTTATCGAGAGCCATGATGCGTTTAAGGATTTTGCTGAATGTGTTATTAACAACTGGATGCATAATCGGTTTCTAGTAGAACTCATGATCATATCAGACACAAAATACATCTAGCAACATATTAAGTTTAACATGACACAGCGATTTCGGACTTTATCTTTTCCGAGCATCACCAAGGTTTTTAACATGACACTGCCGTTTGCTCTCAATAATTTATCTTAACTACATATAATGGAGGAACCTCTTTTAATCCATTCATGTGAAGTTGAAATAGCAAAAGCCCAACGTGACGGCTCATAAAAAAGTATCCAAATATTAACCGTATCATTCATAATAAAAACGCATAAATAATACCATGATGGTAAAAGTACTTGCGTAAGAAATTTTGTCTATTAAATCACAAACAAAAGAAGTGTGTCGTTCAAACTATCTTGGCTTAAATATGTAGAAGAACTATAAAAAAGGTAAATTTGGACCGATGGGTATCGAACTTTGCAAACTATAGTGTTAAGATACAGGCATAACCATCAAACAAAAGATACCATACATTAATAAATGACAATATTTTTTTATTTAACAGACAACTTTTGAGAGATACTTTTTGGTTTGTTACTTTTGATGCATTATATTGCGTGAGTTGAGATGAATATAGATTTCATATTTAGCATAAATCCCATAATATATAAGGGTATTGAGAACAAACTATATAAGGGGTAGATGCAATGACATTTTTACCCTCATGTGCAAGTCACATGAGTGTGTTTAACGGTCAAATTTAACGTCAGTTTGGTCAAAGGACCAACGATGCATAACGTTTCCCACTTAAGGACGGACGGTGCAACTTTTTTGGTCAAAGGACGAAACCACAGTCAATAACGCAGAAACCACAAGGACGAACGGTGTAATTTACTCTTTTTTTTATAAAAATTAATAAAAAAATCATTTTTCACTTTTTTTAAACAACATATCTTGCAAACGGTAAATCTTCAAACTATAAAAAATACACTATCGCGACGAGATTAAATTATCTTTCTATAGATATATACTTCTCTATGTTTTCGACAAATTTCTTTTTCAAAAATTTCGTCCAGAAAAAATCACATATGATTTTCAAAAATCACATGTGATTCGATTTTTACACATCACATATGATTTCAAAAATCATATGTGATTTATAAAAATCGAATCACATGTGATTTTCACAAATCACATATTACTTTTTTGGGCTGAAATTTTGAAAAAAGAAATTGTTAAAAATATATAAAAGTGCATATCTATAGAAAGATAATTTAATTCAAGCGATTTATATATTTTTCTCCTAACGATCAACGGTTTTGATATTTAATTTTTAAAAAAGGAAAAGTTTTTTTTTTAACTAGAAAAATGAGTGACTATGATTGATTCATTGGATATATGGTAAATTTGAGATATATATTAAACTTTTGCCATATGATTTTTGTGTTAACATATACTTCCCATTAGAAAAAAACAAAAAAACAAATAAGAATATTTTTAGTTGTGTTGATGTGTGTGGCTTTTAAGTATTTTTTTTTTAATAAAGTATACTAACAACAAGTTTTTAGATATTTTTCTAAACTAATGAATCGGTATTCCCGTAACTAGGGGTGCAAACAAGCCGAGCTTTTATCAAGCAACTCGAGCTCGAGCTTGGCTCGATCGAGTCGAGCTTTTATCGAGCTCAAGCCCAATATATTGGCTCGAAACATATAATGAGTCGAGCTCGAGCTTTTGATGGCTCGGCTCGAGCTTTTATGGAGCTTTTTCGAGCTTTAAGTAAATAAGAGTTAATTTGAATATTAACCTAATTATTACTCCTTCCGTCCTATTTTTATTGTCCAGTTTGACTTTGACCAGTCTTTCTTGTTCAACTTTGACCATTAATATATTTATTTGTGTTATATAATACTTGATGAAAATTATACCAATGAAAAGTACATTTAAAACCCAATACATTCATATATTTTTCATCAAGTATTATATGATACAAACGAAAATAATTATGGTCAAAGTTGAAGTAGAAAGACTAAAAAGTCAATAGGGACAATAATTTTGAGGAGGAGTAATAAATATTCAAGTTATGGAAATCATTTTGCTCAAGTATTCAAGATATATGAAGCTTATGACGTCTCGTAAATATATGTTGTTGAACTATTTTAGACATTCGAACCTTAACTAGTATTTAGTGATTATGTTTCATTTTAATGTTAGACTTGTTTCATCTTCTTGACTGTTGAATGTGTGGCATCAGGTGACAATTTAGTCACATTTTGTCCAAGTTAAATACGATTCATTGGTTTAGGTGTATGTCCCTTTTGATTGGGTATTGTATTGTATTTGTTCATTAGGTACTGTATTGTATTTGTTCATTGGGTACTGTATTGTATTTGATTTTTATTGGTTTAGGTCTTTATTTGATTTTTATTCATTGGAGTCTTGTATTGTATTTATTCTTTTTTTTGAGTTTCAAGTCTCAACTCCTTAATCAACTTGTTCAGGAGTAGGAATAGGGGTGTAAATGTGTAATCATGTATTCATATACATATATTCGAGTTTTTCAAGCAAAGCTCGAGCTTTGCTTGGAACTGAATCGAGCCGAGCTCAAGCCTAGATGGTTAAAGCTTGACGAGTTATCGAGCCGAGCTTGAGCCTAGTTTTTGTTTTCGAGCCGAGTTCGAGCCTTGTCAAGGATTCGGCTTGGCCGGTACACCCTACCCAACGCACAAGTATTATACTACTAGTTTTAAAGTGTAAAATCGCCCACCTAAATATTATCACCAAACACCCCTTTATATTACAGTTTCAAAAAGCAAAAACCGATGTTTTGAAATTGGGTTTTTAATCGACCCGTTCGAGTCGACTGCCGAGTCAACCCGGTTTTCTATTAAAAAAAACTATTTTTTTTAACCGGTTCAACCATCAGGTCAACCCAATTTTTATAAAAAATGAAAAAAATCGAACCCAACCGGGTTGACCCGGATCACTTAAAAACCCAATTTTTTTACTTTTTTGTTTTGCCTGAACCGGTTCAACGGTTAACCCAGCCGGATAGACCCGGGTGTTAAAACAGTGGCAAAAACCAAACACCCTTGATTGATTGATAGATAGCTACATTTCATTTTCTCATGGAGATGAGCTACTCTATCTCTCTGATGAGACGACTCACCGTCACCACCGCCGTCGCCACCGTATTCCGTCGCACAACCACCTTCACTCCGCCACCGTCACTCCGCCGCCGGTCAGTTTCAGTTCATTCACAAACGCTACGTCATCAATGCTCTTCTTCAGGTTAATTAATTATAAATATAACATTTTAATTATTTATTTCATTTATTTATTTTATTTAGTTATCAGGTGGAGTTAATGAGAATAATGAGGCTCAGAAGATTCTGGTGAAAGGAATGCGATATAACGAATTCGAGGTTTTTTTTTTTTGTTTTTTATATTGTTATTTGATTTGCTTAATTTTAGTGGTTACTAGACGATTACCTGTGCATAGTAGCGTTAGCGAAGAAAGATAGTGGTTTAAATTGTAATTGCCTTTTAGTCTAGGGTTAATGGCATGTAATAGCAACGTACTTTTCCATTTGTGCCGTTATCAGATACGAACCCAAAATAATACTACAACAATACCCATCCAACTTTCAAATTTTGTTTCATTATCAACGTTTAAGACTCATCTCTTTGCGTATGATAATGAAATAAAATTTGAAAGTTGGATGGGTATTGTAGTATTTTTTTTTTAAAGTTTCTATCTGATATTTGAACAAATGAGAAAGTACGTATCTGATAATGAAAATAAATTTGAAAGTTGGATGGGTATTGTGGTAATTTTGGGTTCGTATTTGATAATGGCACAAATGAGAAAGTACGTTGCTATTACATGCCATTAACCCTTTAGTCTAACAACATTACTCGTTTTTTTAAATTTTAACCAAATGTAGTACAGAAGTAGATAAACAAGTTAAGGGGTGTTTGTTTAACTTAAGAATTATTACAACCAATGTGTTTGTAACTTTGTTTCTATCCAAATAGTACCGGAAAAACTACTTATTCGTATCAAAATGGGGTGTTTGTTTAAGCTTGTTTAGTGCCTACGAGCTTATCTCATTTCGCCTTGTATTTCATAAGCCAATTTTTTCCGCCTTATATTTAGATATAACAAGCTTATATGAGCCGATAAGTTACAAAAGAAGCTGGAAATATTAGGCGAAGTGAGATAAGCGCGTAAGCACAAAAATAAGCTTAAACAAACACCCTCTTTTGATACGAATAACTAGTTTTTTGGTACCATTTGGTTAATTCCCAAGTTAGGCGAATAGTTAATGAGCTGCTTCAGTTTGAGTGGATCTGTGGATGTTTCTCAATATCGAGTCTGGCTTGGACATATTTATTAAACTTAAGAAAGTAATGTGCTCGGCGCTACTCGTTTAAGTAGTTTGAGTCAAATGAGTCGCGTTAGCTAACGTGCTTAGTGGGTATAACCGAACCCGTACGGATTAACAAGCCAATTGAGTTTGAACATACTTGGAACTTTTAGCTTCAATTTATTGTAGAGGGAGTTCTATGAGCTTTAATTCTAGGTCGAGCTAACAAACAAGCCAATTGAGCTCGTTCTTGTAAACGAGTCCCTTGAGATGAAAAGCTATTTGTAGTTAGAAAATTGTCAAATAATTGAAATTTACGTTTTATCACTTTTAATGCATATTAGAAGTTTTCACTTTTCAGTATGTGGATAGAAGCCAACTGCTTGTGATAATTCTCAAGTTAGGAAAACACTTAACGGGCTACTCGAGCTCAGGTGGACTTTTCTCCATCAAAAGTTTCAGTTTGATTATTTAATGAATCATGAGCCGAGCTTAAAGACATACTATACTCGGCTAGGTTTGACTAGACTCGTTTTACTATTTAGAGCTGAACGAGTCGAATATGCCTATTTACTCAGTGTATTTAAGAGATCCTTAGGGATTCACATACATGCATATAGTTCAAGCTAAATGACTTGACTCGTCAACGTCCCTTAATCCCTTATATATGCTTATTTAGGAGTTTGTCGCCCACTGTTGTATGCTTGTTGTAATGGTTATAGATTTTAACATAGTGTGGTAACACCAAAGTCGTCAAAAGGTGTTGCCACATCAGCATAACACATTGAAAATAACACTACCCGTAGTGGTAAGTGGTAACACCGGAACTGGGACCCACTAGGAAACACACAGTCACATACCACATAACACAACGTTATCCAAACAACTTTGGCCAATAACCTTTACCTGGTTTGAGTCCGTGTGGCGGTGCGTTCAAGCCCCGTGGATTAGTGGGCCGAAAGGTCGGAAACCATGGTTACCCAAAAAAATTTGGCCAATAACTTCGAGAACAACACCAAAGCCAGTGTGGTAACTTCTGTGTTGTTGGAGTATGAGGCTGAAAAAATGTTGTTGTACCCCTTGCTCTGTGTTTGTGAATATTTTATTGAAAATAGTTCAGAATCATTATCAATAAATAGGTTACCCTATCACTTATATATATCCTTTATGTTTTATATAACTTTTAGCTGCTTAACACTTTTAAACAGAATTGGGTCACTTTGCAAGGATATAGACCTTCTCAAGCTTTGATGGTATGGAAGCTGCTTTACGGGAACAATTCAAAGTGTATATGGGCACATTCATGTGAAGAATTGGAAGGTTCGGCTTATGTTCCAGCTTCAATACTGATGTAATTCGATAAACTAACATAAGTTAATTATTTAAAATCTTATAGGTTTAAACAAAGATCTTACGATGATGTTGACCAAATTTGCTAAACTGAAGGCATTGCAAGTGAAAGATATCATTACAGCTACTGATGGCACTAGGAAGGTAAACATGATCATTCTAGACTATCTATGTACTTGGTCGATGTGTGTGACTGTTTGGATATGTATTTTAAAAGTTGAGGATCTTCTCATTAATGATAAAAATATCAGGAGGCTGCAGATTTTGTTTACATTGGATGATGGATTGGTTATAGAGACGGTCATAATACCGAACGGTGATAGGGGGAGAAACACAGTGTGTGTTTCAAGTCAAGTGGGCTGTGCGATGAACTGCCAATTTTGCTTCACTGGCAGGCAAGTTTCCTTCTCCGCATGTTTGTTAAAAAGTAGTAATATTTTGAGTAATAATGTTTTTGTAAGCAACTTTTCACTTACTATTTTGCAAAGTGTTTGTAACAATTAACATCTCGTCTCATGTCATTTGTTATTGCGATCATCTTATAAGCCCTTACTACCAATAACTTCACATAATTACGGAGTATGACTTGATCTAGCTTCATTGAAAATGGTTAAAAAGGACTGTTGGGATGTTTAGGAACTACTTTTTCTGTCTACTTCAGTTTTTGACTGAGTGTTATGTGTGTAAATGATGTCAGTCTTTCTAAGTACCACCAATTTCATCGTTTATACAATAAGTGAGCATTTTCCTGAAAACAGAAGTTTGTTTTTCAGGATGGGTTTGAAGAGAAATCTAACCGCGGCTGAAATAGTAGAGCAAGCAGTCTTTGCACGACGTCTGTTTACGAGTGAAGTTGGTCCTATCAGAAATGTTGTTTTTATGGTACGTATGGTATTATGTATGAAAGAATTCTGATATTAGTAAATTGGAATGATACGAAAAAAACATTTATGACTACTGAATTTGTTACCCCTTGTACTATATAAGTGTTGGTGGGTCAAAATCAAAGTAGTTTGTTTGACATTATAAGTCAAAAGTAGAACAAGGCAACTAAAGAGAGAAAGAATGGTGTATTGATATTGACTAGTTTATGTTTTACATGTAGGGAATGGGTGAACCACTTCAAAACGTGGATAATGTGATAAAAGCTGCAGATATAATGGTTGATGAGCAAGGTCTTCATTTCAGCCCGAACAAGGTTACCATTTCAACCAGTGGGCTTGTACCCCAGTTAAAGCGCTTTCTTCGCGAGTCTAAATGTGCATTAGCTGTTAGTCTGAATGCTACAACTGATGAAGTAACTTTCTTGATCCATTTAGTTACTAAACTTTTGAATTCCTTAGAGTTGGCATTTTCGACCCATGTACTTATAAATGGGCCACTACTAGTGTTTTTTCTTACCGTCTGCAATTATCTCATAGGTTAGGAACTGGATCATGCCCATCAATCGGAAGTACAATTTGAAGATACTTCTTGAGACCCTTCGTGAAGAACTGCGCTCAAAACATAAATATAGTGTCCTATTTGAGTATGTGTTGCTTGCTGGAGTCAACGACAGGTTACAACAACCAACTTTTAAATCCATTCTTTATACATATAAACACTAATGAGTATTTCTAGGGTTATATTTGTAATTTGACGTATGCCCTGGTTTCCTTATATATTGCTTTGGTCTTCTATTTTGCAGCATTGATGGCCTTAAAGAGAATTATTGATCTTATTAAGGGCATTCCCTGCAAGATCAACCTCATAACGTTCAATCCACACAGTGGGTCCAACTTCCAACCCACGACAAATGAGAAGATGGTTGAGTTTAGAAACACATTGGCTGAAGGTGGTTGTGTTGTGCTCATAAGACCGAGTAGAGGAGATGATCAAATGGCTGCTTGTGGTCAACTCGGGAACCCAGGTGAGTTCCAAGCTCCTTTGTTCAAAGTGCCACCAAGGTTTCAAGCATCGTTACAGAAGTCTATATAGCCATTATAAGGTGTACCTGTTACATTAAGTGTAGTATATACATTTTAAAGATGAATTTATAGTTAGTCGTATTCGTTTGTTTGCTTTGTAATGTGATTGAAATTTCTCGGATGCTGGTCTTATAATGGGTAATTGGTCAAATGTGTTAAAGGTCAAAATGGGTTATTTCTATAATATCTTGCAACCAAAAATGAACTATATTATCACCAATAATAGTTCAGAGTTTGCTAAAAATGATGTAAGAAGTGCATGCATTAAAAATACATATTCGACGAAATGAGCAAATGCAATAACAAAAAGACAGCAACGTATGTCAACGCTTAAATCAAGGTCTTATACTAAAGCAAAAATTTTATCATCTTGTGACTAAAAAACCTTTAACCTCCCCATCGATAATTTCTTAGCCTTCTCGTCATTTATGAACTGGTCACGTACAGGCTGAAAACAACAGACAACACATTTAATACTTAGGGTACTGGCAATGGAGTCGGTTTGGGGCTCGGTTTGCCTAATGCCGATCGACAATAGTGATGCCTACTAATCGGCAATATTCGGCATGAAGAGAGGGGAAGCAAAATCGGCAATATACCCCGATTCTACATGGAACCAATATAGACGTTGGAGCATTTAATGGCCAAAAAAATAGACGTTGGATCATTGAAGAGGATGATCACACAAACTAATATACAAGTCCAACGGGAGAAACTTCTCCCAGACCGCATCCCACTCCGTGGCAGATCGAAAAACCGAGCCCACCAACGACAACCTACAAACATCTCTCGGACTCGTAAGTGCCAAGGCGTTTGCTACAAACCCTTCTGGCAGATTCTCAAAAAAGTTTCCAACACCATTTTCATGGTCATGGCTGTCCATTTTTAATATCCATGTTCTCATATTTTGGTGAAAATATATATAAGGTGGTGAAAATGAGATAGCTTAAGGGTGAAGTATAATAATGTATGGTGGTATGTTAAGGAAAATAAATGTATGGTTGTTGTTCTTTTGGTGTTGGATGCTTGAAGTGGACAACATGTGGAGTCTGTTTCATATATTTTTGCTAGTGTTAATGGGAACAAAAAGTGGGTTACTTGGCTTTAGGCTTTTGGTCAAGTGGTTTGGTTAATAAGTATTAATAAAATGTTATGTTTTTATTAAATTGTTTAATCTAATTATGAAAAAAAAATAATAATAAAAAAAATAATGATATATGGGTTAGGCATGGTTGCCACTAAAAATCTATTGTTAGGTATGAGATTGGTATGAGATGAGATGGAAGAATATTATTGGTGGGTTATTAGGCATGAAAAAAAAACCTTAGGCATAATTGCCACCACCTCGTTGATAAGAAACTAACGGCAAGAAAACAACCTCGATGTTGACATAATAAAATATACCTGCAAAATCCTATTTAAAGCTTTTTGATAGTGCCGGTTTTAAATCAGCAGGATGCAGGTCTTCTTTGTAATCACTAATCAACAATTACTTCTTCGTAAGTCGTAAAGACCCTGATTTTAGAAAGACACACCAGGTAAATATCTAAATAGCAAATGAGAAAGAAGCATGGTAAAGTTTGACAGAATAGTTGATTTAGTTACCATTAGTGTTCATTTATAAAAAACAAAATACTCACCACTGATACAGTGATACTTACATAACATGAAGGAAAATATATGGTACTATTCTATATAGCCCAAACCCTTAATACTATAGAACCTTGATACTTACATAATATTATTATCCAATATTTTTATTTTTGTGCCCATAAGAAAATAATAAGTCGAATGCTATTTGCTAGCTTCTCCTCTTTATTCAACTATCTGCCATTCCTTTTACTAGTTTTAGAATTTGGTCATATATTATAAATGTTAATAATGTTTTAATAATCTTGTTTTAAAGTTAAACATTTTGACAATTAGTAAATTTATGGATTTTGTAACTTCTAAGAGTTTGCTATTTTTTTCCTTTGTACTACGTGTATAAAAAGTTTACAACATTCCGTATAGACATCTAGATGTACGATTTAAGATTATTTGAGGACAAAAACGTTTTTACGATCAATCTACACCCTTCATTTTTATTAGATCTAATGGATGAGATTAATCCCAACAATTAAAAAAAACTCACTTTCATCATTTTTTTTTCAAATATATATATATATATTTCAAATCGTTAATCGTCAAACGAAAAAAAATATACCATTACGGCGAAGATTAATTATCTTTCTATAGATATATGCACTTTCATATACTTTCGCAAAAAATTTTTTAGTGTTTTCACGTTTTTTAAATTTTTACGTTCTATGAAATTTGCATGAAAATATCATATATGATTTAACACTAATTTGAATACCACATGTGATATTAGTGTTAAATCATATATGATTTAAAACTAGTATCACATATGCTATTACATATCATATGTGATTTAACACTAATATCACATGTGATCTTCAAATTAGTGTTAAATCATATCATGGAAATTCGGTTTGAAGAAAAGCGAAAAAAAGGCGAGAAAAAGCGTGAGAAAAGCGAGTTTTTCTTTTTAAAGTATATCAAAGTCTGCGTATAAAAGATAATTAAATGCTGTCGCGATAATTATATTATTTTTGCTTAAAGATTAACGGTTTAAGAGATATTTAAATTATAAAATATCGGTGAAATAATAAAATGCTTATAATCTCATTGATTTCTTTTTAGATGGATTGTGAAGATGAGTCCCTTAGTATGTAAGAAAAGTTTGGTATGTAAAATAACTCTCCTCATAAAGTATATAGAGGTAAAAAGTCTATAGAATATAAACTATAAAGTCTTAGGCTATGTTTGGTTACATGTAGCGGTGAGCATTAAGAAGTAGTAAGCGTGCTTGATAAGAAGGCAGTTGTAGTTGTTTGTTTATAAAATGTGTTTGGCGTAACGTGTCAGCAGCATTAGATAATTATAAATTGTAAAATTACGAAAAATGTCATATACATATTAAAATAAAATAAATGATTAAACAAATGAGGGTATATATGTAATTTCATAAACTAAACGCTTGGAGCAACTGTGAAATGCTTAATCAAGTAGCATTTAGATTGGAGCGGTAAGACAATATTCTAACGCTTGTAAGCTTTTCATCTATAATTTTTACCGCTTGTCGCTTATCGCTCCTAAACGCTTCCAAATGCTTGTTGCCAAACACACCCTTAGAGTAGTTATTATATTTATAAAGTTTTTAAAGAACATGGAAAGATATCATACATTCATGGTCTTCTATATTGCATGATCGATGATGCAAACTTATCAGTTTGCACTTTTCCTACCCTTTTATGAACTTATAAATTGGAGGTGTTATGTCAGTGAGGAAGAACTTGAGCGTATCGCTAGACTTTTGAGCTTCACTAATTTGAAAAGGCAGAGAACGCCTCTTCACAAGTCACGACTTCGTGTCAGGCTGTTCCAATTTTGTTTGATCAAGTGGCTTTAGTATCTCAAGAGAACAATACAAGGATTCGTCAACACACAGTACAGCACCTGCATTGTCAAACTCTCCCCTGTAATTTGGAGCTGAAAATATCGTCACAAGATTTCTTTCAGAAAAAAACTCGTAACCGTCCTTTACCACCTGATGACCTCTACAAATAAGATCAAGATCATGCTTCTCAATAAATTCAACAACTTTATCAGCACCAAAATAACCCGAAATGTCACGATTACCGTATGACCAACCCTGATTAGTAATGATCGACCAACCCTCAATAGTGGGGTCAGGATTAGACCACAATAAATCACAAAGAAATCCGTCATCTGGGATTTTAATTGGCCTCTCAATTACCTCTATTTGTCTCAAATTTTCAAGTTCAGGTGAAAGACCACCATGCACACAAAGAATCCTGTCATCAACTAATGCAGCAACCGGTAAACAATCGAAGCAATCTATGAACATCTTCCAAGAGCGGATACTATATCTTCTTTTACATTAGTCATAAAACCCATATCTTGTGGTGAAACTAGCATCTTGGTGGTTTCCCCTTAAGAGGAACACTTCATCGGGATACAGTATATATTGTATGCAAGCAGCAAACATATGGTCTCCAAACTTTGCTTACCTACATTAACGTAATTACCTAGAAATAGGAATCTTTCACTGGGCGGATAACCAACAATTTCAAGAAACCTCAATAGGTCTTGGAATTGTCCATGTATATCACCAAATATCTTAATGGGAGCATTAATTTTCAAAAGATTAGGCTGAGATAAAAAGACACGACGAGAGTAGACCAAAGTAGGATCTCAAACTCAAATAACGACGCACTAAACTGCACCTTTATCATTTAACAATCTCCTAATTATATCTTCTAAAACACCTTTTTCCATCACATCAGCTTCTACTTTAATTTACTCGTTTCTGTGAAATCAAACAAAAACAACAAACCAAAATAAATCTTAAGAAAAGGGTAATTCCAAGATATGATTTTTGTTGAAAAAATATAAGATGATTAAGAACATGTCTACGGTGATGGGGATGTCGTTGTCATCAACCAAATAAGATGATGAAAGAATAGGACTATAAACTATGTATTTCATATAGACATTTTCGCCCTAAATAACTGTCAGTGGAATAAAAGCAGAGGAAGCAAGCAAACATGTACGCAGAAACATGAACCCAAAAACATGAATCAAAAAATCTCAGTGATACTTTAAATCACATTAGGCAGAAGGGTAAATTGTAATTCGGAATAGTATTAAGCATATACATGCATTGTCGTCCAAAAAAAAGCAATACTGATATATGCAATAAAGAATTGTGTGATGAAAAAAAAAAAACAGAACTATACTCCATGATAGATACAAGAAGACTTAAATTCTACAAACATTATTGCAAAATTCAAGTTGTACTTTATAAACATAAAGCTGTAAGAGAACATGATTACCTAGGTTCTCCCCATTGGACGGAATTAGAATAGTCGGTGCTTTTCTACCAAATATTCTAAAGACCGCAGGCTGCAATGTATTGTTGGCTTTCTCTTGTAGGGCCAGGACAGACTCAAGACTAACTACAATCTCAGCCATTGTAGGTTGCTTCTTTAGATCTTTATGCAAACACAGTTTTGCTAACTGCGCAAACATCTTTAAACATTTAGGGGATATATCCCCCTTTATCTCATTATCAACAATTTGCTTTAGCCTACCCTTTTTAATCGAGTCTTGAGCCCATATTGCCAGACTCCGCTGATCCTCATCAAGACTTCCATCTACTGCTCGTTTCCCACACAGGACTTCAAACAGTACCACCCCGAATGCATACACATCAGATTTTCTGTGAGCTTACCTGTAAAATGTCGGGATCAAGATATCCAAATGTTCCTTTTACAATAGTGTTAACATAAGTGGACTGCTGATTTTTTGGGCATATTTTGGACAACCCAAAGTCCGAAATTTTAGCTTCCCAACTGCTATGTAACAATATGTTAGAGCTCTTCACATCCCGATGAATAACTCCATTTTAATACCAGATTACCAGTGAAGATAATCTAACCCTTGGCGGCCCTATGCATATATTGAGTCTTCGCACCCAAGGTAATGGAGTTTGGGACGATTGGTGTTTGTGAAGATGGTCTTCAAGGGTTCCATTAGACATATAATCATAAACAAGGATCATCTCTTGCCCATCATTACAGTAACCAATCAAAGACACCAAGTGACAATGCCTTAACTTGGAAAGCATCTCAACTTATTTACCCAAAACTCAAGTGCTCCTTGATTAGAAGATGAATCAAGCGGCAATGGCTACTACCAAAGACTTTCCCCATTAGGGATGGTTCCTTTATAAACCTTACCAAAACCCCACGCCTATTACAAATGATTCATCAAAATTTGGGTTGCTAAATGAATTTGAGAGAAAATGTAAGGAGGCGACAATGTGGCTCCAAGGATAAGGAAGACCCAGCCTCTTCTTGTTTTGTAAGAAAGGACATGACAATTCAATTTTTTTTATTTTGAATGTTAATATAATTTTGGGACCTATCTTGGCAATAAGTTTGGACACCTTAGAGCTAAATAGAAAACTACCAACAAAAACTTGTAATTAAGGAAAATCCTTTACAAGATCAATCCCTTTGCATCATCGATTCTGCAATATAGAAGACCACGAGATTAAAAACATACAGGCATAACCCTCGGCATACTTAATGCGTCTTTATACATGAACGTATGATGTGAGTTTAACATAAAACTTGTAAAATAAAGAAATCACATTCATAGTTCTTTCTCATAACATAATAAAACACGCATTAAAAGATTAGCAATATCCAAATGATGGTCTGTCTTGTCTAGGAAATGTTGGTTTATGGGAGTTAAAACACACGTAAACGACTAGAAGTGTGTGAGCCTATTGGGGGCACACACGTTAAACACGAGAATACGTTATTCGTTTAAATGCTCGTGTATTGACCCGAACTTTGACCCGTTAAACTAGACCCAATTGTACCTTTAACATAAGCCCATTGGCCGGTCTAATGAGGGGCGTTTGGGATGGGTTTTTGGGCTAGTAGTATTATGAATGAATATGGTATGTAGGGTAACTTGTTGGACAAGTTGAAGCCCATATAAGCTAGGGTTGTAGAGGCTATTTAAAGACCTTAACCTAGCTTATTCATGTACGATTTTTTTTTACACACCATAGTTCTCTAATAACTTGGACACATATCAAATCCTAAAGTCAGATGACACATGCACTAGCAGTAGCTTGTAATCTCTGACTCTTAAATATATTCGCTTATAATATTGTCTTGCATATTGTATCCATGCGTATATATTATATACTGTACGATATATAAGATCCATGCAATGATATATAAGATCCATGCAATGATATTATGCACTATATGAATATTATATACATGCATGCTTTATGTACCCATGTATATGATATTATACTGTATGATTATTATACGGGTTTAAGCTATTAAATAGCCACGTACTTTCTCCAATGTTCCGATATTGTACCTGTACTTTTTTTTCAACCTGGTTAGGTAGTGTCTTTTTACATCTTAATGGATATGGTACACATGTACTTCTCCAATCTACGTGGCTTGCCCGATCCTTGGGTTTGTGTGACGTGGCTTGCCAAGTCAATTAGCTTGCCTATGTGGCTTGCCTACGTGGAAAAAAATAAAAAAATAATAAAAATTTTAATTTGGAAAAAAAAAATTAATTTTTTTTTATAAAAATTTATGTTTTTTGAAAAAAAAAAAAAAAAAAACTTTCACGTTTTTAAATCAAAAAAAAAAATTTAAATTTTTTTAAAAAAATTTACGTTTTTTTTTAAAAAAAAAACCTTTACGTTTTTTTTTAAATCAGAAAAAAAAATTTTAATTTTTAAAAAAAAATTTACGTTTTTTTTTATAAAAAAATGAAAAAATTACACGTTTGGAAACATTATTTTTGAAAATTAAAAAAAAAAATCCTATTTTTTTTTTCTTTTTGAAATTTTTTTTCAATATGTTGAAATAGTACAAAAAACGAAAGAAAAACGGACAAAATGTAAGAAAATCTAAAAAAGAAAAAAAATGATGAAAACCAATAAAAGCGTCTAAAACGGACAAAAATCTAAGAAAAATGTAAGAAAAACGGACAAAAACGGATGAAAACCGATAAAAGCGTAAGAAAAAGCGGACAAAACATAAGAAAAGCGGATAAAACGTTAAGAAAAGCGGACAAAAACTATAAAAAGCGAATGAAAGCGGTTGAAAGCGTAAAAAGCGGGGAAAAGGATAAAAAACGAAAGCGGATAAAAGCGGACAAAAAGCGGGTGAAAACTATTATTAATGGAGGGACTAGGCGATTTGAAAAAGCGTAAAGGTTTTTTTTACGATTTAAAAAAAATGCGTAAAGTTTTTTAAGCGTAAATTTTTTAAAAAAATTAATTTTTTTCCAAATTAAATTTTAATTTTTTTCCACGTAGGCAAGTCAATTGACTTGGCAAGCCACGTCACACAAACTCAAGTGACTTGGCAACCATAGTAGTAAAGGGTTAAAAAAAAGAAAAACAACAAAAATTCCACGTAAGTTTCGATCTATTAACTTGGCTTTGCCACGTATGGCGTTTGTGACCATATCGACACGAGAAAAAGTACACTACCTAACCAGGTTGAAAAAAAAGTACATGCTTATATCGGAACATTGGAGAAAGTACGTGGCTATTTAATAGCTTAAACCCTTATTATATCAGTATAAACCCTTACTGGGGTCAGTTTTGGATATAGGACAACACGTGTTGTTTGGTTCTAAGGATTTTTTTGTTCTCGGATATAAATAACAATAGTTTGTTTTGGGTTTTGTTCGATGGTTTAGCATATACAAGGGTTGTTTGGTTAAACGTTGCTGACTAACTTTTTTATCGGGCGTATTCGTGTTAAAATGTTTGTGTGAGCACTCGTAAAGGTATCTAATTTAGATACTTAGTTTCTTGTTCGTGTTATAGCGTGCAGTTGACATCGAGGGTTAGTTTTTTATTTATCTTTTATTTATTATTGTTTATTATTTACGTGTTAACCTAATTGCATAAACTAGATCCATATTCCTTTGCGTACTCGTTGCGTTACTTGGTTAACTAGATCTAAAATCCCAACAGTGGCATCACGAGCCATCTCGTTTTTTCGATTATGGGTTACACGTTTCTTTCAATAAACATGTTTAAAAGGCTGCTGAAACTAATTTAGTTATTCGTTTTATTTTTATGTTTACAATTTTTCTAATTCGAATTTAATATTGGTCAAATTTATGGTCAAAAACGCAATAAAACACAATAAGTGTATTTTTTTAGAAACATTAACTATTAAAAAACATCATTTTTTTAATCTTACATTAATAAAATGATTAATGATGCGTTGTGGGACAAAAATTAGTGCATTTAGCTCAATTTTAAGACTAAAAATTTAAGTTAGACATTTCATCAAACACCTTGTGTGCAACAAATATGACTAAAACGTCATCTTTAACATGCGATATCTCACTCATATCATATCGAATTTGAGTGATTCAAATTTTTGTGTAAAAAGTGAACAAAAATCTACAACTTTCGTGTTTTAAGTTTATCATGATTCGACATTTATGAGGGTAAAAAATAGGGCGAAAAAAATGCCAAAAATAAAGAAAATCAAGAAGCATTTAATATGTAAAAAAAAGTTAGAAATATTTAACAAGATTTATACCAAATTAAAGATGATTAAGTTTTAAAAATTATGGTGAAACCGGTTTATTTGTAAAAGTTTGTCGTTTGAAAGATATGTTCGCTTGAAATTTAAGATGAAATTAAAAAAACGGTCAAATTACCAAAATACTCTCTAACCGAAAATACTAAAGAAAACAGAAGGGAGTGAGTAGAAGACATATGACACTTGACTTTCTATATATATATTTTTTTTCCACGTTGCAAGTGGCACCTCCACAATGTTAAGGTATCACCGTATCAGTAAAATTGCCCACCTAAATATTATATTACCAAACACCCCTTTTATGTAACCGTTTCTAAAAGCAAAAACCAAACACCCTTGATAGATAGCTAGCTACAGTAGTACAGTATTTCATTTTCTCATGGAGATACCAAACGCACCTTAATTCTATGTTTGGTTGGAGAGATGGGTTTTCAAAATTTGAGTCAACCCCATATTAAAGGGGATACTTGATGATACTTAGTTTACTGACTAATGTTACTTTATTTTTATTTTTTTTAATTTCAGTTATTTATATACTCAATATTTGTCATAGGCTCATTTATTATTTTATATTATTTTAATATTAAAATAAATATAAATCTTAACCCCACTCTATATCTTAAAAAACAAACTACTTTTACATAATTCAAAACCAAATTCAAAATTCTAATTTTAAACCCAACTACAAACCAAACAGGCCCTTAGCTGCTCAGTTTTTATGAATTTCATTTGTGGTTCGGATCATGGGCATGTCCATACTCCATTGGATCCTTGGCTGGATGTTTGTAAGTACTTATATGGTTTTTGTGTGAATATATACTTCCCATTTAAAAAAAAAGAAAAAAAGTTAAAAAAAATTAATAAAAATGATCTTTCAGTTTCTAGTTGTGTTGATGTGTGTGGCTTTTAACTATTTTTTTTATAAAATATACTAACAACGAGTTTTTAAATATTTTTTAAAATTAATGAATCGTTATCCCACAACAACCTTGGCGGTATTATACTACTAGTTTTAAAGTATCCGTAAAATCGCCCACCTAAATATCATTACCAAACACCCCTTTATATTACAATTTTAAAAAGCAAAAGCTATTGTTTTAAAAACCGGGTCTTTAATTGACCCGGTCGAGTTACCGATTCAACCGCCGAGTCAACCCGGTTTTTTATTAAAAAACTATTTTTTTAACCGGTTCAACCATCGGGACAACTCAATTTTTATAAAAAAATGAAAAAAATCAAACTCGGTCGGAGTTTTAACTCGGTTTTAAAAACGCAATTTTTTAACTTTTTTTTTCCGGTCGACCCGGTTTTAAAACATTGGCAAAAACCAAACAGCCTTGATAGATATTTCATTTTCTCATATGGAGATGAGCTACTCTATCTCTCTGATGAGACGACTCACCGTCACCACCGCCGTCGCCACCGTATTCCGTCGCACAACCACCTTCACTCCCCCACCGTCACTCCGCCGCCGGTCAGTTTCAGTTCATTCACAAACGCTACATCATCAATGCTCCTCTTCAGGTTAATTAATAATATATATAACATTTTAATTATTTAATTATTTAATTTATATAAATTTATTAATTTTAATGTTTAGGTGGAGGTAATGAGAAGATTCTGGTGAAAGGAATGCGATATAGCGAATTGGAGGTGTTTATTCCTTTAGATATTTTATTGCTTAATTTAGAGCTTATAAAACTGCTTTTTTGCTTAAGAATAAGGAGATAAACTAGCAATAGCTGCAAGTAGTACTAGTTAGTTAGCAATAGCTGTTGTTTGTTTTATAAAAGTGTTTCGTAACGTAGCTGCAACGCTACGTCATCAATGCTCTTCTTCATCTTCTTCTTCAGGTTAATTAATTATATAAAAAAAAATTAATTATTTTAATTATGAAAATTAATTAATTAATTTATTTTATTGTTTAGGTGGAGGAGGTAATGAGGCTCAGAAGATTCTGGTGAAAGGAATGCGATATAGCGAATTGGAGGTGTTTATTGCTTAATTTAGAGCTTATAAAACTGCTTTTTTGCTTCAAAATAAGGAGATAAACATGTTTGGCAAAACTAGCAATAGCTGCAAGGGTTATTATACAAAAAGTCACTAAAGTTTCTTGGAAATTTGTCTAAGTCACTAAAGTTTAAAAGTTGTTATTCAGGTTACTCAACTTATGAAAGTTGTCAACCACGTTACTGAACTTATGAAAGTTGTCATCAGAGTTACTCAACTTGTAAAGACATGACATTTTTGTTACTTAACATATAAAACAAATAAACGTAAAAATCGATAAAACTATAGATATGTTTGATTTTTAACGTTGAGTAACCTGAATGACAACTTTTAAACTTTAGTGACTTAGGACAAATTTCCCAAACTTTAATATAACTTTTTTATAATAACCCATAGCTGCAAGTAGTAATAGTTAGTTAGCAATAGTTGTTTGTTTTATAAAAGTGTTTCGTAACGTAGCTGTAAATGTAGTTATAGAGTAGAGGTGGCAATTTGATAATATGGTACCTTAATTAGGAATTGGCATATAGTTTGATGCACAAGGCTAAAAGTTAATCATACATTATATCACTAGTGTATGTCGGAAGGCTTTCTAGAAGTAGTCTCCTTATCCTTCCTTTGAGTAAAGGTATGACGGGCTATATCCTACCTCCCCCTATCCCGCTCCGGCTGCAACAAAAAGCTTGTGCTTAGATATGTTTGTTTTGAAAGTGATATAGGGTGTGTTAGGGATTGCTTATTATCTGATTGAAACTCGTTATTTGTGATTGTATATATTTCTAGTGCTGATTGGCTTATGGCTATAATTCTAAAACAAATAAGCACTTTCGAAAGAAGCACAAGCCAAAATTATGCATTCCCAAAGAGGTTGGATAAGCAATCCTGAATACCTTTGAAACGACTTATTTGTATCAAAAAGCAATATGACGATAAGCACTTCTAATTAGCAATCCCAAACCGCAGTTGGGTATTAGACGTGTCAAAAGAATTACGTTGATACTTTGTAGTTGCTAAGTTGATAACTCGATTTAGTTGTAAATTGTCACGGATATTGCACGATCCGACAATCGTAATAATGATTTTGTATTCTAATGTATAGATGAAAATTATTTTGAAAAAGTTTAGAATCAGCATCAATAAGCAGTTTTGATCCTGTGGATCAAAAGGACAAAATGTTGAATAGGGTAGTAATGAATACTAGAAACAGTGTTGGTGTTAGAATTATTATGAAACCTGTTATAATTTAGTTTTCATAAGCTAGTTTGACTTCGTAGATATCTATGTTTTTTAGTTTCAGATGCAATAATCCGTCAATCTCATGTTGTCATGAAAGTTGTGATGTTTGTTTTCGTTTGTAGGTTTAGGTAAGTGTTCGGTTTTCAGTAAAGTATCTAAGATTGCCCTGTGTCAATCTGAAGTCAAGGATATATATGAATCCAAATAAATGGCAGAAACTGATGTTTTTAACCTGATAATGATAAAGTAGGTATTGTATTACTCATATATGCCCCTTAAAATTTCAACAGAATTGGGTCACTTCACAAGGATACAGACCTTCTCAAGCTTTGATGGTATGGAAGCTGCTTTACGGGAACAATTCAAAGAGTATATGGGCTCATTCATGTGAAGAACTGGAAGGTTCGGCTTATTTTCAAGAACTAATATTCCAGCTTCAGTATTGATGTACTTTTTTTAACTAACATAAGTTAATTATTTAAAATCTTACAGGTTTAAACAAAGATCTTACGATGATATTGACTAAATTTGCTAAACTGAAGGCATTGCAAGTGAAAGATATCATTACAGCTACTGATGGCACCAGGAAGGTAAACATAGTCATTCTAGACTGTCTCTGTACTTGATCGATGTATGGGACTGTTTGGATATCTGTTTTATAAGTTGAGGATCTTCTCATTAATGATAAAAATATCAGGAGGCTGCAGATTTTGTTTACACTGGATGATGAATTGGTAATAGAGACGGTCATCATACCTAATGGTGATAGGGGGAGAAACACGGTGTGCGTTTCAAGTCAAGTGGGCTGTGCTATGAACTGCCAATTTTGCTTCACTGGCAGGCAAGTTTTCCTTCTCATCATGTTTGCTAAAAAGTAATATTTTTATTGATAATGTTTTTGTAAGAAACCTTTCACTTACTATATTGCAAAGTGTTTGTAACAACTAACATCTCGTCTAATGTCATTTGTCATTGCGAACATCTTATAAGCCCTTAGTACCAATAACTTCCCATCATGGTTTTAGACTTTTAGTTGTTCGAAGTTGAAAGAACTCGCTTTTCTTTTTTAGCGTTGCATGGTAAATTGTAAATTACGGAGTATGATTTGATCTAGCTTCGTTGAAAATGGTTAAAAAGGACTGTTGGGATGTTTAGGAACTACTTTTTCTGTCTACTTCAGTTTTTGACCAGAGTGTTGTGTGTAAATGATGTCAGTCTTTTTAAGTACCACCAATTTCATCGTTTATACAATAAGTGAGCATTTTCCTAAAATATAAAAGTTTTGTTTTTCAGGATGGGTTTGAAGAGAAATCTAACCACGGCTGAAATAGTAGAACAAGCGGTCTTTGCAAGACGTCTATTTACGAGTGAAGTTGGTCCTATCAGAAATGTTGTTTTTATGGTACGTATGCTATTATGTTTGAGATAATTCTGATATTAGTAAATTGGAATGATACGGGAAAAAAATAAAATAAAATAGAGAATGAATGGTGTATTGAAATTGACTAGTTTATATAAGTGTTGGCGGGTCAAAATCAAAGTAGTTTGTTTGACATTAGTAAGTTGGTCCTATCAGTCTAGTATGACTACTGAATTTGTTACCCCTTGTATATAAGTGTTGGCGGGTCAAAATCAAAGTAGTTTGTTTGACATTATAAGTCAATGTAGAACAAGGCAACTAAATATAGAAGAATGGTGTATTGAAATTGACTAGTTTATAATTTACATGTAGGGAATGGGTGAACCACTTCAAAACGTGGATAATGTGATAAAAGCTGCAGATATAATGGTTGATGAGCAAGGTCTTCACTTCAGCCCGAACAAGGTTACAATTTCAACCAGTGGGCTTGTACCCCAGTTAAAGCGCTTTCTTCGCGAGTCTAAATGTGCATTAGCCGTTAGTCTGAATGCTACAACTGATGAAGTAACTTTCTTGATCCATTTAGTTACTAAACTTTTGAATTCCTTAGAGTTGGCATTTTCGACCCATGTACTTATAAATGGGCCACTACTAGTTGTGTTTTTCTCTTACCGTCTGCAATTATCTCATAGGTTAGGAACTGGATCATGCCCATCAACCGGAAGTACAATTTAAAGATACTTCTTGAGACCCTTCGTGAAGAACTGCGCTCAAAACATAAATATAGTGTCCTATTTGAGTATGTGTTGCTTGCTGGAGTCAACGACAGGTTACAACAACCAACTTTTAAATCCATTCTTTATACATATAAACACGCAATGAGTATTTCTAGGGTTATATTTGTAATTTGACGTATGCCCTGGTTTCCTTATATATTGCTTTGGTCTTCTATTTTGCAGCATTGATGACGCAAAGAGAATTATTGATCTTGTTAAGGGCATTCCCTGCAAGATCAACCTCATAACCTTCAATCCACACAGTGGGTCCAACTTCCAACCCACGACAAATGAGAAAATGGTTGAGTTTAGAAACACATTGGCTGAAGGTGGTTGTGTTGTGCTCATAAGACCCAGTAGAGGAGATGATCAAATGGCTGCTTGTGGTCAACTCGGGAACCCAGGTGAGTTCCAAGCTCCTTTGTTCAAAGTGCCACCAAGGTTTCAAACATCGTTAGAGAAGTCTATATAGCCATTTTAAGTTGTACCTGTTACGTTAAGTGTAGTATATACATTTTGAAGATGAATTTATAGTTAGTCGTATTCATTTGTTTGCTTAGTAATGTGATGGCTTGGAGGACGTGTGGCTTTACTTTGCAATAAGGTTGAAAAATTCTCGGATGCTGGACTTATATGGGTAATGGGTCAAAATGGGTTGTTTCTATAATATCTTGGAACCATTTTATGTCACAAAATAACTATATTATCGCCAATAATAATTCAGAGTTTGCTTAAAATGATGTAAGAAGTGTATGCATTAAAAATACATATTCGACGAAATGAGCAAATGCAATAACAAAAAGACAGCAACGTATGTCAACGCTTAAATTAAGGTCGTATACTAAAGCAAAAATTTTATCATCTTGTGACTAAAAAACCTTTAACCTCCCCATCGATAATTTCTTAGCCTTCTCGTCATTTATGAACTGGTAACGTACAGGCTGAAAACAACAGACAACACATTTAATACTTATAAATTTATAAGAAACTAACGGCAAGAAAACAACCTCGATGTTGACATAATAAAATATACCTGCAAAATCTTATTTAAAGCTTTTGATAGTGCCAGTTTTAAATCAGCAGGATGCAGATCTCCTTCTTTGTAATCAGTAATACTTCTTTGTAAGTCGTAAAGACCCTGATTTTAGAAAGATACACCAGGTAAATATCTAAATAGCAAATGAGAAAGAAGCATGGTAAAGTTTGACAGAAACTCACTTGCCACCTCCATTTTTCGGTTTCCTTTCAACCTTGAACTCTTTAAACCAAGGTAATACAATGTGTTTGATGTACTCGAGGCATGGGTTCCCTTCCACAACCTTGGGCGGACAAAATGCTTTCTTTATCTTTAGAGTAACCTCAGCCTGTAGCATTCATCATGGCATCATGCACAAACAGTTGGCAGTATATGAGTATAATACGAGTTTAAGATCATGGTTAGACTAGCTAAAACGTCAAAAATAAACAAATAAAATTTGTTTCACAAAACTCGGCTTTCAAGAGCAAGAGGAGCCAGAGCACGAGCTCACTTCGAGTCCGCCGAGCCACCCTACCGCCGAGCTACTCCTTGAACTGGGTTTTGTGACAACACGTACGGGTGCTACTTACCTTTGTGCATGAAGCATGTATCCTCGGATTATTATTTTGTACGTGAATGTGTTGCTAACATTACACTTAAGAAGTTAAGGTTTTGCATATATCCTTGTTACACCAAGTTGGGTCAAAAGAGAGAAAGCAGATGTGGCAGTGAAGATGTCGATCTCTTGACGGTCACTGTCTCACTGATGCACCCAATTTAACTTCATGCACAGTAAAAAAAGTACTACGTAAAATATTGTGTTAATTTTGAGATGCTTAGCTTTTATTCATATATATCCATACCCTTTGTCATGATCCTCCATAAGATAGTTGGCCTAGTAGTTTAAAGTTTAAACATTATGTAAGATATCAATTTTGTATGTGTTTGAAAGTGTGTCGATTCATTATATACTAAGTTTTATGTGTTCGATTATAAATAACTATGATTTGGTTTTATTTGTTTAGAAGAACAACATGAATTAAGCATAAGTTTTAAGCATAAGTTGTATGCCATAATTGTTGTGAGGTAAGGCGATATTTTTTGGGTATCAAGTTAAATATGAAAATTAAAAAAAAAAGTTGAAAGAACGCTGTGACAGGTGTTGAACTTGTGACCTATTGTATAGTAGGTGCACATGCAACCATCAAGGCATCCTCTAACTCGTCTCTAAAATGGCACTAGTTTTTATTTAAAGGTTGTTTGACTAAGCTTATCATAATACAACTAGTTATTGCTAAAGCTATAAGCTTTTGTGGATGAACCCTTTTACTCCAATAATCTAAACAATTCATTATATAAACTAAACAATTCATTCCTTCAGGCTGTTTTGACATAATATTTGGAGCATTGTCAAGTGGGTCTAAGTTCTAAGCAAGGTTGCAAAAATCGCAAATCATCAGTCGGACAGGTGATCCTTTTGCAGCTTCTAATCGGTCTAAGTGTGATTAATTGGTCACTAATCGGATTGTCATTTTCAGCAAATTTTGGGTATTTACGACGAGTTTTGAGTATTTCCGGCAACATTTTCCTTAACAAAACATCTTGTAATCAATAATTATATATAAAATGTTTGGGAATTTCTATAAAAAGAAAGCTTAAAAAGATTAAGACTACACATTTGCCCTTTATGAGATCTTTTTGTTGGTTTCTAAACATTACAAGTTCTAAAACTCTCTTTATCTATACTACGTTATAATGTATTTAGGACATCTATATTTAGAAGTCTTAAAAAAATAAAACAAAAAACATTTTTCTATAATAAGAAATAAACAAGACATTAATATGGTCAAGATATTTAATGTAGTCAATTAATTAACTTGTGAATAATTACAATTAATGCAGTTATTAAAACACCATTTACCTAAGAAATACAAATTATCAAGCATATTATACAACCAACTCAAACACAATTTGTAAATGTCACTAATACAAATAATAAAGCACATTATACAAATATTCAAGTCCGAACGGGCAACGGGCAACGGCCAAACGGGCTCGAGCCCGAACAGGCACGGGCCAAACGGGCTCAAGCCTGAACGGGCACGAGATAAACGTAATTCTTGATATCCGTAAATTTATTGTCAAAACACAATAATAAACAAAAATACATGATTCACCGGGAAATTTTATTTCAGGGTACCCGCCGCTGCAGCGCGGGTACCTGCTAGTAACTATTTAATGCACAAATATATTGATTAATGATATTATTAAAATACTGTCATCACTCAAATTACAATTAATATACCACATTGTACAAAACAATAATGAGTAAATCATCTTATCTTTTTTTATCTTCTTTACAACACCCATTAAATAAAATTTACAAATCATTAATCATATTATTAAAATAACCCATCACTCAAAAATACAATGAATATATCACATGGTAAAAAACAATAATGCATAAATCATTTTTTTTTCTTCTTTAAAACACCCGCTAAATGAAATTTACAATTCATTAAGGGGCATTTACATATATCTTCAAGGAAACTTCAATAATTACATATTTCCCCAAAGCATGCTTTAATAGCATTGTACATCATGCATTGAAAACTTGTATTTTGAGAAAATATGTAATTTTTAAAATTTCCTTGGGTATATATGAAATTCCCCCATTCATTAATGATATTTTTCTAAAATACTCCCTCATTCAAAAGTACAATTAATATACTTCAATTCATGGTATAAAACAATAATGCATAAATCATCTTATTTTTTTTTTCCTTTAAAACACCCACTAAATGAAATTTACAAATCATTAAGCGGATCATATAAATCAATCTTTTATGTAGTCAGACTTTCTAACACCACATTTTTCGATAACGCAACGGACCACTATTTACTACCACAACTTAGCAATATAAACACAACCCGATAGCGTTAAAACGCTACTTAAAACACCCTCTACGTTTTAGTGGTGAGCCAAACAACCATAACGCAACCCATATACAATATATAAGGACGATACAATAAAAAATTAAAGGCAAAAATACATATATACCCTTCCCAAAATGTTTAATTACATATATATCCTCCCTAAATTAAAAGATGCGATTATATCGTATGTAACCGACAATATGAATGTATAAAAGGAGATGTCGACTGTTTTTATTCATTTAATTCCAAACCTAGCTTTTGTTGAAGTTTTTAGGGTTTTTTCCCTTTTTTTTCTTGGTTTCAGGAATCATAGGTTTCAATGTCAGAGCTCGGCCTTGATATTCATGAAGAGATACTCGTAAGATCGCACGTTAACGATATCATCCGATGCAAAAGTGTATGCAAGTCATGGTATTCTTTAATCTCGAGTCCTCGTTTTGTTAGATCTCAACTTAAATACAGTTCTAAAACGAAATATACTAATGAAATTGGAGACACAAGGATTACTATGCCTAGTGATGATTGTGTTTATTTGAGAACTCATGCATATCAACTTATTGGTTCTTCTAATGGTCTTGTATGCATTTGTCTTTGCCATACTTATTTTTTCGTTGTTAATCCCTCAACTCATGAAGTGAAAGAACTAAAAGCTTCTCCTCAAGAGTATCAAGATTCTTGGTCGGAACGTGTGTCAGGTTTTGGGTATGATTCATCCATAGATGATTACAAGGTTGTAATAGGGTTTTCTAATGATGATAAACTATCTTTTAAAGTGTTAAATTTGAAATCAAACGTTTGGAGATCAGTTGCTGTAGAATCAGGCTATGATAATTATTTGAACGGGAAATGTATCTTATGCAATGGGGCGATTCACTGGATTTCGTCTAATCAAAATGACAAGCTAGTAATTGTGTCTTTTGATTTATCCAAAGAGGTTTTAAAAGAAATCCCCCAACCAAATTTGGTCCTAGGCCAATGGAAGTTGGGGACTGTGAAAGACTGTCTATGCATCTTTCGTTGTCCAGATATAAACTTCCGGAAACACTTCACGAAATTTGAAATATGGGTAATGACAAACTACAATGTACAAGAGTCTTGGAGACAATATTTACCACCACCTGGTTATGATGCAGACAAAAACACAATCGAGGACACTACAGAAAGAAAATTCTTCTACGGTCATGTTCACATATGGCTGTTAGAAGAAGGTTCACCTGCTCCTGTATTGGTGCGAAGCGTTGAACATCCCGGTGAATTTGGTCATTTCCGGTTATCCACAAATTCGGATGTAATTATAATTATGATGAGCATGTATTTGTTAAAAGCCTTGTATCTCCTCATGGCATGTATGACGGTGACAGTGATGGTGATGGCAATATCAATGACAGTGGCAATGCGGGGAGACTCAAAAGAAAAAGAAAGGACTTCTAAAGGGGGGCTTCTATTTATGATTTGTTTTGCTTTTCTTTCAGGCCACCTTCATTATTTACTGTTTACTTGTAACATAATATTTGACTTTAACTTAAAACATCCCATTTGATTTATCAGTTAACTAAGCGTCTTCAATGCCTGCGTTATACGTAATTTTTGCACTAAGGTAGTGCACAAAATTCACTTCAATATATGCACTAATTAAGTGATGTGGTTCCCTTTTTAATGTTTAGTTAAGTCATGGTCTACAATTCTCGATCAGCTCATTTTTAGAAAATTTGATAATTGCATTCATTTTGATGTCAACAAGTCTGTTTTGACAACAGAACTGATGTGAACATGTTCCTTCACTATGTATTTCAGCTCAATCTAAGTTATAATTATACTTGTTTAAAGTAATGAAACAAATTTTAGTGCAAGATTTAGTGAAACACATTGGAGCAACTTATTGTTAGTGTAAGCATAAATTTCAAAAAAGATTCTTGTTTTACACTAAATAGTGAAAAATTTTAGTATGCTCTTAAGGGAGATCCTTGGGTTCCTTGATCGAGTAGCAGAATTTGATATTGTGGACGAGTGCACACTACGGTATGAATGAACTATGCTTTTTCTTTGTTTCTTTTCTTTGTTTTACAACTTTCGTATTTAAAATCCAGTCCATGCTTCTGTTATATAATTTTCTTCCTTGTGTTGTGTGGAAGAAATGCATTTTAAGTAATTTGTGTGTTTGGTCTTCTACATGGTTGAAACATATACTGTTATAACAATGTGATGGTATGCCGAGTTTGTACGTTGAATAAGTCATAAGAAATCACACAGAGTCATTATGTATATACATCGTGACAGGTAAAGAAAGAAGAACAAGAAAGTGAATTGAAGATCTCGGATGGAAGAAGTGAATATTGAAGACTTTGAATATCTAAGTTGATAGGGTATCGAGTCCTAAAGATTAGATTTTTCGTGTTTTTTATTTGGTTGTCTTTGGTGTGATTTGGAGTATGTCCTAGCTGACCGTGGGGATTTCTTGCATCTAGTTAGCCATCTTATGTGACCACAGGACATAAGGTCTTGGATGATTCGGCTGGATGGTTGGTCATGTGTATGTATAAAACTATAAAACATTATACTCTGCTCCTTAATAAAACTTTGCAAGATTCAAAATCAGTAGATCTAATCAGTTTCTGTTTTGCTTAACAAACTGTTTTTATTCTGTGGTTGTCGAAACATCTCTTCATAGTCAAACAGGTCTCACTCTCATACTGAATGTTTAATGTTCAACTAGTAGAGCTAAATTAAATTTAGGATGGGTCGAACGATTAGAAGGTTTTGATAGATACTAAATAGGCTCCAAGTCCTAATCAATCTAACACTTGCATATTAAATGAAAATTAGAAAACTCATTGAGAATCTAATTCGAGTCTACGTGTAATGTACACAACCAGATTTTCAAGAACATTGGAACTGTAAAATCAGCTAGTCTCCTAATGATTTTAACCACGCTTGAATAAATTAAAGTACATGATATCGATCCAGTACAAGACATGACAAGACTCAGAACCAAACTTTGGTTAATAGTTTGAGTCACTAAATGCTTTTAAAAAGTTCATTTGATTAAAGAGTCTATTGTAGAAGATAGCTTCTTGTTTTTCCGCCAAAAGTGAAAAATTATATTGATGAGGAGATCAAGAAGATAGCTCTTGTTTGATGTAACTGCCAGCCACACTTTAGCAAATCCTTTGTCGAGAGCCATGATGCGTTTAAGGATTTTGCTGAATGTGTTATTAACAACTGGATGCATAATCGGTTTCTAGTAGAACTCGTGATCATATCAGACACAAAATACATCTAGCAACATGTTAAGTTTAACATGACACAGCGATTTCGGACTTTATCTTTTCCGAGCGTCACCAAGGTTTTTAACATGACACTGCCGTTTGCTCTCAATAATTTATCTTAACTACATATAATGGAGGAACCTCTTTTCATCCATTCATGTGAAGTTGAAATAGCAAAAGCCCAACGTGACGGCTCATAAAAAAAATATATTACCAAAATGTCACTTGCCATATGAATTTTACCAAAAACCACCTTTTAAATTAGGATTACCAAAATCTACTTTGAGCGCATTTTTTTTCCAACTGACATGAATAAAAAAGTACACGGAGCGCAAATTATTTTGCTCTCTCTCTCTATTTTGCGCTCCCAAATGTAAAAAGGGAAACCATATTTTGTTGCTTTTGAAATCTAAATGTAACCATCTATTGAGAGAGCAAAAAAGGTTGGGAGAGCAAAAATTTTGCTCTCCGTCCCCACTAAACCAAGTAAATCTTCAAAATTGGGAGCGCAAAAAAGATAGGGAGAGCAAAAAAATTGCGCTCCCTGCCACGTGTCCACTTTAGATTTAGTCTTAAAGTACACGTGTAATGATCTAAAGCGTGGAGCGCAAAAAAAGTTGGGAGAGCAAACAATTTGCGCGTAGAATAGCTTTTGGTAACACAGCTTTCAATGGTTTATTTTAAGTAACACTTTTTTCCTATGTATCTCTTTTAGAAATTTCCTCTCATAAAAAAGTATCCAAATATTAACCGTATCATTCATAATAAAAAAGCATAAATAATACCATGATGGTAAAAGTACTTGCGTAAGAAATTTTGTCTATTAAATCACAAACAAACAGTTTTCATATGAAATTCAATTTTTTTTTTATATTAAAGAAGTGTGTCGTTCAAACTATCTTGGCTTAAATATGTAGAAGAACTAGGTAAAAGTACTTGCGTAAGAAATTTTGTCTATTAAATCACAAACAAACAGTTTTCATATGAAATTCAATTTTTTTTTTTTTTTTTTTTATATTAAAGAAGTGTGTGGTTCAAACTATCTTGGCTTAAATATGTAGAAGAACTATAAAAAAATGTATATTTGGACTGATGGGTATCGAACTTTGCAAACTATAGTGTTAAGATACATAACCATCAAACCAAAGATACCATACATTAATAAATGACAATATTTTTTTATTTAACAGACAAAACTTTTGAGAGATACTTTTTGGTTTGTTACTTTTGATGCATTATATTACGTGAGAGATGAATATACATTTCATATTTACATAAATCCCATAATTCAATTTTAGTCATTCATTTTTTTTATCAAAATTAATAAAAAAATCATTTTCACTTTTTTTAAACAACATATCTTGCAAACGGTAAATCTTCAAACTATAAAAAATACACTATCGCGACGAGATTAAATTATCTTTCTATAGATATATACTTCTCTATGTTTTCGACAAATTTCATTTTTCAAAAATTTTGTCCAGAAAAAATCACATATGATTTTCAAAAATCACATGTGATTCGATTTTTACACATCACATATGATTTTTTCAAATCATATATGATTTTAAAAATCACATATGATTTGCAAAAATCATATGTGATTTATAAAAATCGAATCACATGTGATTTTCACAAATCACATATTACTTTTTTTTTGGCTAAATTTTGAAAAAAAAAAATCATTAAAAATATATAGAAGTGCATATCTATAGAAAGATAATTTAATTCTCGTCGCGATGGTATATTTTTTTTCTCCTAACGATCAACGGTTTGCGAGATATTTAATTTTTTTAAAAAAAAGAAAAGTTTTTTTTTTTTCTTTTTTTTTTTTTTTTTTTTACTAGAAGAATGAATGACTATGATTGATTCATCGGATCTATAGTAAATTTGAGATATACATTAAACTTTTGCAATATGATTTTTGTGTTAACATATACTTCCCATTAGAAAAAAAAAACAAAAAAATAAATAAGAATATTTTTAGTTGTGTTGATGTGTGTGGCTTTTAAGTTTTTTTTTTTAATAAAATATACTAACAACAAGTTTTTAGATATTTTTCTAAACTAATGAATCGGTATACCCGTAATTAGGGTGCAAACAAGCCGAGCTTTTATCAAGCAACTCGAGCTCAAGCTTGAGCTTGGCTCGATCGAGTCGAGCTTTTATCGAGCTCAAGCCCAATATATTGGCTCGAAACATATAATGAGTCGAGCTCGAGCTTTTGATGGCTCGGCTCGAGCTTTTATGGAGCCGAGCTTGAGCCTAGTTCTTGTTTTCGAGCCGAGTTCGAGCCTTGTCAAGCTCGGGCTTGGCTCTGCTCGGTTACACCCCTACCCGCAACGCACAAGTATTATACTACTAGTTTTAAAGTGTAAAATCGCCCACCTAAATATTATCACCAAACACCCCTTTATATTTTCAAAAAGCAAAAACCGATGTTTTGAAACTGGGTTTTTAATTGACCCGGTCGAGTTATCGGTTCAACCGGTTCGACTGCCGAGTTAACCCGGTTTTCTATTAAAAAACTATTTTTTTCAACTAATTCAACCATCGGGTCAGCCCGGTTTTCTATAAAAAAAATAAAATAACCAAACCCGACCGGGTTTTGAGAACCGAGTCACTTAAAACCCGGTATTTTTACCCGTTTTCTTCTGAACGGGTCGACCCGGTTTTAAAACATCGGCAAAAACCAAAACAGCCCATTTAGAATTAGGATTACCAAAATCTACTTTGAGCGCATTTTTTTTCCAACTGACATGAATAAAAAAGTACACGGAGCGCAAATTATTTTGCTCTCCCTCTCTATTTTGCGCTCCCAAATGTAAAAAAGGGAAAACCATATTTTTTTGCTTTTGAAATCTAGATGTAACCATCTATTGGGAGAGCAAAAAAGGTTGGGAGAGTAAAAATTTTGCTCTCCGTCCCCATTAAACCAAGTAAATCTTAAAAAAAGCGGATGAAAATACTTATGGAGCGCAAAAAATGGAAGGAGAGCAAAATATTTGCTCTCCGTGTTCGTGTCATTCTCTTGTCCACATGATACTCGAAATTGGGAGAGCAAAAAAGGTTGGGAGAGCAAAAATTTTGCTCTCCGTCCCCACTAAACCAAGTAAATCTTCAAAATTGGGAGCGCAAAAAAGATAGGGAGAGCAAAAAAATTGCGCTCCCTGCCACGTGTCCACTTTAGATTTAGTCTTAAAGTACACGTGTAATGATCTAAAGCGTGGAGCGCAAAAAAAGTTGGGAGAGCAAACAATTTGCGCGTAGAATAGCTTTTGGTAACACAGCTTTCAATGGTTTATTTTAGTAACACTGTTTCCTATGTATCTCTTTTAGAAATTTCCTCTCATAAAAAAGTACCCAAATATTAACCGTATCATTCATAATAAAAAAGCATAAATAATACCATGATGGTAAAAGTACTTGCGTAAGAAATTTTGTCTATTAAATCACAAACAAACAGTTTTCATATGAAATTCAATTTTTTTTTTTATATTAAAGAAGTGTGTCGTTCAAACTATCTTGGCTTAAATATGTAGAAGAACTAGGTAAAAGTACTTGCGTAAGAAATTTTGTCTATTAAATCACAAACAAACAGTTTTCATATGAAATTCAATTTTTTTTTTTTTTTTATATTAAAGAAGTGTGTGGTTCAAACTATCTTGGCTTAAATATGTAGAAGAACTATAAAAAATGTATATTTGGACTGATGGGTATCGAACTTTGCAAACTATAGTGTTAAGATACATAACCATCAAACCAAAGATACCATACATTAATAAATGACAATATTTTTTTATTTAACAGACAAAACTTTTGAGAGATACTTTTTGGTTTGTTACTTTTGATGCATTATATTACGTGAGAGATGAATATACATTTCATATTTACATAAATCCCATAATTCAATTTTAGTCATTCATTTTTTTTATAAAAATTAATAAAAAAATCATTTTTCACTTTTTTTAAACAACATATCTTGCAAACGGTAAATCTTCAAACTATAAAAAATACACTATCGCGACGAGATTAAATTATCTTTCTATAGATATATACTTCTTTATGTTTTCGACAAATTTCTTTTTCAAAAATTTCGTCCAGAAAAAATCACATATGATTTATAAAAATCACATGTGATTCGATTTTTACACATCACATATGATTTCAAAAATCATATGTGATTTATAAAAATCGAATCACATGTGATTTTCACAAATCACATATTACTTTTTTGGGCTGAAATTTTGAAAAAAGAAATTGTTAAAAATATATAAAAGTGCATATCTATAGAAAGATAATTTAATTCTCGTCGCGATGGTATGATTTTTTTTCTCCTAACGATCAACGGTTTGCGAGATATTTAATTTAAAAAAAAAATGAAAAGTGTTTTTTTTTGTTTTTTTTTTTTTTTTTTTTTAACTAGAAAAATGAATGACTATGATTGATTCATTGGATCTATGGTAAATTTGAGATATATATATTAAACTTTTGCCATATGATTTTTGTGTTAACATATACTTCCCATTAGAAAAACAAAAAAAAACAAAAAAAACAAATAAGAATATTTTTAGTTGTGTTGATGTGTGTGGCTTTTAAGTATTTTTTTTAATAAAATATACTAACAACAAGTTTTTAGATATTTTTCTAAACTAATGAATCGGTATACCCGCAACTAGGGGTGCAAACAAGCCGAGCTTTTATCAAGCAACTCGAGCTCGAGCTCGAGCTCGAGCTTGGCTCGATCGAGTCGAGCTTTTATCGAGCTCAAGCCCAATATATTGGCTCGAAACATATAGTGAGTCGAGCTCGAGCTTTTGATGGCTCGGCTCGAGATTTTATGGAGCTTTTTCGAGCTTTAAGTAAATAAGAGTTAATTTGAATATTAACCTAATTATTAATAAGTATTCAAGTTATGGAAATCATTTTGCTCAAGTATTCAAGATCTATGAAACTTATGACGTCTCGTAAATATATGTTGTTGAACTATTTTAGACATTCGAACCTTAACTAGTATTTACTGATTATATTTCATTTTAATGTTAGACTTGTTTCATCTTCTTGACTGTTGAATGTGTGGCATCAGGTGACAATTTAGTCACATTTTGTCCAAGTTAAATACGATTCATTGGTTTAGGTGTATGTCCCTTTTGTAGGGTCTTTATTTGATTTTTATTCATTGGGTACTGTATTGTATTTGTTCTTCTTTTTGAGTCTCAAGTCTCAACTCCTTAATCAACTTGTTCAGAGTAGGAATAGGGGTGTAAATGGGTAATCATGTATTCATATACACATATTCGAGCTTTTCAAGCAAAGCTCGAGCTTTGCTTGGAACTGAATCGAGCCGAGCTCAAGCCTAGATGGTTAAAGCTTGACGAGTTATCGAGCCGAGCTTGAGCCTTGTTTTTGTTTTCGAGCCGAGTTCGAGCCTTGTCAAGCTCGGGCTTGGCTCGGCTCGGCTCGGTTACACCCCTACCCGCAATGCACAAGTATTATACTACTAGTTTTAAAGTGTAAAATCGCCCACCTAAATATTATCACCAAACACCCCTTTATACAGTTTCAAAAAACAAAAACCGATGTTTTGAAATTGGGTTTTTAATCGACCCGATCGAGTTACCGGTTCGACTGCCGAGTCAACCCGATTTTCTATAAAAAAAACTTTTTTTTCAACCAGTTCAACCATCAGGTCAACTCAATTTTTATAAAAAAATGAAAAAAATCAAACCGACCGAGTTTCGAAAACCAGGTTGACCCGGATCACTTAAAAACCCAATTTTTTTACTTTTTTTTGCCTGAACCTGTTCAACGGTTAACCCAGCCGGATCGACCCGGGTGTTAAAAGAGTGGCAAAAACCAAACACCCTTGATTGATAGATAGCTATTTCATTTTCTCATGGAGATGAGCTACTCTATCTCAATGATGAGACGACTCACCGTCACCACCGCCGTCACCACCGTATTCCGTCGTACAACCACCTTCACTCCGCCACCATCACTTCGCCGCCGGTCAGTTTCAGTTCATTCACAAACGCTACGTCATCAATGCTCTTCGTCATCTTCTTCTTCAGGTTAATTAATTATATAAAAAAAAATTAATTATTTTAATTATGAAAATTAATTAATTAATTTATTTTATTGTTTAGGTGGAGGAGGTAATGAGGCTCAGAAGATTCTGGTGAAAGGAATGCGATATAGCGAATTGGAGGTGTTTATTGCTTAATTTAGAGCTTATAAAACTGCTTTTTTGCTTCAAAATAAGGAGATAAACATGTTTGGCAAAACTAGCAATAGCTGCAAGGGTTATTATACAAAAAAGTCACTAAAGTTTGCGGGAAATTTGTCCTAAGTCACTAAAGTTTAAAAGTTGTCATTCAGGTTACTCAACTTATGAAAGTGTCAACCACGTTCTGAACTTATGAAAGTTGTCATCCAGGTTACTCAACTTGTAAAGACATGACATTTTTGTTACTTAACATATAAACAAATAAACGTAAAATCGATAAAACTATAAGATAGTGTGTTGATTTTTAACGTTGAGTAACTGAATGACAACTTTTTAACTTAGTGACTTAGGACAAATTTCCCGCAAACTTTAGTAACTTTTTTGTATAATAACCCATAGCTGCAAGTAGTAATAGTTAGTTAGCAATAGTTGTTTGTTTTATAAAAGTGTTTCGTAACGTAGCTGTAAATGTAGTTATAGAGTAGAGGTGGCAATTTGATAATATGGTACCTTAATTAGGAATTGGCATATAGTTTGATGCACAAGGCTAAAAGTTAATCATACATTATATCACTAGTGTATGTCGGAAGGCTTTCTAGAAGTAGTCTCCTTATCCTTCCTTTGAGTAAAGGTATGACGGGCTATATCCTACCTCCCCCTACCCCGCTCCGGCTGGATTGGGTATTGTTGCAACAAAAAGCTTGTGCTTAGATATGTTTGTTTTGAAAGTGATATAGGGTGTGTTAGGGATTGCTTATTATCTGATTGAAACTCGTTATTTGTGATTGTATATATTTCTAGTGCTGATTGGCTTATGGCTATAATTCTAAAACAAATAAGCACTTTCGAAAGAAGCACAAGCCAAAATTATGCATTCCCAAAGAGGTTGAATAAGCAATCCTGAATACCTTTGAAACAACTTATTTGTATCAAAAATCAATCTATATCTATACTACTTTATAATGCATTTAGGCCTTCTAAAATTAGAAGGCTTAAAAATTAAGCCTTCTAATTTTAGAAGGCTTAAAATTAAGATAATGAGCTCCAATCATGAGATGACATGTGTCACTTATTAACAAACTCCAAGCCTAACTTCTAACAAAGTCCAAGCCTAACTCCTAACCACCAAAAATTAAGATAAGGAGCTCCAATTATAAAATGACATGTGTCACTTCTCAACTAAAAATTCATCTTTATTTCAAATTAAAATATCTTTTTATCTACTTATTTATATTATAATCTAATTTCACCATATTTTCTAAAATTTTATGCTCTGTAATTCAACATCCATTTTAATATATTTTTATGAGTTTTTTAGTTTTTATATTTTTAGTGGGTTTATTTTATTTTAATTCAAATTTTTACAACTTTAACTTTTATTTCATTTATTCCAATCATATTATAGTCATCGGGTACCCGCCGCCGCATTGCGCGGGTACCCTTCTAGTATGAAGATATGCACTTCTAATTAGCAATCCCAAGCCGCAGTTGGATATAAGACATGTCAAAAGAATTACTTTGTAGTTGCTAAGTTGATATCTCGATTTAGTTGCAAATTGTCACAGATATTGCACTATCCGACAATCGTAATAATGATTTGGTATTATAATGTATAGATGAAAATTATTTTGAAAAAGTTTAGAATCAGCATCAATAAGCAGTTTTTGATCCTGTGGATCAAAAGGCCAAAATGTTGAATAGGGTAGTAATGAATAGTAGAAAAAGTGTTGGTGTTAGAATTATTATGAAACCTGTTATAATTTAGTTTTCATAAGCTAGTTTGACTTCGTAGATATCTATGTTTTTTAGTTTCAGATGCAATGCCTTCAATCTCATGTTGTCATGAAAGTTGTGATGTTTGTTTTCGCTTGTAGGTTTAGGTAAGTGTTCGGTTTTCAGTAAAGTATCTAAGATTGCCCTGTGTCAATATGAAGTCAAAGAATATATATGAATCCAAATAAACGGCAGAAACTGATGTTTTTAACCTGATAATGATAGTAGGTATTGTATTACTCATATATGCCCCTTAAAATTTCAACAGAATTGGGTCACTTCACAAGGATACAGACCTTCTCAAGTTTGATGGTATGGAGCTGCTTTACGGAACAATTCAAAGAGTATATGGGCTCATTCATGTGAAGAACTGGAAGGTTCGGCTTATTTTCAAGAACTAATATTCCAGCTTCAGTATTGCTGTACTTTTTTAACTAACATAAGTTAATTATTTAAAATCTTACAGGTTTAAACAAAGATCTTACGATGATGTTGACTAAATTTGCTAAACTGAAGGCATTGCAAGTGAAAGATATCATTACAGCTACTGATGGCACTAGGAAGGTAAACATAGTCATTCTAGACTGTCTCTGTACTTGATCGATGTATGGGACTCTATGGATTTGTGTTTTAAAAGTTGAGGATCTTCTCATTAATGATAAAATCTCAGGAGGCTGCAGATTTTGTTTACGTTGGATGATGGATTGGTAATAGAGACGGTCATAATACCGAACGGTGATAGGGGGAGAAACACGGTGTGTGTTTCAAGTCAAGTGGGCTGTGCGATGAACTGCCAATTTTGCTTCACCGGCAGGCAAGTTTTCCTTCTCATCATTTTGTTATCTATAATGTTTCTGTAGGAAATGTTTCACTTTCACTTTCCAAAGAGGTTGTAACATGATTTATTATTGTGTATGTCTTATAAGCCCTTAGTACTCGACTACTTAAAACTTCTCATCATGATTTTAGTTGTTAGGATCAACATTTTCTGTCCAATTCAGTTTTTCATAAATATTGTGTTAATTTTGAGATGCTTAGCTTTTATTCATATATATCCATACCCTTTGTCATGATCCTCCATAAGATAGTTGGCCTAGTAGTTTAAAGTTTAAACATTATATAAAATCTCAATTTTGTATGTGTTTGAAAGTGTGTCGATTATACATTAATTATGATTTGGTTTTATTTGTTTAGAATAAGAATAGGAATTAAGCATAAGTCGTATGCCATAATTGTTGTGAGGTAAGGCGATATTTTTTGGGTATCAAGTTAAATATGAAAATTAAAACAAAAAAGTTGAAAGAACGCTGTGACAGGTGTTGAACTTGTGACCTATTGTATAGTAGGTGCACATGCAACCATCAAGGCATCCTCCAACTCGTCTATATTATGTCATTATTTTTTATTTAAAGGTTGTTTGAGCGTATCATAATACAACTAGCTTACCCAAAAAATATCTGAAAAGTACTTAAAGTTTATTGCTAAAGCTATAAGCTTTTGTGGATGAACCCTTTTACTCCAATAATCTAAACAATTCATTATATAAACTAAACAATTCATTCCTTCAGGCTGTTTTGACATAATATTTGGAGCATTGTCAAGTGGGTCTAAGTTCTAAGCAAGGTTGCAAAAATCGCAAATCATCAGTCGGACAGGTGATCCTTTTGCAGCTTCTAATCGGTCTAAGTGTGATTAATTGGTCACTAATCGGATTGTCATTTTCAGCAAATTTTGGGTATTTACGACGAGTTTTGAGTATTTCCGGCAACATTTTCCTTAACAAAACATCTTGTAATCAATAATTATATATAAAATGTTTGGGAATTTCTATAAAAAGAAAGCTTAAAAAGATTAAGACTACACATTTGCCCTTTATGAGATCTTTTTGTTGGTTTCTAAACATTACAAGTTCTAAAACTCTCTTTATCTATACTACGTTATAATGTATTTAGGACATCTATATTTAGAAGTCTTAAAAAAATAAAACAAAAAACATTTTTCTATAATAAGAAATAAACAAGACATTAATATGGTCAAGACATTTAATGTAGTTAATTAATTAACTTGTGAATAATTACAATTAATGCAGTTATTAAAACACCATTTACCTAAGAAATACAAATTATCAAGCATATTATACAACCAACTCAAACACAATTTGTAAATGTCACTAATACAAATAATAAAGCACATTATACAAATATTCAAGTCCGAACGGGCAACGGGCAACGGCCAAACGGGCTCGAGCCCGAACAGGCACGGGCCAAACGGGCTCAAGCCTGAACGGGCACGAGATAAAAGAAATTCTTGATATCCGTAAATTTATTGTCAAAAACAACATAATAAACTAAAATACATGATTCACCGGGAAATTTTATTTCAGGGGTACCCGCCACTGCAACGCGCGGGTACCCTGCTAGTAACTATTTAATGCACAAATATATTGATTAATGATATTATTAAAATACTGTCATCACTCAAATTACAATTAATATACCACATTGTACAAAACAATAATGAGTAAATCATCTTATCTTTTTTTATCTTCGTTACAACACCCATTAAATAAAATTTACAAATCATTAATCATATTATTAAAATAACCCATCACTCAAAAATACAATGAATATATCACATGGTAAAAAACAATAATGCATAAATCATTTTTTTTTCTTCTTTAAAACACCCGCTAATTGAAATTTACAATTCATTAAGGGGCATTTACATATATCTCCAAGGAAACTTCAATAATTACATATTTCCCAAAAGCATGCTTCAATAGCATTGTACATCATGCATTAAAAACTTGTATTTTGAGGAAATATGTAATTTTTAAAATTTCCTTGGGTATATATGAAATTCCCCCATTCATTAATGATATTTTTCTAAAATACTCCCTCATTCAAAAGTACAATTAATATACTTCAATTCATGGTATAAAACAATAATGCATAAATCATCTTATCTTTTTTTTCCTTTAAAACACCCACTAAATGAAATTTACAAATCATTAAGCGGATCATATAAATCAATCTTTTATGTAGTCAGACTTTCTAACACCACATTTTTCGATAACGCAACGGACCACTATTTACTACCACAACTTAGCAATATAAACACAACCCGATAGCGTTAAAACGCTACTTAAAACACCCTCTATGTTTTAGTGGTGAGCCAAACAACCATAACGCAACCCATATACAATATATAAGGGAGGTGCGATCATTTGAAAAGGGGAACAAAATAAAAAGTCTAGAAAGCCAATAAAGTAGCGCCATGTGTCCCCCATCCACTTATTCTCTTTCTAATTTAATATTTCGGTTAGAGGGTATATTGGTCATTTGACCCGTTTTTTTAATTTCACCTCAAATTTCAAACGTAAATAACTTTCAAACGACAAAACTTTACAAAAAACCGATTTTACCATAATTTTTAAAATTTTATTCTCTTTAATTTGATATGTTTTTTGATATATGAATCGCAACTTTTTTTTTTCAAGTTTTTAAGTGGGTGTTGATTTTCTTGAAATTTTCGGCATTTTCGGCTCTAATTTTGTCTAGTTTAGAGACCGAATTATGCAAAACTTACAACATGAAAGTTGTAGCCTTTTGGCCATTCTTTACCCAGGATTTTGAAGCACTCAATCCGATACGAATAGAGTGAGATATCGCACGTTAAAGATGACGTCTTAGTTATATTTAGTGCACACAAAGTGTTTGATAAAATGCTTAAAAGAAATTTTTCTTATAAAAGTACATTTAAATGCACTAATTGGTGTACCACAATACATCTTTTGTTATTTTTTGCTTTTTATTAACTGATGAACAATAACTAACTGATGAACAATGTGACCGTAACTGATGAACATTTCGATGAACAAGATTAACTGATGAACAACACTAACCGATGAACAATACTGTACACCAACTTGTATTGTTCATCAGTGATAAACTGATGAATACTGTGACCATAACTGATGAACAATATTGTTCATCAGTTATTATTGTTCATCAGTTAGTGTTGTTCATCAGTTACAAACTGATGAACAACACAAACTGATGAACAATAAAAAGAAATACACATGGGTGTTTTAGGTGCCTCGTAAAAAAGAAAAGAAGTAAATTCTTTTTGTTTTGATTTTTAACTTGAAAAATGGTTTATATCACATATATAGGATACTCGAAAAATTTATAAAATATTGAAAATAGCTTTAAAGACTTACAAAACTTATGGAACCCGATTAGAAAGAAAAACATCAAATGACTTCTAAAATGAAACCAAGCTTTCTAAGGCTTAAAGAATCTTGTAAAAGCTTCCTTCCTCCTTCTTTTGAGTAAGATATCACACGTTAAATATGACATTTTACTCATATTTGTTGCACACAAGGTGTTTGATGAAATGACTAACTTAGATTTTTTGTGTTAAAATTGAGTTAAATGCACTAATTTTTGTGCAATAACACACCTTTAATCATTTATTAATGTAGAATTCAAAAAGTTATGTTTTTGTTAATTTATTTTGTTCATCAATATTTATTGATGAACAAAACAAAAACACTGATGAACGTACTTTTTCAAACACCATGAACGAAATAATATAAATAAAACACTGATGAACATTGATGTTCATCAATGTTTTTCTATGTGAAACCTTATTACGCTACCTAAAATATTGATGAACAGACACAATTGCGGATGAACATTGATGAACAAACATTATATCCTAAAACAATTGATGAACACTGATGTTCATCAGCATTATTTTATGTGTTATCTAAAACATTGATGAAGAAACTAAATGTACTGATGAACAACATAATTACTACACTATCATAATTACATCCTTACGGTCCGCAACAGAATTCATCAATCACAACTAGTTTAAATGACTAAAAGAAATTTATCCTATAAAAGTACGTTTAAATGCACTAATTGGTGTATTACAATACATCTTGTGTTATTTTTTTGCTTTTAGTTTTTTTTAACTGATGAACAAAGATTAATGATGAACAAACTACTGATGAACAAACAACCAACTGATGAACTGATGAACAATGTGACCATAACTGATGAACATTATGATTTTTTTAGACAACTGATGAACATTATTATTATTTTTTTGAAAAACTGATAAATTGATGAACATTACAATTTTTTTAAGAAACTGATGAACAAACTAATTGATGAACTACAACAACTGATGAACAATATCAACTTTAAATGTATTTTGGTACACCAAAAAAGCATACATATACATTTCAACTTATCATATCTTCTTGTTTTTTGATTAACATAAGTAAAACGAACGTGGCTACTGATGAACAAGATAACGCTTGATGCTATTGATGAACACAAGTAAAATGCTAAAAGACAGTTAATGAACAAAGTCCCGTTATGATGAACAGAAGTATGTCTTGTTCATCACTTAATATTGTTCATCACCTCATCAGTATTGAACAAGATTAACTGATGAACAATGACTGATTGATGAACAATACTAATGATGAATATAATTAATTGATGAACAAATACTAACTGATGAACCAAACTTACATTTTTTAAAATGTTAACGTGATTAAAAACATTGCTTTTGAATCTTACATTAATAAAATGATGAATAATGTGTTGTGGTACAAAATTAGAGCATTTAAACGCAAATTTAACACTAAAAATCTAAGCTAGACATTTCATCAAACACTTTATGTGCAACAAATATGAGTAAAACTTCATCTTTAACGAGTGATATCTTACTCATATAACATCATATTGGAGTGATTCAAAAACCTGTGTAAAGAGTGAACCAAAGTTTATAACTTTCATGGTTTAAGTTTTTCACGAATCGACATTTATGTGGGTAAAAAATATGGCCGAAAATGCTCAAAAAATAAGAAAATTAACATCCATTTGACATATATAAAAAAAAAGTTTCGAAATTTTTAACAAGATTTATACCAAGTTAAAGAGGATAAAATTTTAGAAATTATGGTGAAATCGGTTTTTTCTAAAAGTTAGTCGTTTAAAAGTTATATGCATTTGAATTTTAGAGGGTGAAATGTAAAAAACGTGAAAAATGACTAATTTACCCCTGACGAATTTTTTTATATAATTTAAAGTTATGGACACATGTCAACTTATGAGTGCCTTTCTACACTTTTTAGAAAAGTTGTCTTTTTATTAGATCCCCTACCATATATAAGGACGGTACAATAAAAAATTAAAGCCAAAAATACATATATATCCTTCCCAAAATGTTTAATTACATATATATCCTCCCTAAATTAAAAGATGCGATTATATCGTAAGTAACCGACAATATGAATGTATAAAAGGAGATGTCGACTGTACGTTTTTATTCATTTAATTCCAAACCTAGCTTTTGTTGAAGTTTTTAGGGTTTTTTCCCCTTTTTTTTCTTGGTTTCAGGAATCATAGGTTTCAATGTCAGAGCTCGGCCTTGATATTCATGAAGAGATACTCGTAAGATCGCACGTTAACGATATCATCCGATGCAAAAGTGTATGCAAGTCATGGTATTCTTTAATCTCGAGTCCTCGTTTTGTTAGATCTCAACTTAAATACAGTTCTAAAACGAAATATACTAATGAAATTGGAGATACAAGGATTACTATGCCTAGTGATGATTGTGTTTATTTGAGAACTCATGCATATCAACTTATTGGTTCTTCTAATGGTCTTGTATGCATTTGTCTTTGCCATACTTATTTTTTCGTTGTTAATCCCTCAACTCGTGAAGTGAAAGAACTAAAAGCTTCTCCTCAAGAGTATCAAGATTCTTGGTCGGGACGTGTGTCAGGTTTTGGGTATGATTCATCCATAGATGATTACAAGGTTGTAATAGGGTTTTCTAATGATGATAAACTATCTTTTAAGTGTTAATTTGAAATCAAACGTTTGGAGATCAGTTGCTGTAGAATCAGGCTATGATAATTATTTGAACGGGAAATGTATCTTATGCAATGGGGCGATTCACTGGATTTCGTCTAATCAAAATGACAAGCAAGTAATTGTGTCTTTTGATTTATCCAAAGAGGTTTTAAAAGAAATCCCCCAACCAAATTTGGTCCTACGCCAATGGAAGTTGGGGACTGTGAAAGACTGTCTATGCATCTTCGTTGTCCATTATAAACTTCCGGAAACACTTCACGAAATTTGAAATATGGGTAATGACAAACTACAATGTACAAGAGTCTTGGAGACAATATTTACCACCACCTGGTTATGATGCAGACAAAAACACAATCGAGGACACTACAGAAAGAAAATTCTTCTACGGTCATGTTCACATATGGCTGTTGTAGAAGAAGTTTCACCTGCTCCTGTATTGGTGCTAAGCGTTGAACTTCCCGTGAAATTTGGTCATTCCGGTATCCACAAATTCGGAATGTAATTATAATTATGATGAGCATGTATTTGTTAAAAGCCTTTATATCTCCTCATGGCATGTATGACGGTGACAGTGATGGTGATGGTGATGGCAATATCAATGACAGTGGCAATGCGGGGAGACTCAAAAAAAAAAGAAAGGGACTTCTAAAGGTGGGCTTCTATTAATGATTTGTTTTGCTTTTTTTGCAGGCCACCTTCATTATTTACTGTTTACTTGTAACATAATATATGACTTTAACTTAAAACATCCCATTTGATTTATCAGTTAACTAAGCGTCTTCAATGCCTGCGTTATACGTAATTTTTGCACTAAGGTAGTGCACAAAATTCACTTCAATGTATGCACTAATTAAGTGATGTGGTTCCCTTTTTAATGTTTAGTTAACTCATGGTCTACAATTCTCTTCAGCTCATTTTTAGAAAATTTGATAATTGCTAAATTCATTTTGATGTCAACAAGTTTGTTTTGACAACAGAACTGATGTGAACATGTTCCTCCTTCGCTGTATTTCAGCTCAATCTAAGTTATAATTATACTTGTTTAAAGTAATGAAACAAATTTTAGTGCAAGATTTAGTGAAACACAATGGAGCAACTTATTTTTAGTGTAAGCATAAATTTCAAAAAATTATTGTTTACACTAAATAGTGAAAAAAATTTAGTATGCTCTTCAGGGAGATCCTTAGGTTCCTTGATCGAGTAGCAGAATTTGATATTGTGGAATGTGGACGAGTGCACGTGCACACTACGGTATGAATGAACTATGCTTTTTCTTGGTTTTTTCTTTTCTTTCTTTGTTTTACAACTTTCGTATTTAAAATCCAGTCCATGCTTCTGTTATATAACTTTCTTCCTTATGTTGTGTGGAAGCAATGAAATTTAAGTAATTTTTGTGTTTGGTCTTCTACATGGTTGAAACATATATACTGTTATAACAATGTGATGGTGTGCCGAGTTTGTACGTTGAATAAGTCATAAGAAATCACATTGAGTCATTATGTATATACATCGTGACAGGTAAAGAAAGACGAACAAGAAGGTAAATTGAAGACCTCGGATGGAAGAAGTGAATATTGAAGACTTTGAATATCTAAGTTGATAGGGTATCGAGTCCTAAAGGTTAGAGTTTTCGTGTTTTTTATTTGGTTGTCTTTGGTGTGATTTCGAGTATGTCCTAGACCGTGGGGATTTCTTGCATCTAGTGAGCCATCTTACGTGACCACGGGGCATAGGGTCTTGGATGAGTCGGTTGGATGGTTGGTCATGTGTATGTATAAAACTATAAAACATTATACTCTGCTCCTTAATAAAACTTTGCAACATTCAAAATCAGTAGATCTAATCAGTTTCTGTTTTGTTCAACAAACTGTTTTTACTCTGTAGTTGTCAAAACATCTCTTCATAGTCAAACAGGTCTCACTCTCATACTGAATGTTTAATGTTCAACTAGTAGAGCTAAATTAAATTTAGGATGGATCGAACGAGTAGAAGGTATGCAATAGAACAAGTTTGATGATGTTTGATAGATACTAAATAGGCTCCAAGTCCTAATCAATCTAATACTTGCATATTAAATGAAAATTAGAAAAACTCATTGAGAATCTAAGTCGAGTCTACGTGCAATGTACACAACCAGATTTTCGAGAACATTGGAACCGTAAAATCAGCTAGTTTCCTAATGATTATTAACCACGCTTCAATAAAGTACATGATAACGATCCAGTACAGGACATGAAGACTCAGAACCGAACTTTGGTTAATAGTTTGAGTCACTAAATGTTTTTAAAAAGTTCACTTGATTAAAGTGTCCATTGCTTGGAAGGCAATTATCCTAAACGCTTCGCAGGTTATATGTATTTTAGATTATATACAAATGAATACAATCCTACTAAGCTTTCAGCAATTGCATTAAATGAATTTGGAAACAATCTATATATACTGAATATATTGTAGCCGTTGAATTTTTATAGTACTCATACCTTACTTACTCTGTAGTAAATTTTTAGAGCACAAATAGCACATTAGGAAAAAAATTGTAGAAGATAGCTTATTCTTTTTTTCGCCAAAAGTGAACAATTATATTGATGAGGAGATCAACAAGATAGCTCTTGTTTGATGTAACTAGCCACACTTTAGCAAATCCTTTATCGAGAGCCATGATGCGTTTAAGGATTTTGCTGAATGTGCATATTAATAACTGGATGCCCAATCGTTTCTAGTAGAACTCATGATCAAACACAAACATACTACATCTCCCAACA
>OU343225.1:12976423-13076273 GCA_910596185.1 Chrysanthemum makinoi | reverse complement strand
AAGAGTAAGTATGAGTTATAGTTGTATAAGTGTGCTGTAAGTTAAAGTGATGAGTTTGTGAAGTGAGCATACCATAATCCATGTCCGGTACCAACCTATTTATAGTAGATGAAATAGGGTTGAGAACACTTCTGCGCAAATGTGTGAGATCATGGGGGCGTCCCATGATTGTGGGTAACTGCTAGGGCTTAGTGACCCACGTTCTCAAACTTGACGGAGAAGCCAAGAAAGAGAGGGAGATCGTGGGTTTGACCAAGTCAGGATGTTCTTCTATCCATTGCTCCTTCGTTAGCCATACCCCGAAGGGCTTAGGGCTTCGAATGGCAAATTCCCCTAAGGTAACCTTCGTGATAACGAATGGTTTAACGCCCATGGATATTTTGGAATCCTAATTTGGGCCTTCGATGGAAGGGCTTCGACACATCTCGGAGGAGTGTCCTTCGAGCTACTCGGAGGGTACATCATCAACAATTACTGCAATTAAAAAGAGTTACGCAATACACATAATATTGCATGCAACCTAGGGTTTCTAATCCAATTAAAACATAAGTTTACAAAACCCTAATTAGGGCACCAAAAAAAAGCCCCCCTAAAAAATTAGGGTTTAGGTTTTGCAAACCCTAGATCTACGCATACAAATAATAACACAATCATGTTTATTTTATTTATGTGTTTCAGTAATTAATTACTTGTTATATAAGGCTCGTGATGCCACTGATGAGTTTATAATACATGTAGACACTACAGAGTACACAGCGGAAGACTTAAGATCATAACAAATAAATAATTAACTGAAGATGCGTAACATACCTCTTGCAATTAGTAGATTTCTTCAATGGATGTGACAAAGTGGTTTAACGAGTTATCCCTTACCGTTTTATAACTCAAACAAGGTGTTAAGAATAGTGTCTTACTACCACGTTCTCTGTACACACGAATTAACCAAAAACTAAAGTGATTGCTAGATCTACAAAACTTTGTTTTGTTTTAGAAAAACAAAACCAAACACCTTTGACAAGTGTTGGCCGATTTTTGCAAAAGAGAGAAAACAGAAAACCTTAGGTTAATGTGTGCTGCACAAAAGCAATGAAAACCATTAACCCTAGCCTTGGTTTATATAGTGTTCTAAAACTTGGGAACAAGTTAGGGTTAGGGTTGTGAAACCCCCCCTATGTGCCGGCCATGTGAAGCCCCAGGGATTCCCATATCTTTTTCCATTTTTAAAATTTTACATACAAGTCCTTCTCTTTACAGTTAACGGTCGTTAGTCATTTTTCCGTTAATACTTAATGATCGTTAGACGAGTTTTGTATAACAATTAATTGTAATCAATTAACATTAATTATTAACTTTAATTCTCATTCGTAATGTGTGCAATTCCATGGTCACGAGTTCGAATCCGGACATTTACGTATTTATAAATATATACATTTCCAACACTAAATGGGCTCCAAGTCCTAATCAATCTAACACTTGCATATTAAATAAAAATTAGAAAACTCATTGAGAATCTAAGTCGAGTCTACGTGCAATGTACACAACCAGATTTTCGAGAACATTGGAACTGTAAAATTAGCTAGTCTCCTAATGATTATCAACCACCAGGCCCGGATTCGAGCATGTGCAGAATGTGCAACGGCACAGGGCCTCCATTTTATAGGGGCCCCAATTTTTTAAAGCTTCAGTAGAAGTATAAAATCATTTTAGAGTATTTGAATCACATGAATAAATGATTTGAATGAAGAATATAACACTTTTTTCAGCAGAAAAAAAAAGTTTCAAGCTGAGTTTTAATGGAGAAAAATTTGATGAAAGTTGTGTTGAGGAAGATAACCCAAAACCAAAGTTGTAAGAGATGTCTGTGGGCCCAACTTTTTACTTGTCCTTTAGCACCATCATTTTTTATTTTATTTTCCAACTTGACACGCTTACAATTTTGGTCCCAAATATATTTATTGAAAAGTTAAATCAAACCCAAATCTCTAGAAAAAACGTGTTTTAAGTTTCAAATACGCATTAGAGAAAGCGTTGTAGCTATATGTATTTTGGAGATATTACTGCAAAGCCACGTTACTTTATCAAATGTTGTAAATAATTTGCACCTTATATGTTTTGTCGTTAAAAAATACATGTTGGAAACTCTATGATTAAAAAAAAAAAAAGAAGGAAAAGAATGTTCAGGTTAGAATGAGATTACCAAGTTGTTATTTATTTGGTATAAAAAAGCAATGCATAATGAAATTATTCTTAGGTTAATTTTACGAGTGCCTCAATTTTTTTTGTTTAAAGGGCCTTATTTTATTAGAACGGCACAGGGCCCTCAAATTTCACGGGACGGCCCTGTCAACCACGCTTCAATAAAGTACATGATATCGATCCAGTACAGGACATGACGAGACTCAGAACCGAACTTTGGTTAATAGTCTGAGTCCAAATGCTTTAAAAAGTTCATTTGATTAAAGAGTCTATTGTAGAAGATAGCTTCTTTTTTTTCCCGCCAAAAGTGAAAAATTATATTGATGAGGAGATCAAGAAGATAGCTCTTGTTTGATGTAACTGCTAGCCACACTTTAGCAAATCCTTTTTCGAGAGCCATGATGCGTTTAAGGATTTTGCTGAATGTGTTATTAACAACTGGATGCATAATCGGTTTCTAGTAGAACTCATGATCATATCAGACACAAAATACATCTAGCAACATATTAAGTTTAACATGACACAGCGATTTCGGACTTTATCTTTTCCGAGCGTCACCAAGGTTTTACATGACAATGCCGTTTGCTTCTCAATAATTTATCTTAACTACATATAATGGAGGAACCTCTTTTAATCCATTCATGTGAAGTTGAAATAGCAAAAGCCAACGGACGGCTCTAAAAAGTCTCCAAATATTAACGTATCATTCATAATAAAACGCATAAATAATACCCATGATGGTAAAAGTACTTGCGTAAGAAATTTTGTTATTAATCACAAACAAAAAGTTTCATATGAAATTCAATTTTTTTTTTTTTTTATATTAAAGAAGTGTGTCGTTCAAACTATCTTGGCTTAAATATGTAGAAGAACTATAAAAAAAGGTATATTTGCTGCATGGGTATCGAACTTTGCAAACTATAGTGTTAAGATAACAGACATAACATCAAACCAAAGAATAACATACATTAATAAACTGACAATATTTTTTTATTTAACAGACAAAACTTTTGAGAGATACTTTTTGGTTTGTTACTTTTGATGCATTATATTGCGTGAGTTGAGATGAGATATAGATAGATTTCATATTTAACATAAATCCCATAATTCAATTTTAGTCATTCATTTTTTTTTATCAAAATTAATAAAAAAATCATTTTTCACTTTTTTTAAACAACATATCTTGCAAACGGTAAATATTCAAACTATAAAAAATACACTATCGCGACGAGAATAAATTATCTTTCTATAGATATATACTTCTCTATGTTTTCGACAAATTTCTTTTTCAAAAATTTCGTCCAGAAAAAATCACATATGATTTTCAAAAATCACATGTGATTCGATTTTTACACATCATATATGATTTTTTTCAAATCATATATGATTTTAAAAATCACATATGATTTGCAAAAATCATATGTGATTTATAAAAATCGAATCACATGTGATTTTCACAAATCACATATTACTTTTTTGGGCTGAAATTTTGAAAAAAGAAATTGTTAAAAATATATAGAAGTGCATATCTATAGAAAGATAATTTAATTCTCGTCGCGATGACATGATTTTTTTTCTCCTAACGATCAACGGTTTGCGAGATATTTAATTTTTTAAAAAAAAGGAAAAGTTTTTTTTTTTTTTTTTTTTTTTAACTAGAAAAATGAATGACTATGATTGTTTCATTGGATCTATGGTAAATTTGAGATATATATTAAACTTTTGCCATATGATTTTTGTGTTAACATATACTTCCCATTAGAAAAAAAAAAACAAAAAAACAAACAAAAAAACAAAAAAACAAATAAGAATATTTTTAGTTGTGTTGATGTGTGTGGCTTTTAAGTATTTTTTTTTAATAAAGTATACTAACAACAAGTTTTTAGATATTTTCTCTAACTAATGAATCGGTATACCCAAACTAGGGGTGCAACAAGCCGAGCTTTATCAAGAAACTCACTCGAGCTTGGCTCGATCGAGCTTGAGCTTTTACGAGCTAAGCCCAATATATTGGCTCGAAACATATAATGAGTCGAGCTCGAGCTTTTGATGGCTCGGCTCGAGCTTTTATGGAGCTTTTTCGAGCTTTAAGTAAATAAGAGTTAATTTGAATATTAACCTAATTATTACTCCTTCCGTCCTATTTTTATTGTCCAATTTGACTTTGACCAGTCTTTCTTGTTCAACTTTGACCATTAATATATTTATTTGGGTTATATAATACTTGATGAAAATTATACCAATGAAAAGTACATTTAAAGCCCAATACATTCATATATTTTTCATCAAGTATTATATGACACAAACGAAAATAATTATGGTCAAAGTTGAAGTAGAAAGACTAAAAAAGTCAATAGAGGACAATAATTTTGGGACGGAGGGAGTAATAAATATTCAAGTTATGGAAATCATTTTGCTCAAGTATTCAAGATCTATGAAGCTTATGACGTCTCGTAAATATATGTTGTTGAACTATTTTAGACATTCGAACCTTAACTAGTATTTAGTGATTATGTTTCATTTTAATGTTAGACTTGTTTCATCTTCTTGACCGTTGAATGTGTGGCATCAGGTGACAATTTAGTCACATTTTGTCCAAGTTAAATACGATTCATTGGTTTAGGTGTATGTCCCTTTTGATTGGGTACTGTATTGTATTTGTTCATTGGGTACTGTATTGTATTTTATTTTTATTGGTTTAGGTCTTTATTTGATTTTTATTCATTGGGTACTGTATTGTATTTGTTCTTTTTTTTTAGTCTCAAGTCTCAACTCCTTAATCAACTTGTTCAGGAGTAGGAATAGGGGTGTAAATGTGTAATCATGTATTCATATACATATATTCGAGCTTTTCAAGCAAAGCTCGAGCTTTGCTTGGAACTGAATCGAGCCGAACTCAAGCCTAGATGATTAAAGCTTGACGAGTTATCGAGCCGAGCTTGAGCCTAGTTTTTGTTATCGAGCCGAGCTTGAGCCTAGTTTTTGTTTTCGAGCCGAGTTCGAGCCTTGTCAAGCTCGGGCTTGGCTCGGCCCGGTTACACCCCTACCCGCAATGCACAAGTATTATACTACTAGTTTTAAAGTGTAAAATCGCCCACCTAAATATTATCACCAAACACCCCTTTATACAGTTTCAAAAAGCAAAAACCGATGTTTTGAAATTGGGTTTTTAATCGACCCGTTCGAGTCGACTGCCGAGTCAACCCGGTTTTCTATTAAAAAAAACTATTTTTTTTAACCGGTTCAACCATCAGGTCAACCCAATTTTTATAAAAAAATGAAAAAAAATCAAACCCGACTGGGTTTCGAAAACCAGGTTGACCCGGATCACTTAAAAACCCAATTTTTTTACTTTTTTTTTTTGCCTGAGCCGGTTCAACGGTTAACCCAGCCGGATCGACCCGGGTGTTAAAAGAGTGGCAAAAACCAAACACCCTTGATTGATTGTAGATAGCTATTTCATTTTCTCATGGAGATGGGCTACTCTATCTCTCTGATGAGACGACTCACCGCCACCACCGCCGTCGCCACCGTAATCCGTCGCACAACCACCTTCACTCCGCCACCGTCACTTCGCCGCCGGTCAACTGCAGTTCATTCACAGACGCTACGGCATCAATGCTCTTCTTCATCTTCTTCTTCAGGTTAATTAATTATATAAAAAAAATTAATTATTTTGATTAATTTAATTAATTAATTAATTTATTTTAATGTTTAGGTGGAGGTAATGAGAAGATTCTCCTTACAATGAATTCCATGTAAGGAGATATTTTATTGCTTAATTTAGCAATAGCCGTTGTTTGTTTTATAAAAGCGTTTCGTAACGTAGCTGCAGGTGTAGTTAAACATTGTCTAGTTGGGTCTACCTAAATATTATAGATGAGTCTAATTGGTTAATTAATGGGATAATGTATATGGATGCCATGTTTTTAACTTTTAACATATAGGCCTCCATTTATTAAAATGAAATTATAGGCCGTCCAACTATATGTTTGTTTTCGTTTACACCAATTCTCGACAAATTTATGTGCAAAAACTATAAAATTAAACAACAAACTGACTCTTAACTTATGCAAGCAAGTCGAATGAAAAGTTTGATGTGAAATGCCGATTAAACTATTATTTTGAGTATGAATTTATATTATTGAAAGTACTTTAGGTCGATAAAATTGAAATTTCACGACTGGCTTTTTATTCGTATTAGTTTAATATGTTAATGTTAGGTTCATTCTTGCCGTTTGATAATTATCCGGATTAAATTTGACCATAATTGGTGTAAACGAAGATAAATGCATAATTCGGTGGCCCATAAATTACTTTCAAAAAATGGGTGACGTATATGAGAAAAACTTAAAATTTGGGTGGCCTCCCGAAATATTATCCCTTAATTAATAGTTAGTGCGATTATATAACAATTAACCAAGGGTCTAGGCGGGTCTAGTGGGTTAAAAAAAATTACTTTTCTTTCACTTTTTTCATATTTTATTAAAAAAAAACTGAAAATGACCGAAACTCATCTGGACTCAGACCCATTTAGATCCATGTTTTAGAAGACCCATCTATAGACTCGGACCTGCTTAAACCCAAACCCGTATATACCCGTGACCCAACCTGACCTGGCCCACCTATTTTGCCACCTCGCCTAGACGCTTATTTTATTAATGTTACGTTTATGAGCTCGTTTAAACAATATCCGAAAGGTAAATGCTTGTTGACAAATGAGCAATCTATTTTAAATGCTCCAAGAAGCTAGTTGTCATACATGGCCATAACGAGCTACTCAAGCACAAGTGGATACTTCTCGATTGTAAGTTTATGCTGGATTACTTTAATGAATCAGAAGCCGTGCTTAAAGAAATAGTATACTCAGCTCGACTCGCTTAACTATCTTGAGTTTGTCGCAGCGTTTGATTAAAGAGATAGTATACTCACCATCCTTATATATGCTTATTTAGGAGTTTGTCGCCCACTGTTGTATGCTTGTTGTAATGGTTATAGATTTTAACACAGTGTGGTAACACCAAAGTCGTCAAAAGGTGTTGCCACATCAGCATAACACAGTGAGAATAACACTACCCGTAGTGGCAACACCGGAACTGGGAGTCTGGGACCCACTAGAAAACACACAGTCACACACCACATAACACAACGGTATCCAAACAACTTTGACCAATTACTTCGAGAACAATACCAAAGCCAGTGTGATAACTTCTGTGTTGTTGAGCATGATGCTGAAAACATGTTGTTGTACCTCTTGCTCTGTGTTTGTGAATTTTTAGTGTAAATAGTTTAGATTTTAGAATCATCATCAATAATTAGGTTACTTTATCACTTATATATACCCTTTATGTCTTATATAACTCTTAGCTGCATAAAAATTTTAAACAGAATTGGGTCACCTCGCATGGATATAGACCTTCTCAAGCTTTGATGGTATGGAAGCTGCTTTACGGGAACAATTCAAAGAGTATATGGGCACATTCATGTGAAGAATTGGAAGGTTCGGCCTATTCTCAGGAACTTATATTCCAACTTCAATATTGCTGTACGTTTTTAAAGTAACAAAAGTTTATTATGAAAAAACTTATAGGTTTAAACAAAGATCTTACGATGATGTTGACTCAATTTGCTAAATTAAAGGCATTGCAAGTGAAAGATATCATTACAGCTACTGATGGCACTAGGAAGGTAAACATGATCATTCTAGACTATCTCTGTACTTGGTGGATGTGTGTGACTGTTTGGATATGTGTTTTACAAGTTGAGGATCTTCTCATTAATGATAAAAATATCAGGACGCTGCAGATTTTGTTTACACTGGATGATGGATTGGTAATAGAGACGGTCATAATACCGAATGGTGATAGGGGAAGAAACACGGTTTGTGTTTCGAGTCAAGTGGGCTGTGCTATGAACTGCCAATTTTGCTTCACTGGCAGGCAAGTTTTCCTTCTCATCATGTCTTAATTTATAATGTTTCTGTAGGAAACGTTCCACTATACTTCATCAAATTATATGATAAATAGCCAATTTCTTGAAAATTAAGTCTTTGTTTTTTAGAATGGGTTTGAAGAGAAATCTAACTTCGGCTGAAATAGTAGAACAAGCGGTCTTTGCAAGACGTCTATTTACAAGTGAAGTTGGTCCTATCAGAAATGTTGTTTTTATGGTACGTATGATATTATGTATGAAATAATTCTGATATTAGTAAATTGGAATGATACGAAAAAAAAACATTTATGACTCTACTGAATTTGTTACCCCTTGTACTATATGAGTGTTGGCGGGTTAAAATCAAAGTAATTTGTTTGACATTTAAAGTCAAAGTAGAACAAGGCAACTAAAGAGAGAAAGAATGGTGTTTCGAAATTGACTAGTTTATGTTTTACATGTAGGGGATGGGTGAACCACTTCAAAACGTGGATAATGTGATAAAAGCTGCAGATATAATGGTTGACGAGCAAGGTCTTCATTTCAGCCCGAACAAGGTTACCATTTCAACCAGTGGGCTTGTACCCCAGTTAAAGCGCTTTCTTCGCGAGTCTAAATGTGCATTAGCTGTTAGTCTGAATGCTACAACTGATGAAGTAACTTTCTTGATCCATTTAGTTACTAAACTTTTGAATTCCTTAGAGTTGGCATTTTCGACCCATGTACTTATAATGGGCCACTATAGTTGTGTTTTTTTCTTACCACCTGCAATTATCTCATAGGTTAGGAACTGGATCATGCCCATCAATCGGAAGTACAATTTAAAGATACTTCTTGAGACCCTTCGTGAAGAACTGCGCTCAAAACATAAATATAGTGTCCTATTTGAGTATGTGTTGCTTGCTGGAGTCAATGACAGGTTAGAACAACCATCTTTTACATCCATTCTTTATAGAATACTTACTGTTATTTTGATAACAAAAACAGTTTTGTTACCATCGTTTTTATTTTAAACTTGTATCGCATATATACATATAACCACGCAATGAGTATTTCTAGGGTTATATTTGTAATTTGACGTATGCCCTCATTTCCTTAAATATTGCTTTGGTCTTCTATTTGTCAGCATTGATGACGCAAAGAGAATTATTGATCTTGTTAAGGGCATTCCCTGCAAGATCAACCTCATAATGTTCAATCCACACAGTGGGTCCAACTTCCAACCCACCACAAATGAGAAGATGGTTGAGTTTAGAAACACATTGGCTGAAGGTGGTTGTGTTGTGCTCATAAAACCCAGTAGAGGAGATGATCAAATGGCTGCTTGTGGTCAACTAGGGAACCCAGGTGAGTTCCAAGCTCCTTTGTTCAAAGTGCCACCAAGGTTTCAAACATCGTTAGAGAAGTCTATATAGCCATTTTAAGTTGTACCTGTTACGTTAAGTGTAGTATATACATTTTGAAGATGAATTTATAGTTAGTCGTATTCATTTGTTTGCTTAGTAATGTGATGGCTTGGAGGACGTGTGGTTTTACTTTGCAATAAGGTTGGAAAATTCTCGGATGCTGGACTTATATGGGTAATGGGTCAAAATGGGTTGTTTCTATAATATCTTGGAACCATTTTATGTCACAAAATAACTATATTATCGCCAATAATAATTCAGAGTTTGCTTAAAATGATGTAAGAAGTGTATGCATTAAAAATACATATTCGACGAAATGAGCAAATGCAATAACAAAAAGACAGCAACGTATGTCAACGCTTAAATTAAGGTCTTATACTAAAGCAAAAATTTTATCATCTTGTGACTAAAAAACCTTTAACCTCCCCATCGATAATTTCTTAGCCTTCTCGTCATTTATGAACTGGTAACGTACAGGCTGAAAACAACAGACAACACATTTAATACTTATAAATTTATAAGAAACTAACGGCAAGAAAACAACCTCGATGTTGACATAATAAAATATACCTGCAAAATCTTATTTAAAGCTTTTGATAGTGCCAGTTTTAAATCAGCAGGATGCAGGTCTCCTTCTTTGTAATCAGTAATACTTCTTTGTAAGTCGTAAAGACCCTGATTTTAGAAAGATACACCAGGTAAATATCTAAATAGCAAATGAGAAAGAAGCATGGTAAAGTTTGACAGAAACTCACTTGTCACCTCCATTTTTCGGTTTCCTTTCAATCTTGAACTCTTTAAACCAAGGTAATACAATTTGTTTGATGTACTCGAGGCATGGGTTCCCTTCCACAACCTTGGGCGGACAAAATGCTTTCTTTATCTTTAGAGTAACCTCAGCCTGTAGCATTCATCATGGCATCATGCACAAACAGTTGGCAGTATATGAGTATAATACGAGTTTAAGATCATGGTTAGACTAGCTAAAACGTCAAAAATATACAAATAAAATTTGTTTCACAAAACTCGGCTTTCAAGAGCAAGAGGAGCCAGAGCACGAGCTCACTTCGAGTCCGCCGAGCCACCCTACCGCCGAGCTACTCCTTGAACTGGGTTTTGTGACAACACGTACGGGTGCTACTTACCTTTGTGCATGAAGCATGTATCCTCGGATTATTATTTTGTACGTGAATGTGTTGCTAACATTACACTTAAGAAGTTAAGGTTTTGCATATATCCTTGTTACACCAAGTTGGGTCAAAAGAGAGAAAGCAGATGTGGCAGTGAAGATGTCGATCTCTTGACGGTCATTGTCTCACTGATGCACCCAATTTAACTTCATGCCTGGTAAAAAAAAAGTACTTACATAAAATATTGTGTTAATTTTGAGATGCTTAGCTTTTATTCATATATATCCATACCCTTTGTCATGATCCTCCATAAGATAGTTGGCCTAGTAGTTTAAAGTTTAAACATTATGTAAGATATCAATTTTGTATGTGTTTGAAAGTGTGTCGATTCATTATATACTAAGTTTTATGTGTTCGATTATAAATAACTATGATTTGGTTTTATTTGTTTAGAAGAACAACAGGAATTAAGCATAAGTTGTATGCCATAATTGTGTGAGGAGGTAAGGCGATATTTTTGGGTATCAAGTTAAATATGAAATTTAAAAAAAAGTTAAAAGAACGTTGTGACGGGGTGTTGAACTTGTGACCTATTGTATAGTAGGTGCACATGCAACCATCAAGGCATCCTCTAACTCGTCTCTAAAATGGCACTAGTTTTTATTTAAAGGTTGTTTGACTAAGCTTATCAAAATACAACTAGCTTACCCAAACAATATCTGAAAAGTATGCTAAAGCTATAAGCTTTTGTGGATGAACCCTTTTACTCCAATAATCTAAACAATTCATTATATAAACTAAACAATTCATTCCTTCAGGCTGTTTTGACATAATATTTGGAGCATTGTCAAGTGGGTCTAAGTTCTAAGCAAGGTTGCAAAATCGTATAAATCATCAGTCGGACAGGTGATCCTTTTGCAGCTTCTAATCGGTCTAAGTGTGATTAATTGGTCACTAATCGGATTGTCATTTCCAGCAAATTTTGGGTATTTACGACGAGTTTTGAGTATTTCCGGCAACATTTTCCTTAACAAAACATCTTGTAATCAATAATTATATATAAAATGTTTGGGAATTTCTATAAAAAGAAAGCTTAAAAAGATTAAGACTACACATTTGCCTCTTATGAGATCTTTTTGTTGGTTTCTAAACATTACAAGTTCTAAAACTCTCTTTATCTATACTACGTTATAATGTATTTAGGACATCTATATTTAGAAGTCTTAAAAAAATCAAACAAAAAACATTTTTCTATAATAAGAAATAAACAAGACATTAATATGGTCAAGACATTTAATGTAGTTAATTAATTAACTTGTGAATAATTACAATTAATGCAGTTATTAAAACACCATTTACCTAAGAAATACAAATTATCAAGCATATTATACAACCAACTCAAACACAATTTGTAAATGTCACTAATACAAATAATAAAGCACATTATACAAATATTCAAGTCCGAACGGGCAACGGGCAACGGCCAAACGGGCTCGAGCCCGAACAGGCACGGGCCAAACGGGCTCAAGCCTGAACGGGCACGAGATAAAAGAAATTCTTGATATCCGTAAATTTATTGTCAAAAACAACATAATAAACTAAAATACATGATTCACCGGGAAATTTTATTTCAGGGTATCCGCCACTGCAACGCGCGGGTACCCTGCTAGTAACTATTTAATGCATAAATACATTGATTAATGATATTATTAAAATACTGTCATCACTCAAATTACAATTAATATACCACATTGTACAAAACAATAATGAATAAATCATCTTATCTTTTTTTATCTTCTTTACAACACCCATTAAATAAAATTTACAAATCAGTAATCATATTATTGAAATAACCCATCACTCAAAAATACAATGAATATATCACATGGTAAAAAACAATAATGCATAAATCATTTTTTTTTTCTTCTTTAAAACACCCGCTAATTGAAATTTACAATTCATTAAGGGGCATTTACATATATCTCCAAGGAAACTTCAATAATTACATATTTCCCCAAAGCATGCTTCAATAGCATTGTATATCATGCATTGAAAACTTGTATTTTGAGGAAATATGTAATTTTTAAAATTTCCTTGGGTATATATGAAATTCCCCCATTCATTAATGATATTTTTCTAAAATACTCCCTCATTCAAAAGTACAATTAATATACTTCAATTCATGGTATAAAACAATAATGCATAAATCATCTTATCTTTTTTTTCCTTTAAAACATCCACTAAATGAAATTTACAAATCATTAAGCGGATCATATAAATCAATCTTTTATGTAGTCAGACTTTCTAACACCACATTTTTCGATAACGAACGGACCATATTTACTCCAAACTTAGCAATATAAACACAACCCGATAGCGTTAAAACGCTACTTAAAACACCCTCTATGTTTTAGTGGTGAGCCAAACAACCATAACGCAACCCATATACAATATATAAGGACGGTACAATAAAAAATTAAAGCCAAAAATACATATATATCCTTCCCAAAATGTTTAATTACATATATATCCTCCCTAAATTAAAAGATGCGATTATATCGTAAGTAACCGACAATATGAATGTATAAAAGGAGATGTCGACTGTTTTTATTCATTTAATTCCAAACCTAGCTTTTGTTGAAGTTTTTAGGGTTTTTTCCCCTTTTTTTTCTTGGTTTCAGGAATCATAGGTTTCAATGTCAGAGCTCGGCCTTGATATTCATGAAGAGATACTCGTAAGATCGCACGTTAACGATATCATCCGATGCAAAAGTGTATGCAAGTCATGGTATTCTTTAATCTCGAGTCCTCGTTTTGTTAGATCTCAACTTAAATACAGTTCTAAAACGAAATATACTAATGAAATTGGAGATACAAGGATTACTATGCCTAGTGATGATTGTGTTTATTTGAGAACTCATGCATATCAACTTATTGGTTCTTCTAATGGTCTTGTATGCATTTGTCTTTGCCATACTTATTTTTTCGTTGTTAATCCCTCAACTCATGAAGTGAAAGAACTAAAAGCTTCTCCTCAAGAGTATCAAGATTCTTGGTCGGAACGTGTGTCAGGTTTTGGGTATGATTCATCCATAGATGATTACAAGGTTGTAATAGGGTTTTCTAATGATGATAAACTATCTTTTAAAGTGTTAAATTTGAAATCAAACGTTTGGAGATCAGTTGCTGTAGAATCAGGCTATGATAATTATTTGAACGGGAAATGTATCTTATGCAATGGGGCGATTCACTGGATTTCGTCTAATCAAAATGACAAGCAAGTAATTGTGTCTTTTGATTTATCCAAAGAGGTTTTAAAAGAAATCCCCCAACCAAATTTGGTCCTACGCCAATGGAAGTTGGGGACTGTGAAAGACTGTCTATGCATCTTTCGTTGTCCAGATATAAACTTCCGGAAACACTTCACGAAATTTGAAATATGGGTAATGACAAACTACAATGTACAAGAGTCTTGGAGACAATATTTACCACCACCTGGTTATGATGCAGACAAAAACACAATCGAGGACACTACAGAAAGAAAATTCTTCTACGGTCATGTTCACATATGGCTGTTAGAAGAAGGTTCACCTGCTCCTGTATTGGTGCGAAGCGTTGAACTTCCCGGTGAATTTGGTCATTTCCGGTTATCCACAAATTCGGAATGTAATTATAATTATGATGAGCATGTATTTGTTAAAAGCCTTGTATCTCCTCATGGCATGTATGACGGTGACAGTGATGGTGATGGTGATGGCAATATCAATGACAGTGGCAATGCGGGGAGACTCAAAAGAAAAAGAAAGGACTTCTAAAGGGGGGCTTCTATTAATGATTTGTTTTGCTTTTTTTGCAGGCCACCTTCATTATTTACTGTTTACTTGTAACATAATATATGACTTTAACTTAAAACATCCCATTTGATTTATCAGTTAACTAAGCGTCTTCAATGCCTGCGTTATACGTAATTTTTGCACTAAGGTAGTGCACAAAATTCACTTCAATGTATGCACTAATTAAGTGATGTGGTTCCCTTTTTAATGTTTAGTTAACTCATGGTCTACAATTCTCTTCAGCTCATTTTTAGAAAATTTGATAATTGCTAAATTCATTTTGATGTCAACAAGTTTGTTTTGACAACAGAACTGATGTGAACATGTTCCTTCGCTTTGTATTTCAGCTCAATCTAAGTTATAATTATACTTGTTTAAGGTAATGAAACAAATTTTAGTGCAAGATTTAGTGAAACACATTGGAGCAACTTATTTTTAGTATGCTCTTAAGGGAGATCCTTGGGTTCCTTGATCGAGTAGCAGAATTTGATATTGTGGACGAGTGCACACTACGGTGAACTATGTTTTTTCTTTGTTTCTTTTCTTTGTTTTACGACTTTCGTATTTAAAATCCAGTCCATGCTTCTGTTATATAATTTTCTTCCTTGTGTTGTGTGACAGAAATGAATTTTAAGTAATTTGTGTGTTTGGTCTTCTACATAGTTGAAACATATACTGTTATAACAATGTGATGGTATGCCGAGTTTGTACGTTGAATAAGTCATAAGAAATCACACAGAGTCATTATGTATATACATCGTGACAGGTAAAGAAAGAAGAACAAGAAAGTGAATTGAAGATCTCGGATGGAAGAAGTGAATATTGAAGACTTTGAATATCTAAGTTGATAGGGTATCGAGTCCTAAAGATTAGATTTTTCGTGTTTTTTATTTGGTTGTCTTTGGTGTGATTTGGAGTATGTCCTAGACCGTGGGGATTTCTTGCATCTAGTAAGCCATCTTACGTGACCACAGGGCATAGGGTCTTGGATGAGTCGGTTGGATGGTTGGTCATGTGTATGTATAAAACTATAAAACATTATACTATGCTCCTTAATAAAACTTTGCAAGACTCAAAATCAGTAGATCTAATCAGTTTCTGTTTTGTTCAACAAACTGTTTTTATTCTGTGGTTGTCGAAACATCTCTTCATAGTCAATCAGGTCTCACTCTCATACTGAATGTTTATGTTCAACTAATAGAGCTAAATTAAATTTAGGATGAATCGAACGAGTAGAAGGTTATGAATAGAACAAGTTTGACGAATGACGATGTTTGATAGATACTAAATAGGCTCCAAGTCCTAATCAATCTAACACTTGCATATTAAATGAAAATTAGAAAACTCATTGAGAATCTAAGTCGAGTCTGCGTGCAATCTACACAACCAGATTTTGAAGAACATTGGAACTGTAAAATCAGCTAGTCTCCTAATGATTATTAACCACGCTTCAATAAAGTACATGATAGATTGATATCGATCCAGTACAGGACATGACGAGACTCAGAACCGAAATTTAATTGGTTAATAGTTTGAGTCACTAAATGTTTTTAAAAAGTTCACTTGATTAGAGAGTCTATTGCTTGGAAGGCAAATACAACCTACTAAGCTTTCAGCAATTGCATTAAATGAATTTTGGAAACAATCTATACTGAATATGTTGTAGCCATTGTATTTTTAGTACTCATACCTTACTCTGTAGTAAATTTTTAGTGCACAAATAGCACATTAGGAAAAAAATTGTAGAAGATAGCTTATTCTTTTTTTCGCCAAAAGTGAACAATTATATTGATGAGGAGATCAACAAGATAGCTCTTGTTTGATGTAACTAGCCACACTTTAGCAAATCCTTTTTCGAGAGCCATGATGCGTTTAAGGATTTTGCTGAATGTGTTATTAACAACTGGATGCATAATCGGTTTCTAGTAGAACTCATGATCAGACACAAAATACATCTGGCAACATATTAAGTTTAACATGACACAAAATACATCGGACTTTATCTTTTCCGAGTGTCACCAAGGTTGTTAATATGACACTGCCGTTTGCTCTCAATAATTTATCTTAACTACATATAATGGAGGAACCTCTTTTCCTCCTTTCATGTGAAGTTGAAATGGCAAAAGCCCAACGTGACGGCTCGTAGAAAAGTATCCAAATATTAACCGTATCATTCATAATAAAAACGCATAAATAATACCATGATGGTAAAAGTACTTGCGTAAGAAATTTTGTCTATTAAATCACAAACAAACAGTTTTCATATGAAATTCAATTTTTTTTTTTTTTATATTAAAGAAGTGTGTCGTTCAAACTCTCTTGGCTTAAATATGTAGAAGAACTATAAAAAAGGTATATTTGGACTGATGGGTATCGAACTTTGCAAACTATAGTGTTAAGATACTGACATAACCATCAAATCAAAGATATCATACATTAATAAAACACAATATTTTTTTATTTAACAGACAAAAGTTTTGAGAGATACTTTCTGGTTTGTTACTTTTGATGCATTATATTGCGAGAGTTGAAATGAATATAGATTTCATATTGAACATAAATCCCATAATTCAATTTTAGTCATTCATTTTTTTTTATTAAAATTAATAAAAAAATCATTTTTCACTTTTTTTAAACAAAATATCTTGCAAACGGTAAATATTCAAACTATAAAAAATACACTATCGCGACGAGATTAAATTATCTTTCTATATATATATATACTTCTCTATGTTTTCGACAAATTTCTTTTTCAACAATTTCGTCTAGAAAAAATCACATATGATTTTCAAAAATCACATGTGATTCGATTTTTACACATCATATATGATTTTTTTCAAATCATATATGATTTGCAAAAATCATATGTGATTTATAAAAATCGAATCACATGTGATTTTCACAAATCACATATTACTTTTTTGGGCTGAAATTTTGAAAAAAAAATTGTTAAAAATATATAGAAGTGCATATCTATAGAAAGATAATTTAATTCTCGTCGCGATGACATGATTTTTTTTCTCCTAACGATCAACGGTTTGCGAGATATTTAATTTAAAAAAAAAATGAAAAGTTTGTTTGTTTTTTTTTTTTTTTTTTTTTAACTAGAAAAATGAATGACTATGATTGATTCATTGGATCTATGGTAAATTTGAGATATATATTAATCTTTTGCCATATGATTTTTGTGTTAACATATACTTCCCATTAGAAAAAAACAAAAAAACAAATAAGAATATTTTTAGTTGTGTTGATGTGTGTGGCTTTTAAGTGTTTTTTTTAATAAAGTATACTAACAACAAGTTTTTAGATATTTTTCTAAACTAATGAATCGGTATACCCGCAACTAGGGGTGCAAACAAGCCGAGCTTTTATCAAGCAACTCGAGCTCGAGCTTGGCTCGATCGAGTCGAGCTTTTATCGAGCTCAAGCCGAGCTCAAGCCTAATATATTGGCTCGAAACATATAATGAGTCGAGCTCGAGCTTTTGATGGCTCGGCTCGAGCTTTTATGGAGCTTTTTCGAGCTTTAAGTAAATAAGAGTTAATTTGAATATTAACCTAATTATTATTCCTCCCGTCCCATTTTTATTGTCCAGTTTGACTTTGACCAGTCTTTCTTGTTCAACTTTGACCATTAATATATTTATTTGTGTTATATAATACTTGATGAAAATTATACCAATGAAAAGTACATTTAAAACCCAATACATTCATATATTTTTCATCAAGTATTATATGACACAAACGAAAATAATTATGGTCAAAGTTGAAGTAGAAAGACTAAAAAAGTCAATAGTAGACAATAATTTTGGGACGAGGAGGGTAATAAAATAAATATTCAAGTTATGGAAATCATTTTGCTCAAGTATTCAAGATCTATGAAGCTTATGACGTCTCGTAAATATATGTTGTTGAACTATTTTAGACATTCGAACCTTAACTAGTATTTAGTGATTATGTTTCATTTTAATGTTAGACTTGTTTCATCTTCTTGACTGTTGAATGTGTGGCATCAGGTGACAATTTAGTCACATTTTGTCTAAGTTAAATACGATTCATTGGTTTAGGTGTATGTCCCTTTTGATTGGGTACTGTATTGTATTTGTTCATTAGGTACTGTATTGTATTTGATTTTTATTGGTTTAGGTCTTTATTTGATTTTTATTCATTAGGTACTGTATTGTATTTGTTCTTTTTTTTGAGTCTCAAGTCTCAACTCCTTAATCAACTTGTTCAGGAGTAGGAATAGGGGTGTAAATGTGTAATCATGTATTCATATACATATATTCGAGCTTTTCAAGCAAAGCTCGAGCTTTGCTTGGAACTGAATCGGCCAGCTCACGCAGATGATTAAAGCTTGAGCGAGTTATAGAGTAGAGCTTGAGCCTAGTTTTTGTTTTCGAGCCGAGTTCGAGCCTTGTCAAGCTTCGGGCTTGGCACCAGCTCGGTTACACCCTACCTTGCGCACAAGTATTATACTACTAGTTTTAAAGTGTAAAATCGCCCACCTAAATATTATCACCAAACACCCCTTTATACAGTTTCAAAAAGCAAAAACCGATGTTTTGAAATTGGGTTTTAATCGACCCGATCGAGTTACCCGGTTCAACGGTTCGATTCTTAGAGTCAACCGGTTTTTATTAAAAACTATTTTTTTAACCGGTTCAACCATCAGTCAACCCAATTTTTATAAAAAATGAAAAAATCAAACCCGGCGGGTTTTGGCGAAAACCAGGTGGGGGTGACCGGATCACTTAAAACCCAATTTTTACTTTTTTTTTTGCCTGAGCGGTTACAACGGATCTTAACCGGCCGGATCGACCGGGTGTTAAAGAGTGGCAAAACCAAACACCCTTGATTGATTGTAGATAGCTATTTCATTTTCTCATGGAGATGGGCTACTCTATCTCTCTGATGAGACGACTCACCGCCACCACCGCCGTCGCCACCGTAATCCGTCGCACAACCACCTTCACTCCGCCACCGTCACTTCGCCGCCGGTCAACTGCAGTTCATTCACAGACGCTACGGCATCAATGCTCTTCTTCATCTTCTTCTTCAGGTTAATTAATTATATAAAAAAAATTAATTATTTTGATTAATTTAATTAATTAATTAATTTATTTTAATGTTTAGGTGGAGGTAATGAGAAGATTCTGGTGAAAGGAATGCGATACAATGAATTCCAAGTAAGGAGATATTTTATTGCTTAATTTAGAGCTTATAAAACTGCTTAAAAATAAGGAGATAAGCTACTCTATCTCTCTGATGAGACGACTCACCGTCACCACCGCCGTCGCCACCGTATTCCGTCGTACAACCACCTTCACTCCGCCACCATCACTTCGTCATCTTCTTCTTCAGGTTAATTAATTATATAAAAAAAAATTAATTATTTTAATTATGAAAATTAATTAATTAATTTATTTTATTGTTTAGGTGGAGGAGGTAATGAGGCTCAGAAGATTCTGGTGAAAGGAATGCGATATAGCGAATTGGAGGTGTTTATTGCTTAATTTAGAGCTTATAAAACTGCTTTTTTGCTTCAAAATAAGGAGATAAACATGTTTGGCAAAACTAGCAATAGCTGCAAGGGTTATTATACAAAAAAGTCACTAAAGTTTGCGGGAAATTTGTCCTAAGTCACTAAAGTTTAAAAGTTGTCATTCAGGTTACTCAACTTATGAAAGTTGTCAACCACGTTTCTGAACTTATGAAAGTTGTCATCCAGGTTACTCAACTTGTAAAGACATGACATTTTTGTTACTTAACATATAAAACAAATAAACGTAAAAATCGATAAAACTATAGATATGTTTGATTTTTAACGTTGAGTAACCTGAATGACAACTTTTAAACTTTAGTGACTTAGGACAAATTTCCCGCAAACTTTAGTAACTTTTTTGTATAATAACCCATAGCTGCAAGTAGTAATAGTTAGTTAGCAATAGTTGTTTGTTTTATAAAAGTGTTTCGTAACGTAGCTGTAAATGTAGTTATAGAGTAGAGGTGGCAATTTGATAATATGGTACCTTAATTAGGAATTGGCATATAGTTTGATGCACAAGGCTAAAAGTTAATCATACATTATATCACTAGTGTATGTCGGAAGGCTTTCTAGAAGTAGTCTCCTTATCCTTCCTTTGAGTAAAGGTATGGACGGGTATATCCTACCTCCCCTACCCAGCTCTGCCAGATTGGGTATTGTTGCAACAAAAAGCTTGTGCTTAGATATGTTTGTTTTGAAAGTGATATAGGGTGTGTTAGGGATTGCTTATTATCTGATTGAAACTCGTTATTTGTGATTGTATATATTTCTAGTCTTGATTGGCTTATGGCTATAATTCTAAAACAAATAAGCACTTTCGAAAGAAGCACAAGCCAAAATTATGCATTCCCAAAGAGGTTGAATAAGCAATCCCGAATACCTTTGAAAGCGACTTATTTGTATCAAAAGCAATATGACGATAAGCACTTCTAATTAGCAATCCCAAACCGCAGTTGGGTATTAGACATGTCAAAAGAATTACGTTGATACTTTGTAGTTGCTAAGTTGATATCTCGATTTAGTTGTAAATTGTCATGGATATTGCACGATCCGACAATCGTAATAATGATTTTGTATTCTAATGTATAGATGAAAATTATTTTGAAAAAGTTTAGAATCAGCATCAATAAGCAGTTTTGATCCTGTGGATCAAAAGGACAAAATGTTGAATAGGGTAGTAATGAATACTAGAAACAGTGTTGGTGTTAGAATTATTATGAAACCTGTTATAATTTAGTTTTCATAAGCTAGTTTGACTTCGTAGATATCTATGTTTTTTAGTTTCAGATGCAATAATCCGTCAATCTCATGTTGTCATGAAAGTTGTGATGTTTGTTTTAAACGTTCTAGGTTTAGGTAAGTGTGTTAGGTTTTCAGTAAAGTATCTAAGATTGCCCTGTGTCAATATGAAGTCAAGGAATATATATGAATCCAAATAAACGGCAGAAACTGATGTTTTTAACCTGATAATGATAAAGTAGGTATTGTATTACTCATATATGCCCCTTAAAATTTCAACATAATTGGGTCACTTCACAAGGATACAGACCTTCTCAAGCTTTGATGGTATGGAAGCTGCTTTACGGGAACAATTCAAAGAGTATATGGGCTCATTCATGTGAAGAACTGGAAGGTTAAACTTATTTTCAAGAACTAATATTCCAGCTTCAGTATTGATGTACTTTTTTTAACTAACATAAGTTAATTATTTAAAATCTTACAGGTTTAAACAAAGATCTTACGATGATGTTGACTAAATTTGCTAAACTGAAGGCATTGCAAGTGAAAGATATCATTACAGCTACTGATGGCACTAGGAAGGTAAACATAATCATTCTAGACTATCTCTGTACTTGGTCGATGTGTGTGACTGTTTGGATATGTGTTTTATAAGTTGAGGATCTTCTCATTAATGATAAAAATATCAGGAGGCTGCAGATTTTGTTTACACTGGATGATGGATTGGTAATAGAGACGGTCATAATACCGAATGGTGATAGGGGGAGAAACACGGTTTGTGTTTCGAGTCAGGTGGGCTGTGCAATGAACTGCCAATTTTGCTTCACCGGCAGGCAAGTTTTCCTTCTCATCGTGTCTTTATTTATAATGTTTCTGTAGGAAACGTTCCACTTACACTTCATCGAATTATACGATAAGTAGCCATTTTCTTGAAAAGTAAATCTTTGTTTTTTAGGATGGGTTTGAAGAGAAATCTAACCGCGGCTGAAATAGTAGAACAAGCGGTCTTTGCAAGACGTCTATTTACGAGTGAAGTTGGTCCTATCAGAAATGTTGTTTTTATGGTACGTATGCTATTATGTATGAGATAATTCTGATATTAGTAAATTGGAATGATACGAAAAAACTGAGGGACTGTACTGAATTTGTTGCCTTTTTACTCAGTAAGTTTTGGCAGGTCAAAACTAAAGTAATTTGTTTGACATTCAAAGTCAAAGTAGAACAAGGCAACTAAACAGAGAAAGAATGGTGTATTGATATTGACTAGTTTATGTTTTACATGTAGGGAATGGGTGAACCACTTCAAAACGTGGATAATGTGATAAAAGCTGCAGATATAATGGTTGATGAGCAAGGTCTTCATTTCAGCCCGAACAAGGTTACCATTTCAACCAGTGGGCTTGTACCCCAGTTAAAGCGCTTTCTTCGCGAGTCTAAATGTGCATTAGCCGTTAGTCTGAATGCTACGACTGATGAAGTAATGATCTTGATTCATTTAGTTACTAAACTTTTGAATTCCTTAGAGTTGGCATTTTTGACCCATGTACTTATAAATGGGTCACTATAGTTGTGTTTTTTTCTTACCACCTGCAATTATCTCATAGGTTAGGAACTGGATCATGCCCATCAATCGGAAGTACAATTTAAAGATACTTCTTGAGACCCTTCGTGAAGAACTGCGCTCAAAACATAAATATAGTGTCCTATTTGAGTATGTGTTGCTTGCTGGAGTCAATGACAGGTTAGAACAACCATCTTTTACATCCATTCTTTATAGAATACTTACTGTTATTTTGATAACAAAAACAGTTTTGTTACCATCGTTTTTATTTTAAACTTGTATCGCATATATACATATAACCACGCAATGAGTATTTCTAGGGTTATATTTGTAATTTGACGTATGCCCTCATTTCCTTAAATATTGCTTTGGTCTTCTATTTTGCAGCATTGATGACGCAAAGAGAATTATTGATCTTGTTAAGGGCATTCCCTGCAAGATCAACCTCATAACGTTCAATCCACACAGTGGGTCCAACTTCCAACCCACCACAAATGAGAAGATGGTTGAGTTTAGAAACACATTGGCTGAAGGTGGTTGTGTCGTGCTCATACGACCCAGTAGAGGAGATGATCAAATGGCTGCTTGTGGTCAACTCGGGAACCCAGGTGAGTTCCAAGCTCCTTTGTTCAAAGTGCCACCAAGGTTTCAAACATCGTTAGAGAAGTCTATATAGCCATTTTAAGTTGTACCTGTTACGTTAAGTGTAGTATATACATTTTGAAGATGAATTTATAGTTAGTCGTATTCATTTGTTTGCTTTGTAATGTGATGGCTTGGAGGACGTGTGGTTTTACTTTGCAATAAGGTTGGAAAATTCTCGGATGCTGGACTTATATGGGTAATGGGTCAAAATGGGTTGTTTCTATAATATCTTGGAACCATTTTATGTCACAAAGAACTGTATTATTGCCAATAATAATTTAGAGTTTTGCTTTAAATGATGTAAGAAGTGTATGCATTAAAAATACATATTCGACGAAATGAGCAAATGCAATAACAAAAAGACAGCAACGTATGTCAACGCTTAAATCAAGGTCTTATACTAAAGCAAAAATTTTATCATCTTGTGACTAAAAAACCTTTAACCTCCCCATCGATAATTTCTTAGCCTTTTCGTCATTTATGAACTGGTAACGTACAGGCTGAAAACAACAGACAACACATTTAATACTTATAAATTGATAAGAAACTAACGGCAAGAAAACAACCTCGATGTTGACATAATAAAATATACCTGCAAAATCTTATTTAAAGCTTTTGATAGTGCCAGTTTTAAATCAGCAGGATGCAGGTCTCTTTCTTTGTAATCAGTAATACCTCTTTGTAAGTCGTAAAGACCCTGATTTTAGAAAGATACACCAGGTAAATATCTAAATAGCAAATGAGAAAGAAGCATGGTAAAGTTTGACAGAAACTCACTTGTCACCTCCATTTTTCGGTTTCCTTTCAACCATGAACTCTTTAAACCAAGGTAATTCAATGTTTTTGATGTACTCGAGGCATGGGTTCCCTTCCACAACCTTGGGCGGACAAAATGCTTTCTTTATCTTTAGAGTAACCTCAGCCTGTAGCATTCATCATGGCATCATGCACAAACAGTTGGCAGTATATGAGTATAATACGAGTTTAAGATCATGGTTAGACTAGCTAAAACGTCAAAAATAAACAAATAAAATTTGTTTCACAAAACTCGGCTTTCAAGAGCAAGAGGAGCGAGCACTGAGCTCACCGAGTCCGCCGAGCCACCCTACCGCCGAGCTACTCCTTGAACTGGGTTTTGTGACAACACGTACGGGTGCTACTTACCTTTGTGCATGAAGCATGTATCCTCGGATTATTATTTTGTACGTGAATGTGTTGCTAACATTACACTTAAGAAGTTAAGGTTTTGCATATATCCTTGTTACACCAAGTTGGGTCAAAAGAGAGAAAGCAGATGTGGCAGTACTGTCTCACTGATGCACCCAATTTAACTTCATGCCTGGTAAAAAAAAAGTACTTACATAAAATATTGTGTTAATTTTGAGATGCTTAGCTTTTATTCATATATATCCATACCCTTTGTCATGATCCTCCATAAGATAGTTGGCCTAGTAGTTTAAAGTTTAAACATTATGTAAGATATCAATTTTGTATGTGTTTGAAAGTGTGTCGATTCATTATATACTAAGTTTTATGTGTTCGATTATAAATAACTATGATTTGGTTTTATTTGTTTAGAAGAACAACAGGAATTAAGCATAAGTTGTATGCCATAATTGTTGTGAGGTAAGGCGATATTTTTTGGGTATCAAGTTAAATATGAAAATTTAAAAAAAAAAAGTTAAAAGAACGTTGTGAACTGGGGTGTTGAACTTGTGACCTATTGTATAGTAGGTGCACATGCAACCATCAAGGCATCCTCTAACTCGTCTCTAAAATGGCACTAGTTTTTATTTAAAGGTTGTTTGACTAAGCTTATCATAATACAACTAGCTTACCCAAACAATATCTGAAAAGTATGCTAAAGCTATAAGCTTTTGTGGATGAACCCTTTTACTCCAATAATCTAAACAATTCATTATATAAACTAAACAATTCATTCCTTCAGGCTGTTTTGACATAATATTTGGAGCATTGTCAAGTGGGTCTAAGTTCTAAGCAAGGTTGCAAAAATCGTAAATCATCAGTCGGACAGGTGATCCTTTTGCAGCTTCTAATCGGTCTAAGTGTGATTAATTGGTCACTAATCGGATTGTCATTTCCAGCAAATTTTGGGTATTTACGACGAGTTTTGAGTATTTCCGGCAACATTTTCCTTAACAAAACATCTTGTAATCAATAATTATATATAAAATGTTTGGGAATTTCTATAAAAAGAAAGCTTAAAAAGATTAAGACTACACATTTGCCTCTTATGAGATCTTTTTGTTGGTTTCTAAACATTACAAGTTCTAAAACTCTCTTTATCTATACTACGTTATAATGTATTTAGGACATCTATATTTAGAAGTCTTAAAAAAATAAAACAAAAAACATTTTTCTATAATAAGAAATAAACAAGACATTAATATGGTCAAGACATTTAATGTAGTTAATTAATTAACTTGTGAATAATTACAATTAATGCAGTTATTAAAACACCATTTACCTAATAAATACAAATTATCAAGCATATTATACAACCAACTCAAACACAATTTGTAAATGTCACTAATACAAATAATAAAGCACATTATACAAATATTCAAGTCCGAAGCAACGGCGACAGCAATACGGCAATATTCAAACGGACTCGAGTCCCCGACAGAAGCGGTTCACAGCTTGATGGGCCAAGCGGGCTCAAGCCTGAACGGAACGAGATAAAAGAAATTCTTGATATCCGTAAATTTATTGTCAAAAACAACATAATAAACTAAAATACATAAATGATTCACGGAAATTTTATTTAGGTATCCGCCATGCAACGCAGTGCGGGTACCTTGCTAGTAACTATTTAATGCATAAATACATTGATTAATGATATTATTAAAATACTGTCATCACTCAAATTACAATTAATATACCACATTGTACAAAACAATAATGAATAAATCATCTTATCTTTTTTTATCTTCTTTACAACACCCATTAAATAAAATTTACAAATCATTAATCATATTATTAAAATAACCCATCACTCAAAAATACAATGAATATATCACATGGTAAAAAACAATAACGCATAAATCATTTTTTTTTCTTCTTTAAAACACCCGCTAAATGAAATTTACAATTCATTAAGGGGCATTTACATATATCTTCAAGGAAACTTCAATAATTACATATTTCCCCAAAGCATGCTTCAATAGCATTGTACATCATGCATTGAAAACTTGTATTTTGAGGAAATATGTAATTTTTAAAATTTCCTTGGGTATATATGAAATTCCCCCATTCATTAATGATATTTTTCTAAAATACTCCCTCATTCAAAAGTACAATTAATATACTTCAATTCATGGTATAAAACAATAATGCATAAATCATCTTATCTTTTTTTTCCTTTAAAACACCCACTAAATGAAATTTACAAATCATTAAGCGGATCATATAAATCAATCTTTTATGTAGTCAGACTTTCTTACACCACATTTTTCGATAACGCAACGGACCACTATTTACTACCACAACTTAGCAATATAAACACAACCCGATAGCGTTAAAACGGTACTTAAAACACCCTCTATGTTTTAGTGGTGAGCCAAACAACCATAACGCACCCCATATACAATATATAAGGACGGTACAATAAAAAATTAAAGCCAAAAATACATATATATCCTTCCCAAAATGTTTAATTACATATATATCCTCCCTAAATTAAAAGATGCGATTATATCGTAAGTAACCGACAATATGAATGTATAAAAGGAGATGTCGACTGTTTTTATTCATTTAATTCCAAACCTAGCTTTTGTTGAAGTTTTTAGGTTTTTTTTTCCCTTTTTTTCTTGGTTTCAGGAATCATAGGTTTCAATGTCAGAGCTCGGCCTTGATATTCATGAAGAGATACTACCCAAGATCGCACGTTAACGATATCATCCGATGCAAAAGTGTATGCAAGTCATGGTATTCTTTAATCTCGAGTCCTCGTTTTGTTAGATCTCAACTTAAATACAGTTCTAAAACGAAATATACTAATGAAATTGGAGATACAAGGATTACTATGCCTAGTGATGATTGTGTTTATTTGAGAACTCATGCATATCAACTTATTGGTTCTTCTAATGGTCTTGTATGCATTTGTCTTTGCCATACTTATTTTTTCGTTGTTAATCCCTCAACTCATGAAGTGAAAGAACTAAAAGCTTCTCCTCAAGAGTATCAAGATTCTTGGTCGGAACGTGTGTCAGGTTTTGGGTATGATTCATCCATAGATGATTACAAGGTTGTAATAGGGTTTTCTAATGATGATAAACTATCTTTTAAAGTGTTAAGTTTGAAATCAAACGTTTGGAGATCAGTTGCTGTAGAATCAGGCTATGATAATTATTTGAGAACGGAAATGTATCTTATGCAATGGGGCGATTCACTGGATTTCGTCTAATCAAAATGACAAGCTAGTAATTGTGTCTTTTGATTTATCCAAAGAGGTTTTAAAAGAAATCCCCCAACCAAATTTGGTCCTACGCCAATGGAAGTTGGGGACTGTGAAAGACTGTCTATGCATCTTTCGTTGTCCAGATATAAACTTCCGGAAACACTTCACGAAATTTGAAATATGGGTAATGACAAACTACAATGTACAAGAGTCTTGGAGACAATATTTACCACCACCTGGTTATGATGCAGACAAAAACACAATCGAGGACACTACAGAAAGAAAATTCTTCTACGGTCATGTTCACATATGGCTGTTAGAAGAAGGTTCACCTGCTCCTGTATTGGTGCTGGCGTTGAACATCCCGGTGAATTTGGTCATTTCCGGTTATCCACAAATTCGGAATGTAATTATAATTATGATGAGCATGTATTTGTTAAAAGCCTTGTATCTCCTCATGGCATGTATGACGGTGACAGTGATGGTGATGGTGATGGCAATATCAATGACAGTGGCAATGCGGGGAGACTCAAAGAAGAAAAGAAAGGACTTCTAAAGGGGGGCTTCTATTTATGATTTGTTTTGCTTTTCTTTCAGGCCACCTTCATTATTTACTGTTTACTTGTAACATAATATTTGACTTTAACTTAAAACATCCCATTTGATTTATCAGTTAACTAAGCGTCTTCAATGCCTGCGTTATAATGTAATTTTTGCACTAAGGTAGTGCACAAAATTCACTTCAATATATGCACTAATTAAGTGATGTGGTTCCCTTTTTAATGTTTAGTTAAGTCATGGTCTACAATTCTCGATCAGCTCATTTTTAGAAAATTTGATAATTGCATTCATTTTGATGTCAACAAGTCTGTTTTGACAACAGAACTGATGTGAACATGTTCCTTCACTATGTATTTCAGCTCAATCTAAGTTATAATTATACTTGTTTAAAGTAATGAAACAAATTTTAGTGCAAGATTTAGTGAAACACATTGGAGCAACTTATTGTTAGTGTAAGCATAAATTTCAAAAAAGATTCTTGTTTTACACTAAATAGTGAAAAATTTTAGTATGCTCTTAAGGGAGATCCTTGGGTTCCTTGATCGAGTAGCAGAATTTGATATTGTGGACGAGTGCACACTACGGTATGAATGAACTATGCTTTTTCTTTGTTTCTTTTCTTTGTTTTACAACTTTCGTATTTAAAATCCAGTCCATGCTTCTGTTATATAATTTTCTTCCTTGTGTTGTGTGGAAGAAATGCATTTTAAGTAATTTGTGTGTTTGGTCTTCTACATGGTTGAAACATATACTGTTTTAACAATGTGATGGTATGCCAAGTTTGTACGTTGAATAAGTCATAAGAAATCACATAGAGTCATTATGTATATACATCGTGACAGGTAAAGAAAGCAGAACAAGAAAGTGAAGATTGAAGACCTCGGATGGCAGAAGTGAATATTAAAGACTTGAATATCTAAGTTGATAGGGTATCGAGTCCTAAAGATTAGATTTTTCGTGTTTTTTATTTGGTTGTCTTTGGTGTGATTTGGAGTATGTCCTAGCTGACCGTGGGGATTTCTTGCATCTAGTTAGCCATCTTACGTGACCACAGGACATAAGGTCTTGGATGATTCGGCTGGATGGTTGGTCATGTGTATGTATAAAACTATAAAACATTATACTATGCTCCTTAATAAAACTTTGCAAGACTCAAAATCAGTAGATCTAATCAGTTTCTGTTTTGTTCAACAAACTGTTTTTATTCTGTGGTTGTCGAAACATCTCTTCATAGTCAATCAGGTCTCACTCTCATACTGAATGTTTAATGTTCAACTAGTAGAGCTAAATTAAATTTAGGACGGATCGAACGAGTAGAAGGTTATGCATAGAACAAGTTTGACGATGTTTGATAGATACTTTTTTGGGTTTGTACTTTTGTTGCATTATTTTGCATAGGTTTACATGGTGCCAGTGCCACCTCTGTAAATACTATGTATTTTTAGAGTCTGTGATAGCCGGTTTTTTGGAGCATTTGGACATTCGATTTCCATAACATCATGTTTGTTAAGTTTGCATAAGCGTTAGACTTCCCTTTTCGTGTTTTCTAATGATACCCTTGTGGAGTTGTGATGTATGTTTTTGTTGTATTTTCTTTAGCTTTTTAGTTGTACCAAGTGATCGTACATAGCGATTTGTTTTGCTTTCAGTTCTTTATGTTTTTATTGACATCCAATATGTTACCTTCCGTAAGAACACCTTTTGCCGTATCTTTTAGATAGGGTGTTAAAAACTCGTGCTTTCTATCTTGAGGATATGTGTAATTTAGTCTATAGTCTTTCAAATTCATTATTACTCCGTAGTTGTTTTTGAATCGTAAAAGTCTTAAATTTATACTCAAATTCAATATCAAAGTACTAATTTTTTTTTTTTTTTTTTTTTTTTTTCTCAATTTAAGGTATTCAAGGTTTTTTTGTGTTGCAATGTTAGATAATTCATAGGTTATCAGGTTACAAATACAAAGTTAGCATGTAACCCATTTTGCCGGCTTGTCATCTTGCCATGAACTATTTTACTATTTTTTCGGCATTTGCTCATATTTTGGCGACCCAATCGGTTTTTATATATCAAGGAAGTGAAATATAAAAAGACCAAAAAAAAGCTTAAAATCAACCAAATGAATAAACTATGCGGTAATAGATGCAAATTCCAATCTGTTTGAATAAGACTTTTGGGGCATCTAACAAACTAAACTACTAAAGTTCTTGACGAACAAAAAACATGAAATGTGAGCATGATGTTAATCAAATCGAACTCAAACCAAATCGTTTAACTACTGAACCAAATAACAAAGACTTAGAAAAAACGAACTTGCTATACTAGTACTTTATGTAAGGTTTCAGAGATCAAGTTGGTGTCGTGTATTGTGAAAATTGATTAAGATTAATAATATTAATAATAATAATAATAATAATAATAATAATTAAGCTAGGGGTGTGGGGGCCAGTTAGTATCTCGGCTTCTCACTAATTTCTTGTAAATCTTATGATTTTCTTAATTAAGTAATGTTTTTATAAATACAAAAATAAAATAATAATAATAATAATAATAATAATAATAATAATAATAATAATAATAAATATGGCCGAAAATTGGTCAGAGAAGAAAATGTAAGGTGGTGTTGACCTGCAACCGTTAGTATCGGTAAAAGTATCCTTACATTGCGCAAAAAAAAATATATATAATAAAAAAAAATGAAGTACCTTAAATTGTAATTAAGTTTAGTACCTTTTTATACGGTTTGTTTTTTTTTTTCATAAATTGTTTGCATTTCAATTTAATCACTCTACATGATTGGTGTCATTGTTTCAAACTTTGTTTTTAATTAGTACTTTAATGTCAACACATTCTTTAAAGGCATTGTATTTGTGCATTAAAAACTTGCGTTTTGCGAAAATATGAAATTTGATGTTTTGATTTGGGCTATTACGCTCTGTTCTCGAGAAAAAAAATGAATGAAAGTGAAAGAAAGATGAAGTAAAGTAAGAGAGAGGAAGTAAAGTGACCACAAAGTGGAGTGAAAGTTTATAATAAATATCACCACTTTATAACTTCAAACTTTACGTCACTTTTCTTCACAAAAAAAAGCGGAGACACTTCAAACTACGCCCCTTTCAGCTTTACTTCACTCCCTACTTCAACTTGAGAACGATTGTTAGTATTGTGTTGTATGCCTCTAGGCTATGGATTGACTTATAACATTAATATTTGTTATAGAAAATGGAGTCTTTGCTAATGAAAATGTGAAGTACTAAAGTGCGTTTGTTTGGCTACTTTGGATTGGGTTTGCTTTTGACAAGACATTAATTATTTGTTTGGTCGGAGAGATGGGGTTTAATAATTGGAGTCAACCCCATATTGAGGGGATACTCGATGATGCTTGGTTTACTGGCATTTTTTTTTTTTTTTTTTAAACTTATATTCAATACTTGTCATGGGCCCATTTATTATTATATACTGTATTATTTTAATATTAAAATAAATATAAATCTTAACCCCATTTTATATCTTAATATATAAAACAAACAATTTTTAATATAATTTAAATTAAAATTCAAATGCAAATCGTAATCCAAATCTAAATCATAAATCCAAGTACAAACCAAACGGGCCCTAAGCTGCTCTGTTGTTCAGTTTTTATGAATTTCATTTGTAGTTTGGATCAACTCTATTGGATCCTTGGCTGAATGTTTGCAAGCACTTACATGGTGTTTGTGTTAATACATACTTCTAATTTAAAATAAATAAATAAATGATTTAAGTATTTGAGTTTCTAATACTTAAAATACATAAATAAATGGTGTTTGTGTTGATGTGTGAGATTTTTTTTTTTTTTTTTAATATACTAAAACGAATTTTTAAATATTATTTTTAATTAATGAATCCTACACGAGCAACGCACGAGTATTATACTACTAGTTTTACACTGGGTTCTTTAGTTTTGATTTTAGAGTGAAAGACTGAAAGTGAAATTAAACAAAAATATGGTGTGTTCAAGTTTTTTTTTGGTGAGGGAATGTAAAAAGAAATAATTTGTTTTTTGTGTCAAAACTTTCATCTCAATTTTAGGATGAAAGTGATATAACTTTTATAACGAAATTGCCCTTTACAGTATTTCTTTAACTTGAGACTCAATTACATATATTATCAAGGACATAATCGTCAAATGACATTTTTTTTATAACTTTACTCTCTTTTTTCTTACAATTTAAGAACACTAACAATTTTTTAACGATCTTTCTTTTTCTCTCCCCATCACTTTTTATTTTTCTCTTTACTTTACTCTTCCCTCAAATAAAAACTTGAGAACACAATGTTAAAGTATCAGTAAAATTGCCCACTTAAATATATTATTACCAAACACTCCTTTTATGTAACAGTTTCTAAAAGCAAAAACCAAACAGCCTTCATAGAGATAGCTAGCTACAGTATTTCATTTTCTCATGGAGATGAGCTACTCTATCTCAATGATGAGACGACTCACCGTCACCACCGCCGTCGCCACCGTAATCCGTCGCACAACCACCTTCACTCCGCCACCGTCACTCCGCCGCCGGTCAGTTTCAGTTCATTCACAAACGCTACGTCATCAATGCTCTTCGTCATCTTCTTCTTCAGGTTAGTTAATTATATATAAAAAAAAATTGATTATTTTGATTATTTAATTAATTAATTAATTAATTTATTTTAATGTTTAGGTGGAGGTAATGAGAAGATTCTGGTGAAAGGAATGCGATATAATGAATTCCAAGTAAGGAGATATTTTATTGCTTAATTTAGAGCTTATAAAACTGCTTAAAAATAAGGAGATAAACTACCAATAGCTGCAAGTAGAGGTGTGAAACGAAGGGCGAGGCGGGCATAGACACTTGTAAAAGCTAGCAACTGGGCTAGAATGGCAGCAGAGGTAGCGGGCATGTTATACAAATCGCAATAAAAGCTAAAACAACGAAATAAAAATTCGTAGCGTAATATCTTATTTAATATTAAAAACTTAAATATATTATATATAAAAAATATCTTTAAAAGCGATGTGTGTTCTACAATTGGTAAAAATGTGCCTTAGTGCGATTTTAAGTTTTCATGGGATATTGTGCCCATTTCAAAAGAGGGGGGGCTAAATATTGCCTAAATCTTTCAAAATGTGCCATTTAAGTAAAATCTTTGCTAACTTTTGGGCACATTTGCCACCTCTACTTAATTTAGAGCTTATAAAACTGCTTTTTTGCTTAAGATTAAGGAGATAAACATGTTTGGCAATAGCAATAGGCTAGTAGTAATAGTTAGTTAGCAATAGCCGTTGTTTGTTTTATAAAAGCGTTTCGTAACGTAGCTGTAGGTGTAGTTAAAGGGTAGAGGTGCCAATTTGAGACCTGTTGGTTAAACATGTAAGGGACTGGTGTAGTTGGGTCTCATTAAATATTATAGATGGGTCTAATTGGTTACAATACTTGATAGTTAGAGTGATTCATCTGCCACCTCAGCACCACATCATCTCCTCCCAATAACACACTGCGTATTGGGTCCCACAAAAACCCTTACCAAATATACCACACACTCACAAAAAAAAATAAAAATAAAAAATGGCGTATGTTATTTGAATGGCTAAATGCCATATAAACATACGAATGGCGTGTGCAGCGATTATAAGCGATGCCGTTATTAGTCCCTTTGGTACCAATGGGGTGAAAAACAAGCCCATACCGAAGCTCTCTAGTGCAATTATATAACAATTACAGCGGGTCTAGTGGTTCAAAAGTTTTATTATTTTTTTCACTTGTTTCATATTTTGTAATTTTACTATAAAAATTGAAAATGACCAAAACCATCTAGACCCGGAACCATTTAAACCCATGTTTCTAGAAGACCCATTTAGACCCATGTTTCTTGAAGACCCATCTAGACCTGGACAGTCTTGACCCAAACCCGTCTAGACCCGCGACCCGACCCACCTATTTTGCCACCTCGCCTAGACGCTTATTTTATTAGTGTTACCAATATGAGCCCGTTTAAAGAATATCCAAAAGGTAAATGCTTGTTGAAAAACGAGCAATCTATTTTAAACGCTAAAAGCTAAATGCTCCAAGAAGCTAGTTGTCATACATGGCCATAACGAGCTACTCAAGCACAAGTGGATATTTCTCGATTATAAGTTTATGTTGGATTACTTTAACGAATGAGAAGCCGAGCTTAAAGAAATAGTATACTCAGCTCGACTCGCTTAACTATCTTGAGTTTGTCGCAGCGTTTGATTAAAGAGATAGTATACTCACCATCCTTATATGCGCTTATTTAGGAGTTTGTCGGCCACTGTTGTATGCTTGTTGTAATGGTTATAGATTTTAACACAGTGTGGTACTGTGGTAACACCAAAGTCGTCAAAAGGTGTTGCCACATCAGCATAACACAGTGAGAATAACACTACCGTAGTGGTAACACCGGAACTGGGACCCACTAGAAAACACACAGTCACACCACATAACACAACGGTATCCAAACAACTTTGACCAATAACTTCGAGAACAACACCAAAGCCAGTGTGATAACTTCTGTGTTGTTGAGCATGATGCTGAAAAAATGTTGTTGTACCCCTTGCTCTGTGTTTGTGAATTTTTTGTGTAAATAGTTTAGAATCATCATCAATAATTAGGTTACTTTATCACTTATATGTACCCTTTATGTCTTATATAACTCTTAGCTGCATAAAACTTTTAAACAGAATTGGGTCACTTCGCAAGGATATAGACCTTCTCAAGCTTTGATGGTATGGAAGCTGCTTTACGGGAACAATTCAAAGAGTATATGGGCACATTCATGTGAAGAATTGGAAGGTTCGGCTTATTCTCAAGAACTTATATTCCAGCTTCAGTTCTGCTGTACTTTTTTAAACTAACATAAGTTTATTATTGAAATCTTAAAGGTTTAAACAAAGATCTTACGATGACGTTGACTAAATTTGCTAAACTAAAGGCACTGCAAGTGAAAGATATCATTACAGCTACTGATGGCACTAGGAAGGTAAACATAATCATTCTAGACTATTTATGTACTTGGTGATGTATGTGACTGTTTGGATATGTGTTTTATAAGTTGAGGATCTTCTCATTAATGATAAAAATATCAGGAGGCTGCAGATTTTGTTTACACTGGATGATGGATTGGTAATAGAGACGGTCATAATACCGAACGGTGATAGGGGGAGAAACACAGTGTGTGTTTCAAGTCAAGTGGGCTGTGCTATGAACTGCCAATTTTGCTTCACTGGCAGGCAAGTTTCCTTTTCCGCATGTTTGTTAAAAAGTAGTAATATTTTGAGTAATAATGTTTTTGTAAGCAACTTTTCACTTACTATTTTGCAAAGTGTTTGTAACAATTAACATCTCGTCTCATGTCATTTGTTATTGCGATCATCTTATAAGCCCTTACTACCAGCACATAATTACGGAGTATGACTTGATCTAGCTTCATTGAAAATGGTTAAAAAGGACTGTTGGGATGTTTAGGAACTACTTTTTCTGTCTACTTCAGTTTTTTGACTGAGTGTTATGTGTGTAAATGATGTCAGTCTTTCTAAGTACCACCAATTTCATCGTTTATACAATAAGTGAGCATTTTCCTGAAAATAGAAGTTTGTTTTTCAGGATGGGTTTGAAGAGAAATCTAACCGCGGCTGAAATAGTAGAGCAAGCAGTCTTTGCACGACGTCTGTTTACGAGTGAAGTTGGTCCTATCAGAAATGTTGTTTTTATGGTACGTATGCTATTATGTATGAAATAATTCTGATATTAGTAAATTGGAATGATACGAAAAAAACATTTATGACTACTGAATTTGTTACCCCTTGTACTATACAAGTGTTGGTGGGTCGAAATCAAAGTAGTTTGTTTGACATTATAAGTCAAAAGTAGAACAAGGCAACTAAAGAGAGAAAGAATGGTGTATTGATATTGACTAGTTTATGTTTTACATGTAGGGAATGGGTGAACCACTTCAAAACGTGGATAATGTGATAAAAGCTGCAGATATAATGGTTGATGAGCAAGGTCTTCATTTCAGCCCGAACAAGGTTACCATTTCAACCAGTGGGCTTGTACCCCAGTTAAAGCTCTTTCTTCGCGAGTCTAAATGTGCATTAGCTGTTAGTCTGAATGCTACAACTGATGAAGTAACTTTCTTGATCCATTTAGTTACTAAACTTTTGAATTCCTTAGAGTTGGCATTTTCGACCCATGTACTTATAATGGGCCACTATAGTTGTGTTTTTTTCTTACCACCTGCAATTATCTCATAGGTTAGGAACTGGATCATGCCCATCAATCGGAAGTACAATTTAAAGATACTTCTTGAGACCCTTCGTGAAGAACTGCGCTCAAAACATAAATATAGTGTCCTATTTGAGTATGTGTTGCTTGCTGGAGTCAATGACAGGTTAGAACAACCATCTTTTACATCCATTCTTTATAGAATACTTACTGTTATTTTGATAACAAAAACAGTTTTGTTACCATCGTTTTTATTTTAAACTTGTATCGCATATATACATATAACAACGCAATGAGTATTTCTAGGGTTATATTTGTAATTTGACGTATGCCCTCATTTCCTTAAATATTGCTTTGGTCTTCTATTTTGCAGCATTGATGACGCAAAGAGAATTATTGATCTTGTTAAGGGCATTCCCTGCAAGATCAACCTCATAACGTTCAATCCACACAGTGGGTCCAACTTTCAACCCACGACAAATGAGAAGATGGTTGAGTTTAGAAACACGTTGGCTGAAGGTGGTTGTGTTGTGCTCATAAGACCGAGTAGAGGAGATGATCAAATGGCTGCTTGTGGTCAACTCGGGAACCCAGGTGAGTTCCAAGCTCCTTTGTTCAAAGTGCCACCAAGGTTTCAAGCATCGTTAGAGAAGTCTATATAGCCATTATAAGGTGTACCTGTTACATTAAGTGTAGTATATACATTTTGAAGATGAATTTATAGTTAGTCGAATTCATTTGTTTGCTTTGTAATGTGATGGCTTGGAGGACGTTTGGTTTTACTTTTTGCATTAAGGATGGAAAATTCTCGGATAATGTGTTAAAGGTCAAAATGGGTTATTTCTATAATATCTTGCAACCGGTTTTTGTGACAAAGTACTGTATTATTGCCAATAATAATTTAGAGTTTTGCTTAAAATGATGTAAGAAGTGTATGCATTAAAAATACATTCCGACGAAATGAGCAAATGCAATGACAAAAAGACAACAGTGTATGTCAACAGCTTAAATCAAGGTCTTATACTAAAGCAAAAAAATTATCATCTTGTGACCATAGATAATTTTTGGAATGGTCACGTACAGGCTGAAATCAACAGACAACACATTTAATACTTATAAATTGATAAGAAACTAACGACATAAAAACAACCTCAATGTTGACATAATAAAATATACCTGCAAAATCTTAGTTAAAGCTTCTGATAGTGCCGGTTTTAAATCAGCAGGGTGCATGTCTCCTTTGTAATCAGCAATTACTTCTTCGTAAGTCGTAAAGACCCTGATTTTAGAAAGATACATCAGGTAAATATCTAAATAGAAAATGAGAATGAAGCATGGTAAAGTTTGACAGAAACTCACTTGTCACCTCATTTTTCGGTTTCCTGTCAACCTTGAACTCTTTAAACCAAGGTAATTCAATGTTTTTGATGTACTCGAGGCATGGGTTCCCTTCCACAACCTTGGGCAGACAGTATGCTTTCTTTATCTTTAGATTAACCTCAGCCTGTAGCATTCATCATGGCATCATGCACAAACAGTTGATAGTAAATGAGTATGATACAAGGTGTTTAAGAACTTGGTTAGACTAGCTAAAACGTCAAAAAGAACATTTAGTGTGTGATAAGTAACTTCAAACTAATTCCTCAAAAGTAGATGCAGCAATTTTAATCCATCAAACTATAAATGGGTTGATTTGGGTTGAGATTTGTGAACTTATCTCTAATGGGTCAAATGGGTTAAGCTATAATGTTTAGGTACATATGAAAGAGGTTTGACTCATTTGAAATGCATTTAGAAAGAACAGACCTCTTAGATCCCTTTATTAATAATATGTAGAACATAACTACTTAACATTAGAAAACTAACGAAAAACCAAGGCGTTCAAATTGAACCGACCTATTTTGGCATGTTAAACAGCCTGCCTGACAAACATACCTCATTATCGTCCTTAAATACTGCAGAAGAAGCATCAGATTTTGACATCTTCTCTTGTCCCTTCAAAAAACCCGGAAGCATGTCTGCATAACAAGATTATGGAGTGAATAAATCAAGTTTATTGCGTAACGACAAAACAGATTAAGATAACATTTAGGCACTTACGATGCAACAATATGATAGGCTTGCTGTCATCACTGAATTCCCTTGCAATAACCCCCACGTTTCTTTGATCCATCCCTAGTTGACAGATATCAGCCTATTCCAATGCAATGAACTGAATTGTTAATCGACTCATCAGCGCTACAACATATAACTACCATCAAAAGGGATTAACGAAGTATACCTAAGCTTACTGATAACTATATCTGCACATCGCATGCAAGCGTAGATTAACTTGTCTGTAGGCAAATCAATCTGCTCACTTTGTCCCATTTCCTGACAACACCTGGAATCATTAAGGGATAATCAATGACATTAGAGTTGCTTGATAACATTTAAACCAAACACTAAAAACAAATAATTCTCATACCCGTTTACTGCAGGCCTGCTGTTTCGACGAGCAAAATCCATCACTGTTTCCCAGTACTCACGTGGTCTTGAATTAATCTCGTCCGAAAACCATATGAACTCTACTTTCTCCATTCCCGCTATCTACATTTCCTTAAAGTAACTTCCAACTTTTTTTAGTTTGGCCAAATTTGAGCATACCAATCTACTATCCAGATCTTACTTTGCAACCGGCAAAAGTAAGCTTATTGATGTTGATCGTCTTCATGATTCCCTGAGCTATATGCATCCTGCCAAAAGGTTCAAACTCTTCGAAGCAAACGGGCTCAGGGTTTTTCATAAGAAGATCCTTGAGTTCTTCCTCTTGTATGCATTCTTCGCCAATACTCTTCAGAACCCGAAGTTTTTCATCCACATCCTTCCTCTGGTACGGAACCAGGACACAATTTGACCAGGTGCATTTACGAAATATTAAACAAAGCGAGGAACACAATTTTTTTTGGACCAGACGCATTTAGGAAAACTTGAGGTTTTTTTACAAAAATTAACACTACGTCGCAAATATCCATGGGTGTCCTGAGACCCCAGGGACCCACCCTAGTTCCGTCCTTGTCCTTATCCATCCTACACACACATAACACCAAACTCACTCAATTCGAAAGCCTTAAATGTGCGCTCCAAATGGAAAGCACAGTTTCGATGATTTTCCTTTCTTCTATTACGACATTGATGTCCTACTATCTACAAGTTGAAGTTATTAGTTATGCCATACGTAAATTAGTTGATTTAGTTACCATTATTAGTGTTCATTTATAAGAAACAAAATAATCATCACTAGTGATATTTACATAACATAAAGGAAAATGTATGTTACTATTCTATATATAGCCCAAAACCCTTAATACTATAGAGTGTAGCGTTCAATGCAGAACTATTTTTTTGTACAGAACCTACAGAACCAGCCTTTTTACTCCTAATAAAGCATGATGTACATCATATTTATGCATAATGGCATATTCGTAAATAATTTGAATTATATAATAATTAAAAATAATCAAGAAGGGCAATTGAGTAATTTGTATTATTCCTTAAAAAAAATTTAAAAACCATAATTAAATTAAAATCTCTCCTACATTTACTCTCCACCTACTTTTTTCTCTAAAAAAAAAAAACTGTCTATAATTTCAGATCTAGATAAGCAGATCTACTTTATTCCTTTCAAAAGTCGACATTCACTATGATCCAAACCAATCATATATATATATATTTTTGATTCCAGGATCAACAACGACCGGTTATTAAACCCGTGAACGGCGAAGAAAACAAAACCCGGTTGTGAACAGGGCTGCTACAGTCGTTTTGTCGCCTGAAAAGGCGGTTGCTGCCGCTTGTGTTGCTGGAAAAGTTGCTGCCGCTGCTGTTTTGATATTCGGATCACAGTTGGGTCGATCCGAAAAAGTGTAAGTATCTTTTTTTAAGTCATTATAATGGATCATCAGTTTGTTGAGTGGGTTTAATGGAAACACGGATCTTGATTCCACATCGCGATATACATGATTTTAATAATGGTGGGGCTAGTGATTGATATGTGTCGGAAGATTTTGTTGCTGGGTCTGGTTCTACCCGTGGTTTCTGGTACTTGTAACGTCTTTTTTGTTCATGGGTAACGTCAAGATACTTTTTTGAACAATAGTCACCTGGCTCCTGAGGTTTTTTTGGATGGTGTGGTTGATGAGAAAACGGATGTGTATGCTTATGGAGTTCTTTTGCTAGAGATTATCACTGCACGTCCCGCTTTGGATGAGTCACAACAAAGTCTCGTTATGTGGGTATGTATATTCATTTTAGAGATTCAAACCAGAAAACTAATTATAGTTAAAAAGTGAGGACTTGTTAAACCCAGTATAACGAAATTCATTACTTTTTAATGTAATAATCATTACTTTTTAAATATAATAATCATGTATGTTTTTTTCAATGTTTAGTTAAATCAGGTGATCGTAAAAAAGCAGCGTGCATATATGTTTTTGGAAGACGGGCACATATGTTCTAATGAAGTTGACGAGAAATTGAAGCGTGCATATATGTTTTCGAAAGACGGGCACATATGTTCTAATGAACTTGACGAGAAAGTGAAGCGTGCACGTATGTTTTTGGAAGTCGTGCATATATGTTACCGAAGCGTGCACATATGTTTTTGGAAGTCGTGATATCAAATTTTGTGTATTGTATTTATGTTTTTTCTTTGTTATAAATATAGAGATTACATGTATATGTTTATGATAAATTGTTAGAGGTTACATGTGTATTTTTATGTTTTTGGTCATAAATTTCGATAATCAAATAATGTACACTTGAAACATATATGTACTTACCATTTTAAGCTAATAATTACCATTTTAAGCTAATAAGTTTGACGTCTAAATGCAAGAAACACATGTAAATTTACTATATTTAAGAAGAAAACACGTATGCACTTGATTTTTTTTTTAAAAAATGTCTATTGCAAAAAACATAAATGCACTTGAGATTTTTTTAAAAACATGCATGCTGTAAAAATCAAAAACATAAAAAAAAACCTTCGAAAATTAAGGGTTAAAAAATCGTTTTTAATCAAAAAAATTCAAAAAGAAAGTAAATATAAGTTTTTACTATAATACCCTTTTCAAATAAATAAAAGTATTTAATAATACTAAATTTTTATTGGTCCAAAGTGGTTCTGTAAAGTTCTGTACAAAGTAATGGTTCTGCATTGAACGTGACCCATACTATAGAACCTTGAATCTAGATATTAATATTGAGTAACGATCAAATGAGAAATAAAATTAAAATGAGAATAACCGATGGAATCGTCCATTACGATACATCAGAAAGAGAAATAAAAAATTGAAAGGCTCCGTAAGAAAAGAAGCCTCACAATATTTTTTTTATACATGCCAAAGTGATGGAAAACAAAGAATATCTTTTACATATCCTCCGAGTTTGTCAACTTTTGGGGAAATGCTAGCAAAAAGGATATCCTTATCTACATTAGAAAAACTGTCCGCTGATGAACTATATAGCGAGTGGCTTTATACCAATAAAGAGAAAAATAAGAACTTTTTATATAGACTACAAAGTCGAAATAAGAAATTTTAATTTTAGAGTTCAAAGAGTTTTAAAAAAAATAACAAAGCAACAAGAAAAAGCATTTTTTTTTTTTAAACAAATACTTTTAAAAGGAAAGAAAATTCCATTATTTATACCGAGAGAAATATATGAATCAAGTGAAACTCAAACAGAAAAGGATTTGATAATCAGCACTCAGATAATTCATGAAGCATTTAGTCAAAATAAATCTAGAGATTATTCACAGGCAAAAGAAGAGATTAAACATAGAATTGATAGAAGAAACACAATCAGAAATCAAATAGAAATAATGAAAGGCTTCCAAACACATCGTAAGCTAAACCAGTGCTGACGAATAACCAACCCGCAATGAATAGGGAAGGTATAGTAATGCTATGAATGACCCAGTAACGAATACTGGTAATAATATCAGCAAAAGAACGTTCTCCTGTGCTTCCAGACATGCTGAGCTCCACATATTCTTGTACAGTCAAAAGGGGATCGATTCCGTAAAAGATTGGATCAGTAAATGTAAATTCACTGAAAAATCTTTGTGAGATCGTCATGCACCTGAAAATATAGATGCATCTCCTCTTATATTTCTCTCTCCCATTTGAAATGTGTGGCTAAAATTTTTTCTCATTCTTCTCATTTCAATTTCTCTTCTCGCTAGATCCCTACCTTATATTGAGTAAAGATCAAATGAAAAATAAAATTAAAATGAGAAGGGTGAAAAGAAACCACAATCACACATTTTAGATGCACCTGGAAAATATAAATGCATCTCCTCTTATATTTATCTCCCTCATTTGAAATGTGTGGCTAATATTTTTTTTCATTCTTCTAATTTCAATTTCTCTTCTTGCTAGATCCCGACCCTATGTATATTTACCTCAAAGATCAGAAACAAACTCTTGAACTCGGAAGGAAACACAACTCTAAACTCGAACTCTGTTCGATCACCTTTTTTACTATGTTTTATGTTGTGATTGTGATTAACAACCATGCATCGTGTACTTATAATAATAAGTCGAGAAAAAAAGGAAATTGGAGGCCGAGCTTACCTTGTTTTCATAGGTTTGGGATCTAGTAAAAGTGGTTGATATTTAAAAAGGCTAAAAAGTGTTCCTGTGATGCCACTTGTCCCCTCTCTTTTTTCTCCTCAAAGACATTTATGTAATTTCACCTCCCCTAATACTTTCCTCTTTCCCTCTTTTTGTTCTCATCCTCTTTCACATTTTTCTCATTCTTTTTTCATATTCGTTTTTAGGGCTTTTTTGTTCTCTCTTCATATTCGTTTTTTGAATCGTTAATTGTTCTTGAAATCGTGTTAATTGTTCATGTCGGTTACAAATTAAACGTTTAATCGGTTAATAAAAAAATAGGGTTTTTAACCGTTAAATCGGTTAATCGGAAAAAGTTATGCTTTGTAACCGTCAACCGTTTAATCGGAAAAAGTTAGGGTTTTTAACCGTCAATCGGTTAATCGGAAAAAGTTAGGGTTTGTAACCGTCAACCTGTTAATTGGATAAAAATTGGGGATTTTCAAGGTCAAATTGGTGTTTAATGGCGATTGTTGATTCTCATTAGTTTAATCAAGGTAATTTGATTTTTTATCATTAGTTTTGATGAATAATTTGTTAGAGATTGATCAGTGAGTTTGTTTGGTTCATCAGTTTATGTTAGGTTCATCATTTAGTACATTTTGTAATAAGTATATATTTTAGGTTCATCAGTTTATGCTTTTTGATATAAGTTTATGTTTAAGTTCATCAGTTTATGTTAGTTTCATCATTTAGTACATTTTGTTTTAAGTATATATTTTAGGTTCATCAGTTTATGCTTTTTGTTATAAGTTTATGTTTAAGTTCATCAGTTTATGCTTTTTGTTATAATTTGATTTTAATTTGATGAATAATTTATGATAGATTCATCAATTTATGTTAGGTTCATCATTTAATACATTTTGTTACAAGTTTATGTTTTTTGTTATTATTTGATTTTTTTTATGAATAGTTTATGTTAGATTCATCATTTAGTACATTTTGTTATAAGTTTATGTTTTAGGTTCATCAGTTTATGCTTTTTGTTACGATTTGATTTTAATTTGATGAATAGTTTATGTTAGGTTCATCATTTAGTACATTTTGTTATAAGTTTATGTTTTAGGTTCATCAATTTATGCTTTTTGTTATAAGTTTATGTTTAGGTTCATCAGTTTATGCTTTTTGTTATGATTTGATTTTAATTTGATGAATAGTTATGTTTGGTTCATCAGTTTATGTTAGGTTCATCATTTAGTACATTTTGTTATAAGTTTATGTTTTAGGTTCATCAGTTTATGCTTTTTGTTTCATCAGTTTATGCTTTTTGTTTCATCAGTTTATGCTTTTTGTTATGATTTGATTTTAATTTGATGAATAGTTTATGTTAGGTTCATCAATTTATGTTAGGTTCATCATTTAGTACATTTTGTTATAAGTTTATGTTTTAGGTTCATCAGTTTATGCTTTTGGTTATAGTTTGATTTTAATTTGAAGAATAATTTATGTTAGATTCATCAGTTTATGTTAGGTTCATCATTTAGTACATTTTGTTATAAGTTTATGCTTTTTGTTATGATTTGATTTTAATTTGATGAATAGTTTATGTTAGGTTCATCATTTAGTACATTTTGTTATAAGTTTATGTTTTAGGTTCATCAGTTTATGCTTTTTGTTACAATTTGATTTTAATTTGATGAATAGTTTATGTTAGGTTCATCAGTTTATGTTAGGTTCATCATTTAGTAAATTTTCTTATAAGTTTATGTTTTAGGTTCATCAATTAATGCTTTTTGTTATAAGTTTATGTTTAGGTTCATCAGTTTATGCTTTTTGTTATGTTTTGATTTTAATTTGATGAATAGTTATGTTTGGTTCATCAGTTTATGTTAGGCTCATCATTTAGTACATTTTGTTATAAGTTTATGTTTTAGGTTCATCAGTTTATGCTTTTTGTTTCATCAGTTTATTCTTTTTGTTATGATTTGATTTTAATTTGATGAACAATTTATGTTAGGTTCATCAGTTTATGTTAGGTTCATCATTTAGTACATTTTGTTATAAGTTTATGTTTTAGGTTCATCAGTTTATGCACACTGAACTTGAGTTAGAACAGGAGACGTCAGAATTATACACTCGTTCGATAGGTTCCTCAGTCATCATATGTTAAGCAGTTATTGTCCTGTGTTATTATAGGTTCATAGGTTCATCAGTTATCATATGTTCATCAGTTATTGTCCTATGTCATCATAGATTTATCAGTTATCATAGGTTCATCTGTTATCATAGGTTTGAGTTAGTTTATGCTTTTTTTAGTTGATGAACATTAATGTTTTTTTGGTTCATCGTGTTTTTTTGATCATCTAATTGTAATTTGTGCTGTTTTTTTTTGTCCAAAACAGGTTAGTACTAAGAGTTCGTGAAAAAAGATTAAGAGTAGTGTTGAGCGTTCAGTTAATCCAAGCGGGAAGCGTAGAAAGAACTGTAGATTCTGAAAATGTAGTACGAAGGATCATGATTAGGTGAAGTGCAATGTTATCAAAGGTCAAATTGCTGCTAAGAAGGCTAGTGATAAGGCTGTTATAAAGGAGAGCAAGTAGAAGGCGAAATTGTCTGAGAAGAATGCTTGTGTAATTAGTTAGTTACTATTCAAATTTTTTTCTTCTTTTTTTTGTGTGTGTTAGATAAATAAATGTGAAATTTATATAATCAGAATGATTTTGTTTTTCTTTTTCTTTTTTTTGAAGATAAAGATCAATGTTGACTTTGATTTGATGAGTTTGTTTCAAACTGCTTGTAATAATTTTTTCAGATGTTCATAAGTTTATGCTTTTTTGTTAAATTTTTAAAGTTGATAAACATATGTTCTCTGAGGTTCATCAGTTATGATAGGTTCATCAGTTGTCATTGGTTCATCAGTTATTGTCCTATGTCATTATATGTTCGTCAGTTTATAAACAAAGCATAAATCTAATTATGCAAAAACATTGAAATGGATAAAAACAAGGTAATTATGTTGATAAAATAAATGTGATTTTTTTCTGATAAGAATGCTATTTTTTTTTTTTTTTTTTTCTTTTTTTTATTATTTTTTCTAAGATAAAGATCAATATAAATTTTGATTTGATGTTGAAACGTTCATCATATGTTCATCAATTATTCAGTTTATTCCTTTTTGTTAGATTTTTAAAGTTGATGAACATATGTTATCATAGGTTCATCAGTTATTGTCCTATGTCATCATAGGTTCATCAGTTATCATTGGTTCATCAGTTATATTACTATGTCATCATAGGTTCATCAATTATCATTGGTTCATCAGCTATCATTGGTTCATCAGTTATCATTTTTTCATCAGTTATCTGTACCAACCAGCTAAAACTGTAACTACTGCAAACTATTTAACCATACAAAGCAAGCAAATATTCCAAACTAGTTTACCATACCAACCAAATGTTTCAAACTATTTAACGAAACAAACAAAATATTCCAAACCAGTTGACTATTAAACAATGTTTTCACTTTCGAAGAAGAGCACTAGCTTCTTTCTCAAAATACGTGGTTGCACTTCCTCCGTGAATTGAGTTTCTGAACATCTTTGTTAGGTGAATTTAAATTCCTTTTCCGTTTGTTTCCTGCTACTTCATTCTCCGCTTGTGTCATCACTGCCTCCGTTTGTTCATTTGTTCCATCAGACACGAAGTTCATATTCAATTTTTGTAAGTAATTGTTCAAAAAATCATATAAGTATTACTGATGAAATAATAATATAACTGATGAACAAATGATAATATCATATGTTCACTTTTACATTACATGATTAAGTAACACAATTGTTATTACGAGCTACAGATATTGTTAGATGCACTAATAACTATTAAGTATAATTGATGAAAAATTTCCACCTACCAGCGCCACACATTATTAGATGCACCTACTCACTAATACTTTCAACCGATCAAAACCATATTCGACACCAAACTACCAGACAAACGATAAACCCTACAAACATTACAGTACCCTATAAACATGCACAAAATACATCTAAATCCCTTAAACAGTAATCCAGGAGTCGTAGACATCCAACCAAACTGTTACAAACGCAAAATTCCATTACCAGGTTCGGATAATCAGGTTCATCAGTTTATCATTTTTCTATACCTTTCATGATAGGAATCCAACCTTCCTTATCATGATCCTTTCCTTTTTTGACTTCTGAAAAAAAAAAAAGAGTCAAATTACTTATTATGCTATGATGCACATGCAGAAGTAATGATGAACATATAATAAAATGCATACCTTTAGTAGTTATCGTTTTTGCTTTCTTCTTTCTTGGAGTCCTCAGTTTTTCAATCAACATGTTATCATCATCTTATGGGACCGCTGCAAGCATTTGTTTGTTAAGTTCATCAACCAGTTAGTTTGGATGAACTAACTTTAAGTTATTTTTAGATATATAATATATATAAAGAAAAGAGCATTTTTAAGATAACTGATGAACATATACATACCTTTTTTATCTTCTGGCGTCACTGCGTTGATTTGTTGGTTTTGTGGATCCATCTCTGAGTTTAGACACAAGTAGTTTTAAGTAAATGTTTAAAAAATCATGACAGCATACACTCTAACCAAAAAAAATGATGAACAATAATTGATGTAAAAATAAAACAAAAATAGTGATAAACAATAATCGATAGTAATTGTAAACACTTTTTTGGCATATAAAAACTAAAAACAGTTAGAAATGCTATAAAAGATAGTGTTTGGTTCAGTTTATATAACCGGCTTTTACCGTTGGTTATAAACCATTGATTTTCAAAATAAGCCACAACGCAGGCTGTATAAGCTGAAACAAACACCAACGGGCTAACTAATTGATAACACCAACGCTGGCTATATAAGCTGAAACAAACACCTATACTGAATAGTAAGTAATAACAACTGATGAACCAAAACATGAGTAACAAATGATTATGATTAACAACAACTGATGAACCCAAACTGAGGCACATTTTAATAGATTCCACACTACTTATTCTAATCTACTAACCGATATAACAAATTATTATGATTAACAACAACTGATGAACCCAAACTGATGAACAAATAAACATAACATCGGACATTTATTCAAAACAAGATGAACAATAATCGACAGTAACTAATTAACATACTTTTTTATATAACTGATGAACAAATCATTGTTTTATACCTTTAAAAGCTGGTCGGTCTTGCAATCTTTTCGATCTCTTTTCTCCCAAAGTTTCATTGTCTGATTCTTCATATGTGCTTCCAGATTCTAAATAAAAATTACCAAAAAAAATAAAAAAAAATAATAAAATCAGATTATAAAAAAATAAACCAAAAAATAAACTGATTAACATAATCCTAATCTAAAAATTAAGTTAAAATCACTCATAATCCAAAAAAATTGTCAATGCTTCTATTTTTTTCTTCATTTTCATTTGTTTGTTCAATTTTGAGTCTATTAATTCGTCTTCCTTCTAAAAAATATAAATGCAGAAACAAAAATTAAAACAAATTTAAAACAAAATGATGAACTTACCAACTTGTTTCATCTTTTCGAGCACAAATTTCTAATCGGTTTAGAGAGAGAATCCCCAAAATTTGATCGGAAATACAAACCCTAGAAATCCCCGATTTTTGATCGGTTTAGAGAGAGAATTTTGAGTGATTTTTGTTAGAGAGAATGAAATGAGTTAGCGGTTTAGCGAGATGAAGTGGGTTAAGGCCGTTTTTTGCTTGTGAATTTATTTTTTTACCCTTATTTTTGGTTAATATGGGGTGGTTATGTTGCAATTTCAATCCCTACCGTAGGATTAGTTTTAGATGTAAATGATATAAATCTAATGGCTGAAATTACTTTTTAGGCTTTTTAATTTGAATGCCCTTTGCAAGGGATCACAACTCTGTTTTCATAATATTATGATCCACTATTTTTATTTTTTGCCCATATGAAAATAATAAGTCTAATGTTATTTGCTAGCTTCTCCTCTTTATTCAACAATATGCCATTTCTTTTACTAGTTTTAGAATTTGGTCATATATTATAACGGTTAATAATATTTTAATAATTTTGTTTTAAAGTTAAATATTTTGACAATTAGTAAATTTATAGATTTTGTACGGTCTAAGAGTTTTCTCATTTTTTCTTTTGTACTAAGTGTATAAAAAGTGTACAACTTTCCGTAAAGACATCTAGATGTACTATGTAGATGTATGTAAACATCTAGATATTATTTACTTGATGTTTGTAGATATATGATTTGAATCGTCGATGTGAAATATTTAAAGCTATCCACTTTAAAGTGGGAGTTCCACAAATAGGTAATGACTATTTCTCATAGCAAACCCTCAAATGCAAGGCCGTCCTCGAGTTTTTGAAGTCCCGGGTCAAAGCTGAAAATGAAGCATTTAAAAACTAAGGTTATATAAAAAGTATCGTCATTATATAAGACATAATGCAAACTAACTATTTAAAAGTTCAACATATGACCTATTTAAGATATTTCGTTAAATACTCCCTCCGTCCCAAAATTATTGTCCCCGTTTGACTTTTTCGGTCTTTCTTTTACAACTTTGACCTTAAGTATTTCTATCTGTGTTATATAATACTTGGTGTAAAAATATATGAATGGATTTGTTTTTTAAATGTATTTTCATTGGTATAATTTTCATCAACTATTATATAACACAAACAAAAATATTTAAGGTCAAAGTTAAAAAAAAAAAAAACCAAAAAAGTCAAATGGGGACAATGATTTTGAGACGGAGGTAGTAATTATTTTTTTCTTAAAAAAATATGTGTACACATTAATATAATTGTTAACGGGGCAAATTTAGGGCCTTTAAACTTTTTCACTAAAGGGTTTAACCCTCTGAAAAATAGGTGTACAGATTAATATAATTGACGCGCTTTCTCACTAAAGGATTGAATTCTTTAATGAGACTACTATTTGATGAGATCGTCCAGTGTCTACTCAGGGAAGAGTATAAATCATTGAACTCATCAGCTCCCTAATGAGATCGTTCGGAGTCTATTGACTGAAATGTATAACTCACTGAACTCATCAGCTACTTGGTTTCTACAACACTACCATTTGAGTTAGGGAGGTTCAGTAACTTAATGCGTGTACACATCGTACCTCCAAAACCATTTCCATGTATGACCTAAACCCTCAATTGCTCTAAATTTTCAACAATCTTCCCCAATTTAGTACAATTTCTTTACATGAGATTAAACAATAAAATAAAACTTATGCATAAATAAAATTTTCTTGAAGATTAAATTTCCATTTTAGTATCTTACACATACCAAATATTCGAGAATGAGGGTGTTTTAAGAATTGAACCCTTTACCCATTTGAATAACTGAATTTTACATACACATACGTTTTCAAACACATTAAAGCTATTCTAACACTATACAAGTCATGTGTCATATCCATTCATGAATGTATCCAAAGCAAAAATATCCAATGCTTTCTTGAAGCAACAAAACTTCACATTCACATAGGTTGGCCCTTTGAAGGAAAGACCTTAACAAGGTTAATATTCTCCCTCTCTTATTTTGATTAAGAAGGCATTTGGGCCATTAAACATTCTAAATAGGATTCATCATCAAAGTTTAACCATTCTAAAAAGTGAGGTCACCATCAAAATGTAACCACTCTACCTAAACATTTTTAGATAAAAAGAATCTTTCTATCTCCTGTTTGCTAGGATGTCAAAATTATGAGCATTGTTGTTAATCACTGATCCTGCTTCAACATATCTGCAGACAGAAAAAAGTTTTAGAAAAGACATTAGAAGTTGACCACTTTAAATACTCCAACGTGTATTGCTGAGAGTCGACGACTATCGAACATTTGACCAGAAAAACCAAAATCGCCTAAAGGTGTCCATAAAACGAAAATAAACATCAAGTTGTTCTTTAAAAGTAGATAGTCCAATTCCATGGTGTAGATACACAAACAAAATAGACCTCAATGCTATTGACGAAATAAAAAAGCCGTAAAAGCTAAGCTTGGGGAAGATGAAGTAACAAGTATACTTAATGTTTCTATTGAAACAATGAAACATAGTTTCTGATTTCTAGGTGAGTTATTTATTTTATTTTTAAACTTTAATTGCCATACTTAAATTATAGTTCATTAATTATAAAACAATGAAAAAAATGGCAAGTTCCTGTTCCTCTATTGAAGTATTGTGAGAAATAATAATTCATAGGATAAAGACACTCTATTCTCATTTAAAAAAAACAAAAAATATTATTTGATTCGTATTACCTGCTGCAAATGAAACCTTTTGTCTCTACTCTTGTTGTTCTCTTCAGCTTCTTCTTCCATGTCTTGATCTCCTCTTGTGATGTCCCCTTCGGTATCTACCATAATCTCATCTTCTCTGTTGCTGTTGCCTTGAGGGCCCGCCATCTCTTCATCTCCCTGATTCTCCTCCCAATTGCGACACTGGTACACGTTTTCACTTTCATATTTTAGAAGATGATTATGATCGTCTTTAGGTGTCACAATGATCATTTTGTACCCCTCCTTTGATAGTATACTTATTGGTCTTGCAATTTCTTCATTAGCACTTACTAATATGATAAGTGCTGGTGTGTGGTATTCAACAGTGAATATAAACATGCCTGCTAAAATATTATTTTCTAATGAGTTATGCTTCATTCTTGGGTTCTTAGAAGTTGGTATGTATTTCAGCCTCCCATTATTCGTCACTCTAGTAGGAAATTTTTTGATATTTCCATACACCTCTAACCTAAGCATGGTTCCTCCAACTTCATGAGCAAAGTTCTCGACTATATTTTAGTTTGTTTTTAAGAACATCATGTATATTTTGTTGTAGTTATTTATAAATATTATTATCATTACTTGATTAAATTTGGTGCGGTAACCGAAATATATGTACGAGATTATAAATATTCAAATAAAAGTACGAATTACTTGATGTGCAAATAAATACACAAGACTGTACATTTAACAACGACTAATGTAATCCTTTTAAAGTTTAAGCAAGTACATCCGAATAATTATTATTTTTACAACACACATTTGATAACCAGTACGTACACTTAACAAGTCTTTACCTTTCAGAGAACTCTATCCATGGAACCATTCCTCATAATTTGGAAACCTCGCCAATTTGGAAGGCCTTTTTCTAGATTCCCTCGGTAGTTGTACAGTTGAAAACTTAGATTGGTTGTCTTCTCTATTTTATTTACAATTCCTTGTTATAGATGGAATTTCTCTGGCTAAGAAAATATTGGGCAGATAAAATAGGAGCGAAATAATTGTTTGTTTGTTTTGTATGGGAATGATTTTAGTGCTCGTTTTGCAATTTTTATTAAACCAACATAATGCGATAATAAATAACTTATGTAAATATGAAACAAGACTTTTTATCATAAATACAACATAGTTAATAAACAATCAAATATATTATATAAAGTTTACAAAGCAGTAAGAAGCGATAAGACAAGTCCCCCACCTCTTCTTGAGTAAGATGTTATATGTCTAACGGGTCTTACTCAAAAGAAAAAAACAAACAAGCAAAACGTCTGCCCTCCTCTTACTGGTAAGAGGAAGAGGGCTAGTAAGACTTTTTTTCAAAAAACAAACACACCCTAAATGTAGTCATAGGTCTCCAAAACTTAAGGGTTTTAAGGTTAAGCCGATGTGACCTCTCAAAAGTCATGCATCCATATTCTTCAGTTGTCAACTTTTCTTCATCTATTGATACCCTTGATCTCCATAGAAACAATCTCAACTCATCAAATTATCGCTGGTTGTGCCCATTAGTTGGCAATAGGCTTAAGAAATTTTATGTTCCTTTCAACTCGTTAGATGGGAAACTTTCAGATTTTTTGAAGAACTTGTTTGGATGCATGTCAGCTACGTTAGAGTTTTTTGATGCTACATATAACCAGTTAACAGGGTCATTGTCTGATGAGATTCAAAACTTTTCATCCCTAAATATCTTGAACCTAGAAAACAATAAGTTATATGGAACAATAAGTGACAAATTGTGGCAACTACCCACACTTTCACATGTGCAGGGTTCTTTCAATTATCTTAGAGGTATTATCTCTGAAAACATTGGAAAATCAAATCTTTTTTATGTAGATCTTTCATGAAACTCACTCGAAGGAGTTTTTTTTATTGATGACGTGTCAAACCTTTCGATGAGTGTATAGCATATTGATTTCAGCTCCAACAAGCTGTGGGAAACGGTGTACACTTTATTTATGAAAACAGATTACAATCACAATAAATAAATTAACGAAACAAAATAACAATGATAAATTAAATAAGGCAGAATGGGGTAGAAGCGGTACAGAATCTCTATAATAATAAGTAAACAGATTAAAAGGTCGTGAGCGAGGCTCGTGTTTGCGATTCCCTTAAAACAGATTCGCCATGTGTTTCCCTGTTACAACGTTCAATACGTTGCAAGGGGACGACAAACTTGCCCGAAAATTCACGGTAGCTTAGCGTGTTTACGATCGAAGAATTTCTTTGGAATCCGCGTAATGAGATGCGTTTTGGATGTACAAAAGCGAATGAGCTGCGTTTTATTTTATAGGCAATACCTATCTTGTTCAGCAAAGATAGAATATACACCATGAGAAAATAAAAATATGCGCATATCACATTTATATCAAAAACACGATTTCCATATATCTATTAAGACTTAAGCACAAAGTCTAAATCTATTCCTAAAATAGATTATAGAATATTCTAGAAAATTATCAAATAAGGAACCGAAACTCTCAGCAAAAAGATACCCAGCGTGGCGGAGATTTGGTGCATTTTTGTCGCAGTCCTTGTCGCTGGCTCGCATGAGTTCGAAGCGAGGAACTCATTTTAGCCCGAAATCCCATTTTACGCACCTGGCCGGCGTAGGAGTGGGAGCATAACCAACCAAAGGAATTTGATAGCCAATATTATGATTTCCTTATAAACTAGTCTCCACTTCCTCTCTAGGCGTGTGGGATAGTTTTAGTTTTCCATTTTTATGTCTCACTTTGAGACACGATATCTCATTCATTTCTACTCCAATTTGGAGATACTTTAGCTCGTTCTATGAAGCTCTCTTGAGGAGAACAAAATGCCCCCAATCAACACAAATATATGTAACATATACATACATTAAATGATGTCCAAAATTTGCAAAAACCACTTTGCAAAACTCATTTTTCCAACAATCCCCACATGAATGGAGATCGGTCGAAAACACACGAAAGTTTCGGTGAATTTTCTGCGGTTAAGTCTTGCATAGGATAGGTAGGTGTAACCCTTTGAACCTTCCCTTGTGAGATGCACTTAGTCTCCTAGATCCGAGTAGAGGCGATGTCCTTGAACTCATCATCCATTTACGTAGACGACATTACACTTCACACAAGACTCTCCCTGACAATGTCAAGTCCTCATAGTCGTGTCCGTTATGGTCATGAACACTAGCTTTGTTCTTCAAGAAGAGCTCTTAGGAATTGCGCCCCACATTTCCCTTGAGCGACCTCACTCTCTCCATAGGTGATTTCATCTTGAATCATTAAAACATATGTTTTGTGATTTCATCTTGAATCATTATGCTTTATGATTTCATCCTGAATCATTAAAGCCATATGTTTAACCTCTCAACAAGTTACATTTGTTATAGGAATGGACTAGGAAAGTTACAATATTTAGTAACTCCCCACATTGACGTGACTTCCCCACATTTCTATGATTAGGTTGTCCTATTGAACCCAGATCTTGGGATCTCCATCAAGCTGGGTTAGGTTTTCCTTCATAGAAACTCATTCCTTCAAGGGCTTTAGTCCCATTCCTCTAGACGACTTACTTACTAACTCTCTGCTTAAGCCTTTCGTAAGCGGATCCGCGATGTTATCCTTTGACTTCACATAGTCAATTGAGATAACTCCTGTTGAGAGTAGTTGTCGTATCGAATTATGTCGACGATGGATATGTCTGGACTTTCCATTATACATTATGCTATGAGCTCTGCCAATTGCCGATTGACTATCACAATGTATACTAATGGGCGTTACCGGTTTAGGCCACCTTGGTATGTCCTCTATGAATTGACGTAGCCATTCCGCCTCTTGTCCGCATTTATCTAACGCGATAAATTATGATTCCATCGTGGACTTAGCTATAACAGTTTGCTTGGAAGACTTCCAAGATATAGCGCCTCCTAGTGTAAACACATATCCACTAGTCGATCTAAAATCCTTTATGTCAGATATCCAATTTGCATCAGTCTTTAGATCCTTCGATAACATTTGGATATCGATCATAATGCGATCCATAATCGCGATTGTATCTCAAATAGTGAAGTACCCTAGTCATAGCTGCCCAATGTGCATAGCTTGGGTTACTAGTATACCTACTTAGCTTGCTAACAGCATATGCTAAGTCGGTCGGTACACGTCATTAGGTACATTAACATGCCAATAATTCTTGAATACTCTAATTGGGCAACACCTAAGCCTCTATTTTTAGATAGATGCTTATTGGTGTCAATTGGAGTTCTAGCTAAGCGAATCCCCGCATTATGAGTATTAAGAATTTTGTCCACATAATGTGCTTGACTTAACACAAGTCCATTTTGAGTTCGTATGATCTTTATTCCAAGGATCACATCAGCTAAACCCATATCCTTCATGTCAAACTTTGATTTCAACATGTCTTTAGTAGCTTTGATCATCTTGTCGATTCTAATGCCAACGATAAGCATATCATCAACATATAAACACAAGATTACATATCCACTATTTGTGTCTTTGACATAAACACATTTTTCGCATTCATTAATTTTGAATCCAGTCTCTAGCATGGCGTGGTCAAATTTTTGATGCCATTGTTTGAGAGCTTGCTTTAAGCCATATAATGACTTAACAAGCCTACAAACTTTGTTCTCTTGTCCAAGAGCCATGAAACCCTCAGGTTGGTTCATGTAGATTTCTTCTTCTAAATCTCCGTTTAGAAATGCCGTTTTCACATCCATTTGGTGAACTTCCAAATTTCTTAAAGCGGCAATAGCAAGTATCATCCTAATCGAGGTTATTCGCGTAACAGGCGAATATGTATCAAAGTAATCAAGACCTTCTCGTTGTCTAAATCATTTGATTACTAATCTTGCTTTATACTTGTCAATGGTGCCATCGGCTTTCATCTTCTTCTTGAAGATCCATTTATATCCTAGTGGTTTACAACGAGAGGTAAATCCACGAGCTCCCAAGTATGATTTTGTAAAATAGAATCTATTTCACTTTTAATGGCTTCTTTCCATTGAGGCCCTTCTGAGGAAGTAACCGCTTCTCTGTATGAAGTAGGTTCGTTTTCAACCATAAAAGAAACAAAATCGGGTCCAAATGATTTCTCGGTTCTTGCCCTTTTGCTTCTTCTAGGTTCAACCTCTTCTTCCTCAGTTTGATCTTGTCTCTCATCTTGGAGACCATTATCATCTCGTTGTCTCTTATCTTGGACAACTTCTTCATCTATTCTAAATGAACTTCCAGTTTCCTTTGTTAAACAAGGAAATATATTTTCAAAGAATGAAGCATTCCTTGATTCCATTAAAGTACCCTTTGTATATCCGATTTTTCGAATCATGTACGATGAAGCGATAAGCACTGCTATTCTTAGCATATCCGATGAATATACAATCCACAGATTTAGGTCCAATCTTTTTGGGCCTTGGGAGTCGGTATAGCTACCTTTGCTAGACACCCCTTCGTAAATCTTGATATGATGGCTTTCTTCCCATCCATAATTCATAAGGGTTCTTTTTTTTCCTTACGAGGTATCTTATTTAAAAGATAAGTAGCCGTTAGAATGGCTTCCCCACATGTCTGGCTTAAACCGAACTTATCAACATGGCATTAACCATTTCTTTCAAGGTACGGTTCTTCCTTTCGGCAATACCGTTATGCTGAGGTGAATAGGGGCGAGTGAACTCGTGTCTAATTCCATGTTTCGCACATAGGTCCGCGAATGGAGACACATATTCACCTCCTCTATCACTTCGGACCACCTTGATTTTCTTACTAAGTTGATTCTCAACTTCGTTTTGTATAGAACAAACTTGTCTATAGCTTCATCTTTACTTTTCATAAGTAAACATAGCAATACTTTGTACAATCATCAATAAACGTGATAAAGTACTTATTGCCACCTTTTGTGGGTAGTGATTTCAAATCACATATGTCCGTGTGTATCATATCAAGTGGTTCGGTTTTTCGTTCAACCGATTTGAAAGATGATCTTGTAAGTTTGGCTTCAACACAAGTTTCACATTTATATTTTGAGTCAATATGGAAATTAGGTATGCAGTTAAATTTAATCAAACGTCGTATTGAATTAAAATTTACATGTCCAAGACGGCCATGCCACATATTAGAAGACTCAATCAAGTAAGCAGAAGAATTCATATTATTGATATCTTTCTTAACAACCATTACATTGAGTTTAAACATACCATTCAGGGCATATCCCCTACCAACATACACTTGATTCTTAGAAAGAACAAACTTATCAGACTAAAAAACAAGACGAAACCCAAACTTGTTCAACAGCCAACCAGACACAAGATTCTTGCGTATCTCTCGGAACATACAAGACATTAGTCAACTTGAGCTCTTTCTCGGATGTCATCTTCACGATTACATCTCCTTCACCCTGATTTCGCAGTTGCGAGTTGCCCATGTACGCTTCTCTCCACTATCAACCGCCTCGAAAGAGTGAAACATACTCTTATCGGCACACACACAGGTAGCCCCAATATCCACCCACCATTCCCTCGTTGTTGGAACCTACGGGTTAACTTCAGAGATCATGGCAATGACATCAGACACCATAGCAATCATGTCCACATCTTCATTCACCATATTAGCCTGGCGTGGAGTCACCCGGCATCTTACGATTAGCAACCGCGGTGACTGGTGGTCACAATTGAAACACACCCCTTGGAACTTCGTTTCACAATTGCGACTTTAGGAGCAAGGTAATCAGACTTCCCTTTGCCCTTCTTGTCATTCTTTCCTTTTCCTTTGCCTTTAGCTTTGACATTGGACTTTGAAGATGACGAAACATGCTCAACCATATTTGCCTTTGCAGAATCAGGAGTATACGTGTTTTTCTGAGCCAACTTGTTGTCCTATCAATAGAATCGAACAACAAGTCTTCAACACTTATCTCCTTTAAACATGCTTCAGGTAGTTCTTGAATTCTACCAGCAAATTGGAGGTAACTTTTCAATAATAAAGCAACTTGAAAAGTTTCACTCAAAAGTCATTCCTCGACATGAATGTCGTGTAGCAAAACCTGCAGATCTTGAACTTGACTCATCACATTCTTTGAATCATCCATCTTGTAATCCAAAAAAGAGCTACCACGAACTTCTTTGTACCGGCATCCTCGAGTTTGTACTTGCGTTCCAATGACTCCCATAATTCTTTGGCGCTCTTGGTCTTGCGGTACACGTTGTACAAAGAATCAATCAAACCATTTAGAACATAGTTGTGACACAAAAAATCTGAATGTTTCCATGCTTCCAAGGCTTGACTTGACTTGTTGATTAGAGGATTGACCTTCTGCGGGAGGTTCCACGTTAGGTGGGTTTTCTTTTAAGAACCGCGCAAGGTTCAACGTAGTGAGATAGAAAAATCATCTTTTGCCACCTCTTGAAATTTCGCCCATTGAATTTCTCTCGGTTTCTCGGCATGATTAGCAATGTAAGCGTGTTGGTAACTGGCGAAGCCAGTGCGTTCACGAGAGTAGTCACAGGAGGGGTAGTCGTGTTTGTCATCCTAAAAATTCAAACACAAACAGTTAAACAAACTGTTTTAAATGGTATCTACTTGTACCAGATCTGATTCAACAAAACTCTAGCTTGGTTTTGATGGATCGAATAAATCAGTTTAATAGAAACTCTATCTTGGTTTCATTAAACCGATAATAAAAGCTTAAAAACGTTATAGATCTGTTAATCCAAATCGTATGTTAAAAGCTATTTAATTGAAAGCTGCTATCCAAAGAAACTCAACAAGGTTTCGAATGAGAAATAGTTATAAAGTCCTTTAATAATTAATCCGATTTTTAACAAAGTGTAATAAATTGGTTAAACCGAATCTGTTTTAAGACGTGGGAAATGTACACTTTATTTATGAAAACAGATTACAATCACAATAAATAAATTAACGAAACAAAATTGTTAGATAAATTAAATAACAGGCGAGAATGGGGTAGAAGCGAAGACAGACTCTATAATAATAAGTAAAGCAGCGATGAAAGAAAGGTCGTGAACGAGGCTCGTGTTTAATCACGATTCCTTAAAAACAATTCGCCGTCTGTTTCCCGAGGTACAACGTTCAATCTGTTGTACCTGCCGGACTCGACAAACTTGCACGAAAATTCACGGTAGCTTGCGTGTTTCGATCGAAGAGGTCTGCCGGAATATGCCGCGTAATGAGATGCGTTTTGGATGTACAAAACTGAATGAGTTGCGTTTTTATTTTATAGGCAATACCTATCTTGTTCACAAGATGAATATCATGCCGAAAATAAAAATATCGTCATCTGTTATATCAAAAACACGATTTCCATATATCTATTAAGACTTAAGCACAAAGTCTAAATCTATTCCTAAAATAGAATACGAATATTCGAAAATTATCAAATAAGGAACCGAAACTCAAGAAAAAGATACAGCGTAAGCGAGATTTCGGGCTCGCATTTGTGTCCGCAGGTCGCTAGCGGGCTCGCATGAGTTCGAAGCTTGAACTCATTTTAGCCCGAAATCCCATTTCGCACCCCCTGGCAGCGCCATTGTAGGAGTGGGAGCATAACCAACCAAAGGAATTTGATAGCCAATATTATGATTTCCTTATAAACTAGTCTCCACTTCCTCTTCTAGGCGATGTGGGATAGTTTTAGTTTTCCAGATTTTATGTCTCACTTTGAGACACGATATCTCATTCATTTCTACTCCAATTTGGACATACTTTAGCTCGTTGCGAAGCTCTCTTCGAGGAGAACAAAATGCCCCCCAATCAACACAAATATATGTAACATATACATATATTAAATGATGTCCAAAATTTGCAAAAACCACTTTGCAAAACTCATTTTTCCAACAATCCCCACATGAATGGAGATCGGTCGAAAACACACGAAAGTTTCGGTGAATTTTCTGCGGTTAAGTCTTGCATAGGATAGGTAGGTGTAACCTTTGAACCTTCCCTTGTGAGATGCACTTAGTCTCCTAGATCCGAGTAGACGCGATGTCCTTGAACTCATCATCCATTTACGTAGACGACATTACACTTCACACAGACTCTCCCGACAATGTCAAGTCCTCATAGTAGGTGTCCGTTATGGTCATGAACACTAGCACTGTTCGCAAGAGCTCTTAGGAATTAAGCCCCACATTTCCCTGAGCGACCTCACTTCTCTCACATAGGTGATTTCATCTTGAATCATTAAAACATATGTTTTGTGATTTCATCTTGAATCATTATGCTTTATGATTTCATCCCGAATCATTAAAGCCATATGTTTAACCTCTCAACAAGTCACATTTGTTATAGGAATGGACTAGGAAAGTTACAATATTTAGTAACTCCCCACATTGACGTGACTTCCCCACATTTCTATGATTAGGTTGTCCTATTGAACCCAGATCTTGGGATCTCCAGTAACCAGCTAGGGTTAGGTTTTCCTTCATAGAAACTCATTCCTTCAAGGGCTTTAGTCCCATTCCTCTAGACGACTTACTTACTAATTCTCTGCTTAAGCCTTTCGTAAGCGGATCCGCGATGTTATCCTTTGACTTCACATAGTCAATTGAGATAACTCCTGTTGAGAGTAGTTGTCGTATCGAATTATGTCGACGATGGATATGTCTGGACTTTCCATTATACATTATGCTATGAGCTCTGCCAATTGCCAATTGACTATCACAATGTATACTAATGGCGTTACGGTTTAGGCCACCTTGGTATGTCCTCTACGAATTGACGTAGCCATTCCGCCTCTTGTCCGCATTTATCTAACGCGATAAATTATGATTCAATTGTGGACTTAGCTATAATGAGTTTGCTTGGAAGACTTCCAAGATATAGTTGCCCCTCCTAGTGTAAACACATATCCACTAGTCGATCTAGAATCCTTTATGTCAGATATCCAATTTGCATCCTTTGTATCCTTCGATACAGACTGGATATCGATCATAATGATCCATAATCGGCGTATCTCAAATAGTGAAGTACCCTAGTCATAGCTGCCCAATGTGCATAGCTTGGGTTACTAGTATACCTACTTATCCTGCTAACAGCATATGCTAAGTCGGTCGGTACACTGTCATTAGGTACATTAACATGCCAATAATTCTTGAATACTCTAATTGGGCAACACCTAAGCCTATATTTTTAGATAGATGCTGCTTGGGTGTCAATTGGAGTTCTAGCTAAGTCGGAATCCCCGCATTATGAGTATTAAGAATTTTGTCCACATAATGTGCTTGACTTAACACAAGTCCATTTTGAGTTCGTATGATCTTTATTCCAAGGATCACATCACCCAAACCCATATCCTTCATGTCAAACTTTGATTTCAACATGTCTTTAGTAGATTTGATCATCTTGTCGTTACCGCCAACGATAAGCATATCATCAACATATAAACACAAGATTACATATCCACTATTTGTGTCTTTGACATAAACACATTTGTCGCATTCATTAATTTTGAATCCACCTCTAGCATGGTGGTCAAATTTTTGATGCCATTGTTTGGGAGCTTGCTTTAAGCCATATAATGACTTAACAAGCCTACAAACTTTGTTCTCTTGTCCAGGAGCCATGAAACCCTCAGGTTGGTTCATGTAGATTTCTTCTTCTAAATCTCCGTTTAGAAATGCCGTTTTCACATCCATTTGGTGAACTTCCAAATTTCTTAAAGCGGAATAGCAAGTATCATCCTAATCGAGGTTATTCGCGAATGTGAATATGTATCAAAGTAATCAAGACCTTCTCGTTGTCTAAATCCTTTGATTACTAATCTTGCTTTATACTTGTCAATGGTGCCATCGGCTTTCATCTTCTTCTTGAAGATCCATTTATAGCCTAGTGGTTTACAACCTGGAGGTAAATCCACGAGCTCCCAAGTATGATTTTGTAAAATAGAATCTATTTCACTTTTAATGGCTTCTTTCCATTGAGGCCCTTCCGAGGAAGTAACCGCTTCTCGGTATGAAGTAGGTTCGTTTTCAACCATAAAAGAAACAAAATCGGGTCCAAATGATTTCTCGGTTCTTGCCCTTTTGCTTCTTCTAGGTTCAACCTCTTCTTCCTCAGTTTGATCTTGTCTCTCATCTTGGAGATCATTATCATCTCGTTGTCTCTTATCTTGGACAACTTCTTCATCTATTCTAGATGAACTTCCAGTTTCCTTTGGTAAACAAGGAAATATAGTTTCAAAGAATGAAGCATTCCTTGATTCCATTAAAGTACCCTTTTGTATATCCGGATTTTTCGAATCATGTACAATGAAGCGATAAGCACTGCTATTCTTAGCATATCCGATGAATATACAATCCACCGATTTAGGTCCAATCTTTTGGGCCTTGGGAGTCGGTATAGCTACCTTTGCTAGACACCCCCACACTCGTAAGCACTGATATGATGGCTTTCTTCCCATCCATAATTCATAAGGGGTCTCTTCTTTTCCTTACGAGGTATCTTATTTAAAAGATAAGTAGCCGTTAGAATGGCTTCTCCCCACATGTCCTGCTTAAACCGAACTTATCAACATGGCATTAACCATTTCTTTCAAGGTCGGTTCTTCCTTTCGGCAATACCGTTCTGATGAGGTGAATAGGGAGCGGTGAACTCGTGTCTAATTCCATGTTTTCGCACATAGGTCGCGAATGGAGACACATATTCACCTCCTCTATCACTTCGGACCACCTTGATTTTCTTACTAAGTTGATTCTCAACTTCGTTTTGTATAGAACAAACTTGTCTATAGCTTCATCTTTACTTTTCATTAAGTAAACATAGCAATACTTTGTACAATCATCAATAAACGTGATAAAGTACTTATTGCCACCTTTTGTGGGTAGTGATTTCAAATCACATATGTCAGTGTGTATCATGTCAAGTGGTTCGGTTTTGTCGCTCAACCGATTTGAAAGATGCTCTTGTAAGTTTGGCTTCAACACAAGTTTCACATTTATATTTTGAGTCAATATGGAAATTAGGTATGCAGTTAAATTTAATCAAACGTCATATTGAATTAAAATTTACATGTCCAAGACGGCCATGCCACATATTAGAAGACTCAATCAAGTAAGCAGAAGAATTCATATTATTGATATCTTTCTTAACAACCATTACATTGAGTTTAAACATACCATTCAGGGCATATCCCCTACCAACATACACTTGATTCTTAGAAAGAACAAACTTATCAGACTAAAAACAAGACGAAAACCAAACTTGTTCAACACCAACCGGACACAAGATTCTTGCGTATCTCGGAACATACAAGACATTAGTCAACTTGAGCTCTTTCTCGGATGTCATCTTCAAGATTACATATCCTTCACCCTTGATTTCGCAGTTGCGAGTTGCCCATGTACAGCTTCTCTCCACTATCAACCGCTCTGAAAGAGTGAAACATACTCTTATCAGCACACACATGATGGGTAGCCCCAGTATCCACCCACCATTCCCCTGTTGTTGGAACCTACCAGGTTAACTTCAGAGATCATGGCAATGATATCAGACACCATAGCAATCATGTCCACATCTTCATTCACCATATTAGCCTGGCGTGGAGTCACCCGCTTGCATCTTACAATTAGCAACACGGTGACTGGTGGTCACAATTGAAACACACCCCTTGGAACTTCTGTTTCACAATTGCAACTTTAGGAGCAAGGTAATCAGACTTCCCTTTGCCCTTCTTGTCATTCTTTCCTTTTCCTTTGCCTTTAGCTTTGACATTGGACTTTGAAGATGACGAAACATGTTCAACCATATTTGCCTTTTGAGAATCGCGTATACGTGTTTTTCGAGCCAACTTGTTGTCCTCTTCAATACAAGACGAACAACCAAGTCTTCAACACTCATCTCCTTTCGCTTATGCTTCGGGTAGTTCTTGAATTCTACCCAGCTTGGAGGTAACTTTTCAATAATAGCAGCAACTTGAAAAGTTTCACTCAAAGTCATTCCCTCAGCATGAAAGTCGTGTAGCAAAACTGCAGGATCTTGAACTTGACTCATCACATTCTTTGAATCATCCATCTTGTAATCCAAAAAACGAGCTACCATGAACTTCTTTGTACCAGCATCCTCAGTTTTGTACTTGCGTTCCAATGACTCCCATAATTCTTTGGCAGTCTTGGTCTTGCAGTACACGTTGTACAAAGAATCAATCAAACCATTTAGAACATAGTTGTGACACAAAAAATCTGAATGTTTCCATGCTTCCAAGGCTTGAACAGCTTGTTGATTAGAGGATTGACCTTCTGCAGGAGGTTCCACGGTAGGTGGGTTCTCTTTTAAGAACCGCGCAAGGTTCAAAGTAGTGAGATAGAAAAACATCTTTTGTTGCCACCTCTTGAAATTCTGCCCATTGAATTTCTCTCGGTTTCTCAGCATGATTAGCAACGTGTTGGTAACTGGCGCGCAGTGCGTTCACAGGAGTAGTCACAGGAGGGGTAGTCGTGTTTGTCATCCTAAAAATTCAAACACAAACAGTTAAACAAACTGTTTTAAATGGTATCTACTTGTACGGATCGATTCAACAAAACTCTAGCTTGGTTTTGATGGATCGAATAAATCAGTTTAATAGAAACTCTATCTTGGTTTCATTAAAACTGATAATAAAACTGCTTAAAAAAAACGTTATAGATCGTTAATCCAAATCATGTTAAATTTAATTGAAACTGATATCCAAAGAAACTCAACAAGGTTTCGCGAGAAAATAGTTATAAAGTCTCATTAATAATTAATCCGATTTTTAACAAAGTGTAATAAATTCGGTTAAACCGAATCTGTTTTAAGACTGTGGGAAACGGTGTACACTTTATTTATGAAAATCAGATTATAATTACAATAAATAAATTAAACAAAATAACAGATAAATAAAATAACGAAATAACGCAGAATGGGGTAGAAGCGGCGAAAGACGGACTCTATAATAATAAGTAAACGAAAGCATAAAAGAAAAGGTCGCATGAACGAGGCTCGTGTTTAACACGATTCCCTTAAAACAGATTCGCCGTCTGCTTCCTGTGGTACAACGTTCAATACTTTGTTGCCTGTACGGACTACACAAACTTGCCTGAAAATTCCGCGGTAGCTTCGCGTGTCGCGTAATGAGATGCGTTTTGGATGTACAAAACGAATGAGCAGCGTTTTATTTTATAGGCAATACCTATCTTGTTCACAAGATAGAATATACTTTAAAAATAAAAAATATTATCTCTGTTATATCAAAACACGATTTCCATATATCTATTAAGACTTAAGCACAAAGTCTAAATCTATTCCTAAAATAGATTCGAAATATTCGGAAAATTATCAAATAAGGAACGAAACTCTCGACAAAAAAGATACCCATTAGAAGATTTAGATTTCGAGTGCATTTGTGTCCGCAGGTCGCTGGGCTCGCATGAGTTCGAAGCTTGAACTCATTTTGGCCCGAAATCCCATTTTCGCACCCCCTGCAGCAGCGCGCGTAGGAGTGGGAGCATAACCAACCAAAGGAATTTGATAGCCAATATTATGATTTCCTTATAAACTAGTCTCCACTTCCTCTTCTAGGCGATGTGGGATAGTTTTAGTTTTCCAGATTTTATGTCTCACTTTGAGACACGATATCTCATTCATTTCTACTCCAATTTGGACATACTTTAGCTCGTTGCGAAGCTCTCTTCGAGGAGAACAAAATGCCCCCCAATCAACACAAATATATATAACATATATACATATTAAATGATGTCCAAAATTTGCAAAAACCACTTTGCAAAACTCATTTTTCCAACAATCCCCACATGAATGCAGATCGGTCGAAAACACACGAAGTTTCGTGAATTTTCTGCGGTTAAGTCTTGCATAGGATAGGTAGGTGTAACCCTTTGAACCTTCCCTTGTGAGATGCACTTAGTCTCCTAGATCTGAGTAGTCGCGATGTCCTTGAACTCATCATCCATTTACGTGAGCGACATTACACTTCACACAAGACTCTCCCCGACAATGTCAAGTCCTCATAGTCGTGTTCGTTATGGTCATGAACACTAGCCTTGTTCTGCAAGAGCTCTTAGGAATTGCGCCCCCACATTTCCCTTCGAAGCGACCTCACTTCTCTCTCACATAGGTGATTTCATCTTGAATCATTAAAACATATGTTTTGTGATTTCATCTTGAATCATTATGCTTTATGATTTCATCCTGAATCATTAAAGCCATATGTTTAACCTCTCAACAAGTTACATTTGTTATAGGAATGGACTAGGAAAGTTACAATATTTAGTAACTCCCCACATTGACGTGACTTCCCCACATTTCTATGATTAGGTTGTCCTATTGAACCCAGATCTTGGGATCTCCAATCAACTGGGTTAGGTTTTCCTTCATAGAAACTCATTCCTTCAAGGGCTTTAGTCCCATTCCTCTAGACGACTTACTTACTAACTATCTGCTTAAGCCTTTCGTAAGCGGATCCGCGATGTTATCCTTTGACTTCACATAGTCAATTGAGATAACTCCTGTTGAGAGTAGTTGTCGTATCGAATTATGTCGACGATGGATATGTCTGGACTTTCCATTATACATTATGCTATGATCTCTGCCAATTGCCAATTGACTATCACAATGTATACTAATGGCCGTTACCGGTTTAGGCCACCTTGGTATGTCCTCTACGATTGCGTAGCCATTCCGCCTCTTGTCCGCATTTATCTAATGCGATAAATTATGATTCCATCGTGGACTTAGCTATAACAGTTTGCTTGGAAGACTTCCAAGATATAGCTGCCCCTCCTAGTGTAAACACATATCCACTAGTCGATCTAGAATCCTTTATGTCGGATATCCAATTTGCATCACTGTATCCTTCGATAACAGTTGGATATCGATCATAATGCAATCCATAATCGCGACCGTATCTCAAATAGTGAAGTACCCTAGTCATAGCTGCCCAATATGCATAGCTTGGGTTACTAGTATACCTACTTAGCCTGCTAACAGCATATGCTAAGTCGGGTCGGTGTACCAACGTCATTAGTACATTAACATGCCAATAATTCTTGAATACTCTAATTGGGCAACACCTAAGCCTCTATTTTTAGATAGATGCTTACCGGTGTTAATTGGAGTTCTAGCTAAGCCGAATCCCCGCATTATGAGTATTAAGAATTTTGTCCACATAATGTGCTTGACTTAACACAAGTCCATTTTGAGTTCGTATGATCTTTATTCCAAGGATCACATCAGCCAAACCCATATCCTTCATGTCAAACTTTGATTTCAACATGTCTTTAGTAGATTTGATCATCTTGTCGTTCTGCCAACGATAAGCATATCATCAACATATAAACACAAGATTACATATCCACTATTTGTGTCTTTGACATAAACACATTTGTCGCATTCATTAATTTTGAATCCACTCTCTAGCATGGCGTGGTCAAATTTTTGATGCCATTGTTTGAGAGCTTGCTTTAAGCCATATAATGACTTAACAAGCCTAAAAACTTTGTTCTCTTGTCCAGGAGCCATGAAACCCTCAGGTTGGTTCATGTAGATTTCTTCTTCTAAATCTCCGTTTAGAAATGCCGTTTTCACATCCATTTGGTGAACTTCCAAATTTCTTAAAGCGGCAATAACAAGTATCATCCTAATCGAGGTTATTCGCGTAACAGGCGAATATGTATCAAAGTAATCAAGACCTTCGTTGTCTAAATCCTTTGATTACTAATCTTGCTTTATACTTGTCAATGGTGCCATCGGCTTTCATCTTCTTCTTGAAGATCCATTTATAGCCTAGTGGTTTACAACCAGGAGGTAAATCCACGAGCTCCCAACTATGATTTTGTAGCTTCACGGTATGAAGTAGGTTCGTTTTCAACCATAAAAGAAACAAAATCGGGTCCAAATGATTTCTCGGTTCTTGCCCTTTTGCTTCTTCTAGGTTCAACCTCTTCTTCCTCAGTTTGATCTTGTCTCTCATCTTGGAGATCATTATCATCTCGTTGTTTCTTATCTTGGACAACTTCTTCATCTATTCTAAATGAACTTCCAGTTTCCTTTGTTAAACAAGGAAATATATTTTCAAAGAATGAAGCATTCCTTGATTCCATTAAAGTACCCTTTTGTATATCCGGATTTTTCGAATCATGTACGATGAAGCGATAAGCACTGCTATTCTTAGCATATCCGATGAATATACAATCCACATATTTAGGTCCAATCTTTTGGGCCTTGGGAGTCGGTATAGCTACCTTTGCTAGACACCCCCACACTCGTAAGTACTGATATGATGGCTTTCTTCCCATCCATAATTCATAAAGGGTCTCTTCTTTTTCTTTACGAGGTATCTTATTTAAAAGATAAGTAGCCGTTAGAATGGCTTCCCCACATGTCTGGCTTAGAACCGAGAACTTATCAACATGGCATTAACCATTTCTTTCAAGGTACGGTTCTTCCTTTCGGCAATACCGTTCTGCTGAGGTGAATAGGGGCAGAGTGAACTCGTGTCTAATTCCATGTTTCGCACATAGGTCAACGAATGGAGACACATATTCACCTCCTCTATCACTCGGACCACCTTGATTTTCTTACTAAGTTGATTCTCAACTTCGTTTTTGTATAAAACAAACTTGTCTATAGCTTCATCTTTACTTTTCAGTAAGTAAACATAGCAATACTTTGTACAATCATCAATAAACGTGATAAAGTACTTATTGCCACCTTTTGTGGGTAGTGATTTCAAATCACATATGTCAGTGTGTATCATATCAAGTGGTTCGGTTTTTCGTTCAACCGATTTGAAAGATGCTCTTGTAAGTTTGGCTTCAACACAAGTTTCACATTTATATTTTGAGTCAATATGGAAATTAGGTATGCAATTAAATTTAATCAAACGTCGCATTGAATTAAAATTTACATGTCCAAGACGGCCATGCCACATATTAGAAGACTCAATCAAGTAAGCAGAAGAATTCATATTATTGATATCTTTCTTAACAACCATTACATTGAGTTTAAACATACCATTTAGGGCATATCCCCTACCAACATACACTTGATTCTTAGAAAGAACAAACTTATCGGACTAAAAACAAGCGAAAACCAAACTTGTTCAACTGACCAACCCGGACACAAGATTCTTGCGAATATCTGGAACATACAAGACATTAGTCAACTTGAGCTCTTTCTCGGATGTCATCTTCAAGATTACATCTCCTTCACCCTTGATTTCAGCAGTTGCAGAGTTGCCCATGTACAGCTTCTCTCCACTATCAACCGCTCTGAAAGAGTGAAACATACTCTTATCAACACACACATGACGGGTAGCCCCAGCGGTATCCACCCACCATTCCCTGTTGTTGGAACCTACCGTGGTTAACCCGAGAGATCATGGCAATGACATCGGACACCATAGCAATCATGTCCACATCTTCATTCACCATATTTGCGGCGTGGGGAGTCACCCGCCGGCATCTTACAGATTAGCAACCGCGCGTGACTGGTGGTCACAATTGAAACACACCCCTTGGAACTTCGTTTCACAATTGCGCCTTTAGGAGCAAGGTAATCAGACTTCCCTTTGCCCTTCTTGTCATTCTTTCCTTTTCCTTTGCCTTTAGCTTTGACATTGGACTTTGAAGATGACGAAACATGCTCAACCATATTTGCCTTTTGCGGAATCAGCGTATACGTGTTTTTCTCGAGCCAACTTGTTGTCCTATTCAATACTGAATACGAACAACCAAGTCTTCAACACTCATCTCCTTTCGCGTATGCTTCGGTAGTTCTTGAATTCTACCCAGCTTGGAGGTAACTTTTCAATAATAGCAGAAACTTGAAAAGTTTCACTCAAAGTCATTCCCTCAGCATGAATGTCGTGTAGCAAAACTGCAGATCTTGAACCTGACTCATCACATTCTTTGAATCATCCATCTTGTAATCCAAAAAGCGAGCTACCACGAACTTCTTTGTACCAGCATCCTCGCATTTTGTACTTGCGTTCCAATGACTCCATAATTCTTTGGCGGTCTTGGTCTTGCAGATACACGTTGTACAAAGAATCAACCAAACCATTTAGAACATAGTTGTGACACAAAAAATCTGAATGTTTCCATGCTTCCAAGGCTTGAACAACTTGTTGATTAGAGGATTGACCTTCTGCAGGAGGTTCCACGTTAGGTGGGTTCTCTTTTAAGAACCGCGAAAGGTTCAAAGTAGTGAGATAGAAGAACATCTTCTGTTGCACCTCTTGAAATTGCCCATTGAATTTCTCTCGGTTTCTCAGCATGATTAGCAAGCGTGTTGGGCTGGCGCTGCCATTGCGTTCACGGGGTAGTCACAGGAGGGGTAGTCGTGTTTGTCATCCTAAAAATTCAAACACAAACAGTTAAACAAACTGTTTTAAATGGTATCTACTTGTACCAGATCTGATACAACAAAACTCTAGCTTGGTTTTGATGGATCGAATAAATCAGTTTAATAGAAACTCTATCTTGGTTTCATTAAAACTGATAATAAAACTGCTTAAAAAAACGTTATAGATCTGTTAATCCAAATCTGTATGTTAAAACTGTTTAATTGAAACTGCTATCCAAAGAAACTCAACAAGGTTTCGATGAAAATAGTTATAAAAAGTTGTTAATAATTAATCCGATTTTTAACAAAGTGTAATAAATTCGGTTAAACGAATCTGCTTTTAAGATCGTGGGAAACGGTGTACACTTTATTTATGAAAACAGATTACAATCACAATAAATAAATTAACGTAAACAAAATAACAGAGAAATTAAATAAGCAGTGAGAATGGGGTAGAAGCGGAAGACGGACTCTATAATAATAAGTAAACGGTAAAAGTGTTAGAGTGTGACGAGGCTCGTGTTTAACACGATTCCTTAAAACAGATCGCCGTCGTTTCCAGGTACAACGTTCAATCTTTGTTGCGGTCGACGACGACAAACTTGCCTGAAAATTCACGGTAGCATGCGTGTTTTCGAAGAGGATCGGCTGGAATCTTTGCGTAATGAGATGCGTTTTGGATGTACAAAACTGAATGGCTGCGTTTTTATTTTATAGGCAATACCTATCTTGTTCACCGAAAGATAGAATATACGCCGAAAAATAAAAAATATAAATATCTGTTATATCAAAACACGATTTCCATATATCTATTAAGACTTAAGCACAAAGTCTAAATCTATTCCTAAAATAGATTCGAAATATTCGGAAAATTATCAAATAAGGAACCGAAACTCAAAAAAGATGCGTAGAAGATTTGGGCGCATTTTGTCGCTGGTCGTAGCGGGCTCGCATGAGTTGAAGCTTGAACTCATTTTAGCCGAAATCCCATTTTCGCACCCCCACTGCGGCGCCGCGTAGAGATGGGGCATAACCAACCAAAGGAATTTGATAGCCAATATTATGATTTCCTTATAAACTAGTCTCCACTTCTCTTTCTAGGCGTGTGGGATAGTTTTAGTTTTCAATTTTATGTCTCACTTTGAGACCACGATATCATTCATTTCTACTCCATTTGGACATACTTTAGCTTCGTTCTGAAAGCTCTCTTGAGGAGAACAAAATGCCCCCAATCAACACAAATATATGTAGCATATACATACATTAAATGATGTCCAAAATTTGCAAAAACCACTTTGCAAAACTCATTTTCCAACAATCCCCCACATGAATGGAGATCGGTTGAAAACACCGAGGAGTGAATTTTCTGCGGTTAAGTCTTGCATAGGATAGGTAGGTGTAACCCTTTGAACCTTCCCTTGTGAGATGCACTTAGTCTCCTAGATCTGGGTAGACGCGATGTCCTTGAACTCATCATCCATTTACGTAGACGACATTACACTTCACACAAGACTCTCCCTGACGTTGTCAAGTCCTCATATGGTGTCCTCGTTATGGTCATGAACACTAGCCTTGGTTCTGCAAGAGCTCTTAGGAATTAGCCCCACATTTCCTTCAGGCGACCTCACTTCTCTCTCACATAGGTGATTTCATCTTGAATCATTAAAACATATGTTTTGTGATTTCATCTTGAATCATTATGCTTTATGATTTCATCACAATCATTAAAGCCATATGTTTAACCTCTCAACAAGTTACATTTGTTATAGGAATGGACTAGGAAAGTTACAATATTTAGTAACTCATTGACGTGACTTCCCTATGATTAGGTTGTCCTATGAACCGGATCTTGGGATCTCCATCAAGCGGGTTAGGTTTTCCTTCATAGAAACTCATTCCTGCAAGGGCTTTAGTCCCATTCCTCTAGACGACTTACTTACTAACTCTCTGCTTAAGCCTTTCGTAGCGGATCCGCGATGTTATCCTTTGACTTCACATAGTCAATTGAGATAACTCTGTGAGAAGTAGTTGTTGTCGTATCGAATTATGTCGACGGCGGATATGTCTGGACTTTCCATTATACATTATGCTATGATCTACGCCATTGCCAATTGACTATCACAATGTAATGGCGTTACGGTTTAGGCCACCTTGGTATGTCCTCTACTTGCGTAGCCATTCGCCTCTTGTCGCATTTATCTACGCGATAAATTATGATTCCATCGTGGACTTAGCTATAACAGTTTGCTTGGAAGACTTCCAGATATAGTCGCCCCTCTAGTGTAAACACATATCCTTAGTCGATCTAGAATCCTTTATGTCAGATATCAATTTGCATCATTGTATCCTTCGATAACATTTGGATATCGATCATAATCAGATCCATAATCGCTATTGTATCTCAAATAGTGAAGTACCCTAGTCATAGCCGCCCATGTGCATAGCTTGGGTTACTAGTATACCTACTTAGCTGTAACGACATATGCTAAGTGGTCGGGTTTTGTCATTAGGTACATTAACATGCCAATAATTCTGGAATACTCTAATTGGGCAACACCTAAGCCTCTATTTTTAGATAGATGCTTCTGGTGTCAATGGAGTTCTAGCTAAGCCGGAATCCCCGCATTATGAGTATTAAGAATTTTGTCCACATAATGTGCTTGACTTAACACAAGTCCATTTTGAGTTCGTATGATCTTTATTTCAAGGATCACATCAGCCAAACCCATATCCTTCATGTCAAACTTTGATTTCAACATGTCTTTAGTAAATTTGATCATCTTGTAGATTCGCAACGATAAGCATATCATCAACATATATAAACAAATTACATATCCACTATTTGTGTCTTTGACATAAACACATTTGTCGCATTCATTAATTTTGAATCCACTCTCTAGCATGGCGTGGTCAAATTGCTGATGCCATTGTTTGCTTTTTAAGCCATATAATGACTTAACAAGCCAAAAACTTTGTTCTCTTGTCCAGAGCCATGAAACCCTCGGTTGGTTCATGTAGATTTCTTCTTCTAAATCTCCGTTTAGAAATGCCGTTTTCACATCCATTCGGTGAACTTCCAAATTTCTTAAAGCGGCAATAGCAAGTATCATCCTAATCGAGGTTATTCGCGTAGCAAGCGAATATGTATCAAAGTAATCAAGACCTTCTCGTTGTCTAAATCATTTGATTACTAATCTTGCATTATACTTGTCAATGGTGCCATCGGCTTTCATCTAACTTGAAGATCCATTTATAGCCTAGTGGTTTACAAGGGAGGTAAATCCAGGCTCCCGTATGATTTTGTAAAATAGAATCTATTTCACTTTTAATGGCTTCTTTCCATTGAGGCCCTTCGAGGAAGTAAGCTCCGGTATGAAGTAGGTTCGTTTTCAACCATAAAAATCGGGGTCCAAACGATTTCTCGGTTCTTGCCCTTTTGCTTCTTCTAGGTTCAACCTCTTCTCCTCTCGTTTGATCTTGTCTCTCATCTTGGAGACCATTATCATCTCGTTGTCTCTTATCTTGGACAACTTCTTCATCTATTCTAAATGAACTTCCAGTTTCCTTTGTTAAACAAGGAAATATATTTTCAAAGAATGAAGCATTCCTTGATTCCATTAAAGTACCCTTTTGTATATCCGGATTTTTTGAATCATTTACGATGAAGCGATAAGCCTGCTATTCTTATATCCGATGAATATACAATCCACGATTTAGTCCATCTTTTTGGGCCTTGGAGTCGGTATAGCTACCTTTGCTAGACACCCCCACATTCGTAAGTACTGATATGATGGCTTTCTTCCCATCCATAATTCATAAGGGGTCTCTTCTTTTTCCTTACGAGGTATCTTATTTAACAGATAAGTAGCCGTTAGAATGGCTTCCCCACATGTCCGGCTTAAACGAGAACTTATCAACATGGCATTAACCATTTCTTTCAAGGTACGGTTCTTCCTTTTAGCAATACCGTTCTGCGAGGTGAATAGGGGCATTGAACTCGTGTCTAATTCCATGTTTCGCACATAGGTCGTGAATGGAGACACATATTCACCTCCTCATCAACGGACCACCTTTTTCTCTTACTAAGTTGATTCTCAACTTCGTTTTTGTATAAAACAAACTTGTCTATAGCTTCATCTTTACTTTTCAGTAAGTAAACATAGCAATACTTTGTACAATCATCAATAAACGTGATAAAGTACTTATTGCCACCTTTTGTGGGTAGTGATTTCAAATCACATATGTCAGTGTGTATCATATCAAGTGGTTCGGTTTTTCGTTCAACCGATTTGAAAGATGATCTTGTAAGTTTGGCTTCAACACAAGTTTCACATTTATATTTTGAGTCAATATGGAAATTAGGTATGCAATTAAATTTAATCAAACGTCGCATTGAATTGAAATTTACATGTCCAAGACGTACCATATTAGAAGACTCAATCAAGTAAGCGAAGAATATATTATTGATATCTTTCTTAACAACCATTACATTGAGTTTAAACATACCATTCAGGGCATATCCCCTACCAACATACACTTGATTCTTAGAAAGAACAAACTTATCAGACTAAAAAACAAGACGAAACCCAACTTGTTCAACGACAACCGGAACAAGATTCTTGCGATCTCGGAACATAGGACATTAGTCAACTTGAGCTCTTTTCTGGGATGTCATCTTCAAGATTACATCTCCTTCACCCTTGATTTCAGCGATTCCAGAGTTGCCCATGTCTGCTTCTCTCCACTATCAAGCGCTTTGAAGAGTGAAACATACTCTTATCGGCACACACATGACGGGTAGCCCGGTATCCACCCACCATTCCCGTTGTTGTTGGAACCTACCAGTTAACTTGAGATCATGGCAATGACATCGAGACACCATAGCAATCATGTCCACATCTTCATTCACCATATTTGCACGGCGTGGAGTCACGGCGGCATCTTCATTAGCTTAACACGGTGACACGACTGGCACAATTGAAACACACCCCTTGGAACCGTTTCACAATTGCGACTTTAGGAGCAAGGTAATCAGACTTTCCTTTGCCCTTCTTGTCATTCTTTCCTTTTCCTTTGCCTTTAGCTTTGACATTGGACTTTGAAGATGACGAAACATGCTGAACCATATTTGCCTTTCATGAGAATCGGCATATCACGTGTTTTTCGAGCCACTTGTTGTCTATTCAATACGAATAGAACAACTAAGTCTTCAACACTTATCTCCTTTCGAAGCTTAGCGGTAGTTCTTGAATTCTACCCTTGGAGGTAACTTTCAATAATAGCGGCAACGAAAAAGTTTCACTCAAAGTCATTCCACCGAGCATGAATGTAGGTGGCAAAACCCTGCAGATCTTGAACCTGACTCATCACATTCTTTGAATCATCCATCTTGTAATCCAAAAAAGAGCTACCACGAACTTCTTTGTACCAAACATCCTCGGTTTTGTACTTGCGTTCCAATGACTCCCATAATTCTTTGGCAGTCTTGGTCTTGCTTGATACGCGTTGTACAAAGAATCAATCAAACCATTTAGAACATAGTTGTGACACAAAAAATCTGAATGTTTCCATGCTTCCAAGGCTTGAAAACCTTGTTGATTAGAGGATTGACCTGCGGGAGGTTCCACGGTAGGTGGGTTCTCTTTAAAAACCGCAGGTTCAAAGTAGTGAGATAGAAAAATATCTTCGTTGCCACCTCTTGAAATTACATACATTGAATTTCTCTCGGTTTCTAAACATGATTAGCAACTCGTGTTGGTAACTGGCGCACCAGTGCGTTCCGGAGTAGTCAGGAGGTAGTAGTGAGTTTGTCATCCTAAAAATTCAAACACAAACAGTTAAACAATTTGTTTAAATGGTATCTACTTGTACCGATCACGATACAACAAAACTCTAGCTTGGTTTTGATGGATCGATAAATAGATTTAATAGAAACTCTATCTTGGTTTCATTAAAACTGATAATAAAAGCTACTTAAAAAACGTTATAGATCTGTTAATCAAATCTGTATGAAATTTAATTGAAACTGCTATCCAAAAACTCAACAAGGTTTAACGAAATAGTTATAAATCGTAATAATTAATAAGATTTTTAACAAAGTGTAATAAATTAGGTTAAACCGAATCTGTTTTAAGACGGGGAAACGGTGTACACGTTATTTATGAAAACAGATTACAATCACAATAAATAAATTACTTGAAACAAAAGAATAACGATGTAAATTAAATAACGAGGCAGAATGGGGTAAGAAGGCGAGGACTCATAATAATAGTAAACGGCAATAAAGGTAGTGAGGCGTGAGGGCTGTTTAACACGATTCCTTAAAACAGTTCGCGTCTGTTTCCCAGGGTACAACGTTCAATAATGTTGCACAGTCGGACCTGACAAACTTGCACGAAAATTCACGGTAGCTTGCGTGTTTCACGTCGAAGAGGTTTCAACAAGACTCTTTTGCGTAATGAGATGCGTTTTGGATGTACCAAAGCGAAATGAGTGCGTTTTATTTTTATAGGCAATACCTATCTTGTTCACCAAAGATAGAATATCGCCAATAAAAAATATGCGTATCGTTATATCAAAACCGCGATTTGCATATATCACATTTAAGACTTAAGCGAGTCTAAATCTATTCCTAAAATAGATTCTGAGAATATTCACGGAAAATTATCAAATAAGGAACGAAACTATCGAGAAAAGATACTGCGCGTAGAAGATTTGAGCTACATGCGTGTCCGGAGTCGTATGAGGCTCGCGCATGAGTTTAGAAGCTTGAACTCATTTTAGCGAAATCCCATTTTACGCACCCCGCGCGCTGCGCGTAGGAGTGGGAGCATAACCAACCTAAAGGAATTTGATAGCCATTATTATGATTTCCTTATAAACTAGTCTCCACTTCCTCTTCTAGGCGATGTGGGATAGTTTTAGTTTTCAGTTTTATGTCTCACTTTTGAGACCGCGATATCTCATTCATTTCTACTCCAATTTGGACATACTTTAGCTCGTTGCGAAGCTCTCTTCGAGGAGAACAAAATGCCCCCCAATCAACACAAATATATGTAGCATATACATACATTAAATGATGTCCAAAATTTGCAAAAACCACTTTGCAAAACTCATTTTTCCAGCACAAGCTAGGACCTTGTTTTCCCAAATTGATGCAAAAACTTTTGCATCTTGATCTTTCTTACAATAGCATTTCAGACACAATTCCTACAAAGTTATGGAACCAATGGCGCCCTTCTTATTTGTGGCATTTAGATCTTTCTTTCAACAACATAAGTGGGACATTACCAGAATCATTCTCAAATCATGCCCTTGAAGAAGTGTATTTGAGTTCCAATAGCTTTTATGGTCCAATACCTACTTTTTACTTGCATTATGTAGGGGCAACTTCCGTGACTTGAAGAATTTGACGTATCTAAGAGTTCTTAATTTTGGCCACAACACTTTATCCGGATACATTCCTACCTATTTAGGATGTTTGGGTAAACTCGAGACGTTATGTTTATACAACCCTAGTTAAGCTTTTTGGACTTTGGGGCCAACAAATTAGTTTCCTATTTGGATTGATGAAAACTTTTCAAGGTTGTATGTGCTTAGCCTAAAAGCAAACAACTTTTCCGGAGCCATCCCTTCACATATATGTCACTTAGTAAGTCTTCAAATCTTAGATTTGTCATTTAACAATCTCCATGGAAAAATCCCATCTAGTGTGCATAATCTTACTTCCGTGGTTCAAAAAGGATTGTCTACGGAACATAATTTACATCATTATAGTAGTTTGAGTTAATTACATAAATCGTCCTTGTGGTTTGGTCAAAATTACGGATCTTGTTCCTATACTTTTTTTTTTTTCGGTCGTTTAGTCCACGTGGTTTACAAATCTACTTGGATTTTTTTGTCCTACTGATCAACCAGTCCGTTAAGTGTTTTTGCCTTGTTAGTCATTCGTTAGTGCAGGTGGATTAAGTGTTTTTCTTATTTGTTAGTCCTTCGTTAATAAATTTTGCATCGTTAGTCCTTATTTTTTAAAATATAGTTTTCCCAAATTAGTCCCTCCGTTAATAATAGTCATGCGTAGATTTTTCGTTTTTGTCCGTTTTTATCCGTTTTAGTTTGTTTTATCCATTTTCCCCTCGTTTTTTTTTTTACTAGTTTTTAGTAGTTTTTATGTTTTATCCCTTTTTTAATGCATTTTTATATGCTTTTAGATACGTTTTTTTAAGCTTTTATCGTTTTTTATCCATTTTTGTACGTTTTTTTATCGGTTTCGCCAGTTTTTAAGTTTTTGTAGTTTTAAGCGGTTGTTTTTCGTTTTTGTTTGTTTTCTTACATTTTGAAAAAAAAAAAAAATATCAAATTTAGAAAAAATGAATAATAAAATTTCAAAAATTTGAACAAAAATATATTTTTTCAAATATTTAAAAAAAATCTGACATATTGAAAAAATTTCCGAAAAATATTTTTTCAAATATTTTAAAATCTTAAAAAATTTCAGAAAATCTTTTGAAAAAAGCGGACATATTTTTTTAAAAATATATATATTTGAAAATATTTTTTTATTCAAATTTTTTATTCAAATTTTTTAAACAGGACAAAAACGTAAGAAAAACCGTCGCGTCTGAAAAGCGGACAAAACGTAAGAACAACGGACAAAACGAAAGAAAACAGACAAAACATAAGAAAAACGGACAAAAACTTAAGAAAACGTAAGAAAAGCGGACAAAAACGATAAAAACGTAAGAAAACGGACAAAACGTAAGAAAATGGACAAAACTATAAAAACGAAAGAAAACGGACTAAACGTGAAAAAGCGGGGAACGGATAAAACGAACAAAAGGATAAAAGCGGACAAAACGGGTGAAAACTATTAATACTTGGAGGGACTAATTGGGGAAAACTATTTTTTAAAAATAAGGACTATGATTGCAAAATTTATTAACGAAGGACTAACGGTAAAAACACTTAACGGACTGCTACACTAACTTGAAGGACTAACTTGGTAAAAACACTTAACAATCGGAGTCGGACGGGGACAAAATCCGTAAGATTTGTAAACCACAGGGACGAAACACACTGAAAAAAAAGTATATGGACAAGATCCGTAATTTTGACCAAACCACAAGGACGATTTATGTAATTAACTCTAGTAGTTTTAATTATGTTGTACTTGAGTCTTTCCGTGGTGACCATAGCTATATTGACCATCTTTCTGTGGTGACCATAGCTATATTGTCCTCCCACCCTTGGCCCTCTTTATTTACAGTACAACACAATTTTTTATTAGTTTATGTTCATTATTTTTTGTCAATTTTAAGCTTTTCACTTATTAAACTTTATATTTTGTTATGTACTTTTAGGTTTATAGTTTTTTAATATAAACAAAATTATAAAAATAAAAAGAAAATAAAAACTAAAAACCTAAAAATATATGGGGGGTACCGTTAGATATTTTTGGGTACGTATAACTTGTCCATAATCCAATATGCTAATAATAAAAAAGGTATACACCGAGACAAAAAGTTTTGCAAAAACGACATTAATGTTTCATTTTTTTTGCAAAACAGCCACTGAGAGCTAGCTTTCGTTATTTTTCTCGTTAAGTGCCACGTCACTGAGGGTAGTATTGTCATTTCACTGTTCATACTTATTAAATTGCGGCCAAAAAACTTGAAATATCAATGTGACATGACCTCTAAATTCTCATGTTTGCACCCATAAACCCCCCATACAACCCAGCTTGTAAACCATGACTCGACAACCCAAAAAAAACAGGGTATTCCAAAATACAATCATCACCACCACATTCATCAAACACCACAATAATCACCACCATCATAACCACAATCATCACCACGAACAACCACCAAGAAACATCAACTTTGATCACCACCACGAAGAAACAACTCCCACAACAACGTCCATGTCCACGTTGTCAATCACAAGATACTAAATTTTGTTACTACAACAACTAGACTCGTGGTGGCGTTCTCCGTAACATCCCTGTTGGGGGTGGTACTCGTAAAAACACTAAAAGACAAAAACTCATCAACCCCACAACTTCGGGTTATGTTACCACTTACCTTTCGAGTGGGTACCAGAACTTTAGTCATATCGCTTGCATCTTCTTAGGAAATGTGATGGGCCCGTTTAAAGGAAATGGGTTTATGTGCCCTTGGAGGTTCTTTGGGTTTGAGGATGGTGTTTGGCCTTTTTGTGGCAGTTAATGTAGTGTCTTAGCTTTGATTGTAGTGGTTTATGTACCTCTCTTTTGGTGAATGGTGGTAAATTTAACTGATATTTTTGTTACTTGTTATCTTTTCGCAGTAATTACCCAAAATTGCCCAAATTGACAATTCTGTTTGACTCTTGCACATGAATGTACATACCCAAAATTACCCAAAATTGACATTTGACTTTTGCAAATGAATGTACATGCACACAATTACCCAAAATTTCCTAATCTGATAGTTTTTCATTTACTGCAATTACTCCATCTTGCCCAGCTCCATTTTTTGCAAGCACTTCATTTGGCTCAATCCCGCTGCGACACGATCATATGGAATCACAACCCCATCACAAACTAATGTTCACCATCATCACCATCAACATCGATGCTTTGCAAACATTTCTTCAAACAATGCTCTCAAGTGGAACCTGCATTGAAACTAATTGGTTCACAAAAATAGCATACATCTCAATTTGCTTCAGCCCATTTCCTGGTGAGCCATCAAGTTCGTCCAATGCTTGATCAATTTCAGCAAACATGTCACTAATCTCTTCAGGCTCTTCAGGTACATCAACTAAATGGTATGGACCATCTTGCCATTCAACATCTATTCCTTGATCCACCTCTTCATCACTAATCCAAGTGTGAAGATCTCATTCCTTTCCACTAATGGTAACACCATCATCTGTGTCATAATCCACATCATGAAAATCCATCTCTTCTGTGACAACCCGTACTTTCAGGTCATTTCTCGAAACAATTCATGCTTCACTATTTCAACTTTTATCGTAAACTAGGTTTACGTGTTCCAAATTCGCGTAACCTTAATGGTTTAGCGGCGAATTCATGATCATATCATCACGAACATTTCATATGGACTAAGTTTAGTCTACATTTCATTAGCATCATTTGCATCATGTTAGTTCATTCATGACTTTGCATTTCACTTTAAACGCGTAAATTTTATATTAAATAAACGTTATCGCGTGAGTTATTATTTTGAACATTTCATCCGCTACTTCCAAAAATGATCCCGACATATTTTTATACTTACATTTAGCTTATAAAAACAATATTTTGAGTTTACCTAGTGTTTTAAATTTATTTTGTATATAAATCGTTAAATTTATATTATTACGACGCTTTTCTTAAAAACTACACGATAATTATTTTATCACTCAAATTTTACAAGGAATGTATTTTTACAATTTTTATGACTACAATATATTACTTTGATCCATTGAAACTTATTTTTAGTCCATACTACTTTAATTTCACAACTATATACAAGTTACACCATATTTCACCTAACTACATTTTCCTACAAACAATTACTTACAATACAAAAAAAGATATTTGTTGACAAATATCCCCCAAAACCGGCCATGTGGGGGGGTGGTGCATTAATTGATTGGTTAAAAATTTCTACAAGTATAGATCTATACTCAACTTACACTTACACACTTCATTCATTCAAAATAATTATTCAAGTTAGTCAAATTTCTCTCCTCATTCTTTCTTTGTCTCAAAACCGGCCAAGACTCAAGATATAGAAGATTTCATCAAAAATTTTGCAACCTCAAGTATATACAATCTAGATCACACTCTTATTAAGGTTTTGAAATAAAAACCTATGGTGTTTAGGTTAAACCTAGTTCTTATCACCTCATCATAGTTTACTTGTAAGCATATCATTTACATTTTTCATCTTTCCTTATCATTTCATAAGTATTTCATTATTTCCTTAGCAAGCATGCAAGACTTGTGTATATTTATACCATTTTTACATTGATTTTTAGAGTTATATATATAAAGGTCATCCTATAATTATCCCCTTGTTATATATTGGTCTTGATGATGTCTAGGAACCCATGACACCCTAAGAAGGTGTATGGTAGGATTAGATTAGCTTTGGAGTTGATTTGAAGGGATTGGAATAGGTTTAGTACGAGAAAAACTATTTTCGACAAGTATATAAAGTGGTCTGATCTTGTTTTGTTTTTCTGGAAAATCCGACAGTAGGCAATGAATGGCCTAGATATTTAGAAAATATACTTTAAAACGAATCGGGCAGCTTGAACGGATTAAAACGGAGTTATAACGAAGAAGTTATGAATTTTCAAGTTTGACGACGAAATATATACGTCCGAAAATTTCAGCACACTATTTTGTTTAGATACGAGTCAAAAACGAGTCTTAAGCTTTATAAATTATTTCGACTTATCAAAAATATATTAGTATACCTTGATACGAAGGACGTATAATCATAGAAAACGGTTTGAAACGACTAAGATATACAAGTTTTCATAAACTTGCCGTAACTATTATTTTTAGAAAAACTATATTTATTTTTCGAGACAAGTGTTACGGTAAATAAAACGACCATGTTGAAGGCTATTTTTAACTATGACGTAGAACTTTTGTAACGGATGTCTTCTAATAAAATTAAGATCATCAAGCATATTTTCCAAAACGACCAACCGTTTGTATAGCGGAGTTGTAATAAATTATTTACGGTTGCTTAAACTTTGCCGAAACTCACTTTTTAAACAACATTTGGACAAAATCACCATATTTAACCTCTATTATCTTTATGTTCGAGACTCTATGTGAAAACTCATGTACTAAAACTTCTAGATTTTGATACAAGCTTTTCAAAACCATTGAGTTTGTTTCCTAACGTTCGACGTACACCATTTTACGACTAGTTTTTCGAAGCCATTTTTGTCATTTTCATGAAATTTCCGACGACATTATTTTACGACGAAAAGTTAAAATTTCACAATAAATCATTAAGAAACTATTGTAGGATGACATTTTGACGTAAATACTTGTAAAGTAATTTAAGATTGGTCAAGACGTCAAAAGAGTATTTTTCGACGATAAGTATTATTTTCAAAACTTACAAATGGTATAAATAACATACGAAATGCATGCATAACATTGCATCATAACTCATTACATATCATATCATTCGTAATAGGTCCAGATTAAAGTTTCACATTATACCTCGGTGTACCCACTTTTGTCATCGTAATCATTGCAACAGGTGAGTTCATAGCCCCACTTTTACTCTTTTAAACTGTTTTACAAACTCTTGGGGGAGATACATGCTACATTTTAATCGACACAAATGCTTTGAACTAATGCTATATCCGAATGTTTTATTGTCACTTCAAGTATTTGCCATGTTCAAGTCCTACATCATGAACCATTAGTCACTTAGCGTGAAGCGAATATTGTGAATAGGCCTATTGAATTAACACTCCCGCCTTATTATTGACCCAGTTAGGGAAATCGGCGCACTATATTGAACCGTAAGGTAATTTGGCAAGTTACCTATTAGGGCTGCGATGAAACGATGATTACCAATTTTTATTGGTGCGATGTTACGCTTTGGTGTCATGAACGTGAAATAAATCTGATTTTGTTTTCAACGATGAGTGTGAACCATTTAACTCACACTACGATGATTGTGTTCAAACGAATTAATTAAACCTATGGATTTCACTCAACCTTTGTGTTGACCTTTTTGAGCATGTTTTTTATCTCGGGTATCTAAGGCATACTCATCATGGCATGGTTAAGGAACCCCTTTTGATGCTTGGCGTCGACTTACATCATTATACATTATGGCACTTTCTTTCAAAACCATCGTTTGGACTTGTAATATATATTTATATTTCGAAACTTTATATAAACTTTTGGGACCTATACTTTGTAAACTCTGATATTTTATTAAATCAAACGATGTATTTTCCAAACGACACTTTAGGTCGCTCAATATAACTGTGATTGTGATGCTATGACGCTCAATCCCGGGAATTCCATTCATTGCAAAGCAGGTAATTTGGGGTGTGACAGATTGGCATCAGAGCTTCGGTTATAGAGAACTAGGTTGCATCATTGACCTAGACTATAACTACATCATCATAGCATCTCATCATTTCATCACAAGTGCATATTCACTTTACATGCGGTTTATCATTACATTTTTCGGAGTTGTTTACTTTCATTTCAAAATCGATTGTCACATTGATGCCTTCAAATACCCATCCCATCATACTCGCATCACTTTGACATGGAGAATGCCCTGTCATTCCCTATCACAATTTTAACATTAGTTGACTCAACACCAAACATCATATGAGTCGATTAGTCCAAGCATTGCATAGTTACTCATAAATTATACATAGCGATCACACATGTCTAATTCAGGGAAGAATCATGCAATGAAGGGAGTAGTAGGCTTATATGTGTAAGCAATCCATGACTGACCAAATTTTCAAAAGACCCATTACTCAAACCGATTTAGCCTAATCTCATGACAGTTCTTGTTTGATGAGTTGTGAGATTAAGTAAAAATCGGTTACCTAAAAGTCTTTTGAAGGTTTTGCTCGAGAATGGGAAAGTTTTCCACATCAAACCCTAACCTGAGAGACTAACGAATTAATGGGGACGAATTCCTTTGGTGGTAGAATATGTGACAACCGTACTTTCAGTCATTTCGAAACAATTCATGCTTCACTATTTCAACTTTTATCGTAAACTAGGTTTTGCGTGTTCCAAATAGCGTAACCTTAATGGTTTAGGCGGCTAATTCATGATCATATCATCACGAACATTTCATATGGACTAAGTTTAGTCTACATTTCATTAGCATCATTTGCATCATGTTAGTTCATTCATGACTTTGCATTTCACTTTAAACGCGAGTTTATATTAAATAAACGTTATCGCGTGAGTTATTATTTTGAACATTTCATCCAGCTACTTCAAAAATGATCCGACATATTTTTATACTTACATTTAGCTTATAAAACAATATTTTGAGTTTACCTAGTGTTTTAAATTTATTTTGTATATAAATCGTTAAATTTATATTATTACGACGCTTTCTTAAAAACTACACGATAATTATTTTATCACTCAAATTTTACAAGGAATGTATTTTTACAATTTTTATGACTACAATATATTACTTTGATCCATTGAAACTTATTTTTAGTCCATACTACTTTAATTTCCCAACTATATACAAGTTACACCATATTTCACCTAACTACATTTTCCCTCACTGAAACAATTACTTACAATACAAAAAATATTTGTTGACAAATATCCCCCAACCGCCATGTGGGGGTGGTGCATTAATTGATTGGTTAAAAATTTCTACAAGTATAGATCTATACTCAACTTACACTTACACACTTCATTCATTCAAAATAATTATTCAAGTTAGTCAAATTTCTCTCCTCATTCTTTCTTTGTCTCAAAACCGGCCAAGACTCAAGATATAGAAGATTTCATCAAAAATTTTGCAACCTCAAGTATATACAATCTAGATCACACTCTTATTAAGGTTTTGAAATAAAAACCTATGGTGTTTAGGTTAAACCTAGTTCTTATCACCTCATCATAGTTTACTTGTAAGCATATCATTTACATTTTTCATCTTTCCTTATCATTTCATAAAATATTTCATTATTTCCTTAGCAAGCATGCAAGGACTTTGTGTATATTTATACCATTTTACATTGATTTTTAGAGTTATATATATAAAGGTCATCCTATAATTATCCCCTTGTTATATATTGGTCTTGATGATGTCTAGGAACCCATGACACCCTAAGAAGGTGTATGGTAGGATTAGATTAGCTTTGGAGTTGATTTGAAGGGATTGGAATAGGTTTAGTACGAGAAAAAACTATTTTCGACAAGTATATAAAGTGGTCTGATCTTGTTTTGTTTTCTGAAAATCCGACAGTAGGCACGAATTTTGGCCTAGATATTTAGAAAATATACTTTAAACGAATCCGTATGCTTGAACGATTTAAAACGGAGTTATAACTTAAGAAGTTATGAATTTTTCAAGTTTGACGACGAAATATATATCGTCCTAAAATTTTCAAAGACACTATTTTTGTTTAGTACTTCGAGTCAAAACGAAGTCTTAAGCTTTATAAATTATTTCGACTTATCAAAAATATATTAGTATACCTTGATAACGGCTAAGGACTTATAATAATGTAGAAAACGGATTTGAAACTAATTAAGATATACACGCTTTCATAAAATTGCCGTAACTATTATTTTTAGAAAAACTATATTATTTTTTACGAGACAAGTGTTACGGTAACCAAAACGACCATATTGAAGGCTATTTTTAACTATGACGTAGAACTTTTTGTAACGAGATGTCTTCTAATAAAATTTAGATCATCAAGCATATTTTCCAAAACGACCAACCGTTTGTATAGCGGAGTTGTAATAAATTATTTACGGTTGCTTAAACTTTGCCGAAACTCACTTTTTAAACAACATTTGGACAAAATCACCATATTTAACCTCTATTATCTTTATGTTCGAGACCTCTATGACTAAAACTCATGTACTAAAACTTCTAGATTTTGATACAAGCTTTTCAAAACCATTGAGTTTGTTTCCTAACGCTCGACGCATTAACCATTTTAATACGACTAGTTTTTCGAAGCCATTTTTGTCATTTTATGAAATTTCAACGACATTATTTTACTTACCTAAAAGTTAAAATTTCACAATAAATCATTAAGAAACTATTGTAGGATGACATTTTGACGTAAATACTTGTAAAGTAATTTAAGATTGGTCAAGACGTCAAAAGAGTATTTTTCGACGATAAGTATTATTTTCAAAACCGCAAATGGTATAAATAACATACGAAATGCATGCATAACATTACATCATAACTCAGTACATATCATATCATCTAATAGGTCCGCATTAAAGTTTCACATTATACCGTGTACCCACTTTTGTCATCATAATCATTGCAAATGTGAGTTCATAGCCCCACTTTTACTCTTTAACTGTTTTACAAACTCGAGATACATGCTACATTTTTAATCTAACACAAATGCTTGAACTATATGCTATATCCGTAAGTTTTATTGTCACTAAGTATTTGCCATGTTCAAGTCCCTACATCATGAACCATTAGCACTTGCGAAAAGAGCCGCCAATATTGAATAGGCTATTGGAATTAACACTGGCCTTATCAATCTGAGCTAGTGGGAAATCGAAGCGCACTATATTTGAACCAAGAAGGTAATTTGGCAAGTTTACCTATTAGGGCGGCGATGAAACGATGATTACCAATTTTTATTGTGCGATACACGCTTTGGTGTCATGAACTTAGTGAAATAAATACGATTTTGTTTTCAACGATGAGTGTGAACCATTTAACTCACACTACGATGATTGTGTTCAAACGAATTAATTAAACCTATGGATTTCACTCAACCTTTGTGTTGACCTTTTTGAGCATGTTTTATCTCAGGTATCTAAGGCATACTCATCATGGCATGGTTAAGGAACCCCTTTGAGTCGCTGGGCGTCGACTACATCATTGTACACATTATGGCACTTTCTTTTCAAAACCATCGTTTGGACTTGTAATATATTTATATTTCCCGCAAACTTATAAACTTTTGGGACCTATACTTAAACTCGAATTTTTATTAAATCAAACGATGTATTTTCCAAACGACACTTTAGGTCGCTCAATATAACTGTGATTGTGATGCTATGACAGCCAATCCCCGTGAATTCCATTCACGCAAAAATGTAATTTGGGGTGTGACATCTTCTCAGATATTCTAGGAATCCTCACTTGAACTCTCCACCCCAAACTCCTGGTCAATCTCTTCTAATAACCTCCTGAATTGAAACTCATCACTCAGCCTTTTTATATGATTTGCAACCATTTTTTCTATACAAAATGTTGGTGGGAACTCATTGTCACAATCAAAGATCATAAACAGGTCCAGTCTTCCCATGTTGGCTTGTCGGAATCCGTTATCAGCATATGTAAAGTCACAGTTGTTTTGAATTTAAAACAACTTTGGCAAACAACAATTGTGGTGGTTACAACTTTCAGTTTATTTCAACTAAGCATTACATATTTTATTTTACCTGTTTATAATCGTTGTTAAAAAACATACTTTCATGTACATAGTTTTGTAGTATAAGTGCCTTTTGTGATAGAATAGAGTATAAAGAATGTCCTAATTAAAGTGTTTGATGTTGGAGCAATCAAAGATATAGGTGTTTTATTGCGGTCTATTAACGATAATTGTTGTAAATAGTGACAACTATTGTTTAATAATTAGTAAACGATAATGAAAGTAAATCCTAACATTAATTGTATTCTTAGTTGTTCAAACGGGAACACAAGACTTTGATGTTTGAAATAGTTGGAAACAAACATTTAAAGCCAAAAACCTAGCATACCAACTATTTTTATTTCCCTAATTTTCTGAACGATGAACACTACTCCAGCTTGATAGTCATCGTGGAACCTCCAATATTCTAATCAGACTCATCCGTAAACTTTCTTTCCTTCTTTATTTTAGGTGTACAACCGTCCTCGACAGTGTCTGGATCATCATCCTCAATAACTCAAGTATTCCGCATCGAAGTCTTCAAATCCAAGCTAAAGCAATGTAAATAAATGGTATGTTAATGCAAAACTTGATTTAATCGGATATGAAAACGATAATTGTTAGCCAACCTTTTTTCCCTTTATATCCTCATAGATTTAGCCGGGGTAGAGACAAGGGGTTCTTTTTACCAATCTCTTCAAGGGCGAGCTTTTTCTGTAAGGTCGCAGCAGTTTGCTTGAATCGGCACCCTCATCCACTGTATGGGTTGGATTGATCTTCCAACATGTAAAGCTCTCAAACGTCCCATGCCCATAGTATCTGCTGGATTTCAGCTTAAATGTGTGTGTGGTACCAATGAGATTTGCTATCGTTCGAGGCACATTCGGATAGTCATCAGAAACTTGCAACATATAGTAAGTGGCTGATATGGCATATATTTACGTTATGAAATATAAATGTACCTCATCCTCCGATTCCATTATTGACTCAACTGAGCACCCAACCAACTCTGTTAAACATTCATCAAACAACACAACAACAACAACAGACTATGTTCCATCTCCATTAACATCAAGTTCAAGCCTATATCTGTGAGGGAGACAATGTACAGGTTAGGTAAGTTACATTCGATATTTAATATTGGTTGGCGTTGGGTTTTCTACCAAGCAACGTGACTTTAAGACTGGGTATGAAATGGGCTTGTCACATGAATCACACCAAAACTTCCCTTCTTTATGGGTAGTACCTTTCCTACACTTAATGTCACCGCACGACGGGTAGTTCCACCTTTTTCGAGTCCTAACACCATTGATTCTAACTTTGCAGTTGTAGGTCAAAGGCTGCATAAACAGAGGATTTATAAGTTGGATGACACTGGCTAATAGCACACCACGGGAAATGCGAAAATAGTAACTTACTGTTGGGATTTAATACTCATAACAATTATATAAATCAAATAACATCATCAAAGCATGCAGCGGAAGTAATTAGGAATAATACATGTAAGTAATTAACCTAATAAGAAAATGCGCATCTTTTAGCAATTCAAGAATCAAACGGTAATTGAACAAGAACTAAAACCCAAAACCCTAACTTTAGGGTTTATGTAATTCAACCCAAAGGAGATCGACCACCAAGGAATACACAAGCTCAAGCGTGCTTGTCCTCCGTTCTTGTACACATGTACTATTAGCGATTTGATGTGAAAAGCTAGTTCCTTGAATCACAAATAAAACCAAACACATGTTTCTTGAGTTTGAAATCAAACCCTATGGGAGGGTTGGAACCGACGCCAAAAACAAGAGAGAAGAGAGGGAGAAGAAATTAGGTTATTGGTAATCCAAGGTTAGGAGAATAATGAATACAAGGGATTGTATTTATAGTTTCTCAAAACTTGATGACCAAGAAAAGCCTCCCTTGGGCTTTTGAGAACCCACGATCGCCAAGCATTCCCAAGGGGATTCTAGATCCTTCTTGTCCACTAATTTCATTCTTAGTCCTCTTAGTTTACATTTAACCGACCGCTAGTCAAAACCCCGCTAAATATTAACTATCGTTATGTTTTATTTCGTGACTAATAATTAATAATAATAACGCTTTATTTATATTAATTATTTACATCAATTCTCATACGTAATGTGTGCAATCCTCAAATCTCGAAGTTTGAATCCACATACTATTATTTAAATATCCATAAAACCTTTCCGCTCCCACTTGGATATTACTAAATATAGTAATGACATTGGTTAGTCTAGCTTTCACACGCCAATGCCCCCAGATCGAATCGAGTATGGTCTCCTGGAAAAAACCATTTAATGATTCATCATATTTACTTATCCTTTTGTTACTAATACTACATTAACTATGAATATGGATCAAATCATTTCATAAATTAATATTCTGTTTCGTTGTTTGATTGGACAAGATTACCAAATCATCCTAACGTATTCCGATAGATCTTGGGTAAGGCCTTACAAACATCTTGCCAACCTACGAGGGGCCCAATATAGTATTATACTATGAAATAAATTCAAAGGAACAAATTCTCTTGACTACAAACATAACTCATGAACTTTGCAACACTTCCTAAAATAGCCCCTTATAACTACCGCCATTTGATAGCGTTAGACTATCTTACACAAATGCACTACATTCATATAAGTTATTCGTATCTCAAGTCTGAGGATAAACACTTCATGATATACTAAATGACAAAGATCCATAAAGTATCATCATGTAAAGTTGGGATGAGTCCTATATTCAATTCATTGAATATCATGTGAATCTCGTATGTCCCACGCATCAATATACTTTAAAAGTATATTCTACCAAAACTCCGATTTGTCTTAATTCAATGACATTCCCACATCATTGATCGACAACGGACTATTTAGAATAACATAAGTTATTCACGGATTAAACATGCAAATATAGGATATAATATTAAGAAAATGAAAAATAAACATAACCAATATTTTATTTCATTTAAACAATATTTGTTCAAAACATCCCTTATCCAAATACTAAATAGATCAATGCATGATAATAATGGTTAATGAATTATGTCTCAAGTAATGACAATCATACTTGTTGACAAGGCATAATTTCAACTAACTTTGATCTATCGGAATTTTGAGAATACTTATTTCAAGAATTCGTCTAGTGAAGTTCTTGGATGTGTGCATTCAAAATATCTTGATATTGCCACATAATATTTCATAAAGTGTGTGACATCCTTAAACACCAATTTATGACAATCAAACTTTCAAAATTTTTTTAAAGTTTAAAGTATTCTTATTCTTTATTGTATAATGCAACTATGCTCTTAGTTGAGCACAACTAGTTCACATGGCCATTTACAAGGATGAAATCCTCCCATGACTAGTATTGAGTGTCATCTCAATTATACCAGCATCATTGTATACTAACAACAATATGCTCTTTCAGAACTTCAATATATCTACAAGTAATAAGTTTGATGCCTTCCAAACTTTCAAGTTTGTTGGCTATGACAATTACGCAACAATTGTTGTATTGCTCATCCATAGAATTTTGAGAGCAAATCCAAGCTGAGGAATGTAATTCTAAATTCAAACATATTCCATTAGAATATTCATTACACTAGTTATCTAATAACTTCATTAGATATCAATGTTGTCAAATCATCTTGCATTCAAGCATGATACAACAATGATGTACATGAAAAATCCTTGTGTCAAACTAAGATTTCATTCATGTTCTACATATCCATTTTCCAAATGATATATCATGTTTTATTAGACTCATTTATTTACCGACATGTTTATAAAATATATTTCCAAGGTTGTATGTCTTATTTTCTAAATCTTTCAAGTGAAGTTCCATTCCAAACCATAACTTAACATTTTATCTTAGATGGAATGTTACTACCCACATCATATAAGATTTTAAAGAAAATAAACATAATACTCCCACTAGCTTTCAGAATACATAAATTATCTTATTTTAATTTTAAACCAAAACTTGGATTTAATAGTTAAACATAAGAATCATCTCCTAGATGCATGCATATATCCATTAATGGATTCTTGCCTTTTGTACATTTCCAAAGATTATATGAATTCATAAAACTCCTTTGTATTACTTATCGTCCTCGCAAAAGTAATCACACAACAAAGAGTTTTTGATATTCATTGTCAGATTTCATATAAATGAAATTAAGTATGACAATCATAATCATTATATATTTAATGTGCCAAGGAAAGAATATTCAATCACAGTTAATCGCTTAAGTGTGATTAATAATCTTTATCACAAGTCATGCATTAAACACATGTACAATTTTGTCCATATGATTTCTACACAAAGATTAAAACCACTAGGGTTTTCTTTCTTTTTGAAGAAACTCATCTTTATTAAGATAAACCAAGTTTACAAAGTTGATTATCTCTTTGAACAGCATCTTGTCATTCATAGTATGAATAATTTACCACAATTCAATATTAGTTAAATGCATCATCATGATTAACAGGTTTACCATAATCCTCGAACTCATATATCTCAAGACATCAATTTATTATCCGAGAATCCCACGGATCTATGAATGAGAATTCCACCATCTTGAGGTCTATCAGATTTGACCTCATTATGATATTTACTAGTGTGTTTTAGAAGATTATGTGTTTTGTAATTTAATCTCTTCAAGATCTAAACAAAACTCCCACTTGCTTTTGTAATTTAAAGACTATCTATAAATACTTTAGCAATTAGAACAACACTAAATTGTTTTCTTTTTGGATATTACAAACACATTGACGTTCAAAATCTTGTTCGTTAATAACCTACTCAATAAGTAGTTTTAACAAATCAGAACTTCAATATAAGACTCAATGTGATTCATCACATTCCATACTAAAATGGTGTCTTATTAATCTTCTATGTTTGAGTTTTATTAAGTATATCCAATCAATACTCAATTTTCTAACCTTGATAACTTTTGGAAGAAAAGAAGATATAGTTATCTTGAATCAAACAATGTAACAAATGTTTGATTCTTCTAACTCAACATTCTTTATACATACAGTATTTCATTAGAATTAATATTGTAAGACAATCTAACAATATTTAAGATAAACATATTCTTTTTGGCCTACCTATTTACCAACTAAATCAACTTAATGGTATAATAGAATATCCAAGCCAATTGCATGTTTTATAACATAAGTATTCTTTGACCAAGTCAAAAGACATAACAGTTATAGTATCTTACTTTATATTATAAGTCTTTAAAAGACTTCATGTTTGTGAGTTTACACAGAAACACATAACCATGTAAAATTTAAAGTTATTATGAACACCACGCCATGGTTTCAATTAATTAATTTTCAAGTTAATATACTACTCTATTTATTTATGTCATTCTAAAAATAAATAAATATTTAAGATAGTATTACTTTATTTAATTATGTCATTTCATGAAGTGTCCAACTTAAGAAACTGTAAGAGCATCCACGCCCGATCCCACAACAAGTGAAGATTTACCTTGAGATTACAATCTAGCCAAGATCTCACTTAAACTAAAATGTAACTACAAGTGTTTCTATATTTTGAATGACATAATATCTCACTTAAAAGTAGTCTATGCTATAATCTTGACACATGTTCTAAACAAGTCAATCTTATTAGAACGTTAATCTCTTACCTTACGATCAAGAGAATCCATTAATCAAATTTGTATGTGTTGTTCCTTGCACACAAATACTTCTCCCACTTGTGCATAGAACAACACCATATAGCACACAAACAAAATACACTTGCGCTTTGTTTATGTGAACAATATGATAGTGTCATAGATATATAAGCATTACAAGTAGATGTAGGAGCACTTAATTATCAAGGAAACGTTCACGACTATCCTTGAGAATATAAATGTCTACATTTTTGAACGTAATATATTATTTCAAGAAAATCTAGAAATAATCTAAGTTACTACCAAGATAATAACTCTTGTATCTCCCACTGAATTAGACAACGTTACAATAATGTCTTATTCAGTAATACACCATACTCCCAATGGATTTGACAACATTGTAAGTGTTTCATTAACCAAGGAAAATAGCTGTTATTACGCTTGCTACCCCTTTGTAAGACCATTCGTAACAATTACTTAGGTAATAAAAGAGTGTATTCTACTTTGTAGATGATGAATCATCCATCATGCTATTAACTTGAAAAATTGAGCATGCAATTTCTTCCTTAATAGGTCTACCATCGACATTATGATGTATAGCACCTTCAATTGGTCAAAACAAACCAACTAGATAAAATATACTAGTTTGTCTTTTACCAATTTTGCGGTAATTAGTCTAGATTCTAATGTAATAACTCATATAATGTCAAACATGTTTTCTAGTTGACCAAAATGTCATATAAGAATTCAATCACCAACAGAGGGTAATGAGATCTCTTAAGGAAAACATGGTGTGCAATTTTCTTAACTATTAAAGTTGCTATGAGTTATATTAGAATGCAGACAATTCTAATATTCCTAACATACCTTTCTCAATCATGAAAAGGAATAGGATTGAGTCTCACTCTTCTTCCATGGAAAAGAGTTTATGTTTGTATTTTAGTAAATTGTTCTTGATCAAACATTTATTTGAAAACAGAACTAGATCAATTTACCAAAGCCCAAACTACATTTACGGTTTAATGTTGCATTAATACAATCAAAAGAATTAACAAAATTCAATTTTAGTATTTTCGATAATTAAATCTTTCAAGAAAATAAAATACCCTTGGTCAATATTCATATTAACCATAGAATTTTCCTTGAATCTAGGACCCTCATTATCATAGTTTCACCACATCAGTTGATCTGCTAGTGATGAAAGTATAGAATAGGTAATTGTCGAAGAACAATAATTGACAAACAAGTTTGCAATTCCTAGATAATATGGGATTTACAATTTTGCCAAAACAATTAATGCAAAATGTAAGCATGTTTGATCCCATCTTATGCCTTAAGTCATAGGTCTCACTAACTAACTTAATTAAGTTGTCTAACTTAGAAACTGCAAATCATAAAGCTGAGGTCTCACACAACAAAATAATTCACCTTGTCATTGTAATCTAGATCAAGGTCTCACATAACTAAATTACAACTTCAAGTGTTTCATATCATTAGATGGCATAAACTTAAATTTTAAAGGGTACAATTTTTTATGTATAATCAAAACTTATGTATAAAGAAGCATGCATACAACTTTATAACACAAAATTTTCGAAAAAAAAAACTTGTATTTTAATTGCTAAGATTAAATTCTACAAAGTTTTAATCGATACGTTGAGAAACTTACAACTTTGCACTAAGATGCTTCGTACATAGAATGGTTATACTAGGTAGCTCTAATCGAACTCACAGAGGCGCAGGGACTGTAAGCTAGAAGCATAACCTTAGACATCCTTTCAAGTAGACTGTGCGCACTTCTTTAACCCCTTTAGTTTGTTCTAGTGGGTGAGCCGTTCTAACCATTTAGTACAATTGCATCAATCGATTAAAAGTTCAAGAATAATTCTTAGATAACAAATCAGTTTTGCCATTATTTAGTCCATTTAATTTTCTATTCATAAAAACCCTTTTGCTTACTAACATGTCAAAACAATATATAAACAAAAAGCATTTTAATAAAAATTAAACACACTCAAATAATATAAACATATAACTAAACAATTTTAACATATGTAAAAACAATTAGCCACATGCATAATTATTTCAATAAACTCTAATAAACAATTCTAGGCGTAAATAAATGCATACATTAACTAGTGCTTTCATCTCAAGGTAGATGAGCCACATACATCGACAAGTCGATTGCGTAAGCCAAAGTTAATAGTATACCAATTAGCACATAACGAATTTTTATTAGTTATAATTGAGGTCTTCCCCAATTCATTAATTATTAAATAAAAAGAACATGTATGTATCACTTAACAATTAATCAATAAACAATAAACAATACTCCATGGCAAAACATGCATGTTCCACCATGGATTCCGCATAACAATTATCACCCAAGATACGCATATTACATGGCACATAACAATTATTCATTAATTAACCACATAAAATTAGCATGCTACCTAGGGTTTCTACAAGTTTTACAAAATTAAAACCTAATTAAATAAAATAAAGGGTAATCGACCCCCTATTAAAAAAAATTGTTTCAATTCAAAACCCTAGAAACCATAAAAAGCATGCATATAATCATAAAGATTCAATTTTTATGTGTTTCGATAATTAATTACATCATATTAACGTCATGTGATGCCACCGTTGGGATTTAATACTCATAACAATTATATAAATCAAATAACATCATCAAAGCATGCAAATGGAAGTAATTAGGAATAATACATGTAAGTAATTAACCTAATAAGAAAAAGCGCGTATCTTTAGCAATTCAAGAATCAAACGTTAATTGAACAAGAACCAAAACCCAAAACCCTAACTTTAGGGTTTATGTAATTCAACCCAAAGAGAGATCACCACCAAGGATATACACAAGCTCGCTGCTTGTCCTCCGCTTCTACACACGCATTATTAGCGATTTGATGTGAAAAGCTAGTTCCTTGAATCACAAATAAAACCCAATACTTGTTTCTTGAGTTTGCAAAATCAAAACCTATGGGAGGGTTGGAACCGATCGCCAAAAACAAAGAGAGAGGAGAGGAGAAGAAATTAGGTTAATTGGTAATCCAAGGTTAGGAGAATAATGAATACAAGGGATTGTATTTATAGTTTCTCAAAACTTGATGACTAAGAAAGTCCTCCCTTGGGCTTTTGAGAACCCACGACGACCAAGCATTCCCAAGGGATTCTAGATCCTTCTTGTCCACTAATTTCATTCTTAGTCCTCGTAGTTTACATTTAACGACCGTTAGTCAAACCCCGTTAAATATTAACTATCGTTATGTTTTATTTCGTGACTAATAATTAATAATAATAACGCTTTATTTATATTAATTATTTACATCAATTCTCATACGTAATGTGTGCAACTCAAGTCTCGAGTTCGAATCCGGACATACTATTATTTAAATATCCATAAAACCTTTCACTTACATTGTTCTTCCGGTTACGGGCCCATAGTAGCAGATTCTCCAATGTCCCATATTTTGGTACGGACATGTCAACTGGCAAAGCAACCTTATTCAATTCCATATGACTGTGAGACAGAATCATGGTTGATGTTAGCACAACGTAAACATGGAGCAACACATGCATAAAATCTATATAAAAGCTAAACAGGATTACCTTGTTTCAGCTTTAAGATCTTTGAGTGCAGGGATCTCAGGATCATCGTAAATTGATGTGGAAGAGCTGCTCGACAGATAAAGCTTATCTGAAAGGTAAAAAAAACACATGTTCTATTAATACTTTACTTTATGGATAACATTTGCTAATAGTTCTTAGCTTACGTACTGTTGTAATCTTTAACATTCATTGATGTCATGACGATCGGGACACAGGTACAGCATGCTTTGTCTTTTTCTCTATAAGCATGTCTCCCAAGCTTCCTTACAACGTCACTCGAATTGATTGCTCACTGTGACCAAAAAATCACAAACTGATTAGTGATCCATGGTATATGGTAAGCGATAGACGTAAGAAATTAGATTTACGCATAAATACTTTGCTGCAACGCACTAACCTTTGGTTTTCCAGATAAAAATCAAGGGTTCGGGAGCCTAAGTTGTGCTGAATTGTCCTACCGTACATTCGTCACGTAACTGGCTACATATGCACAGTAATGATCTACATATCAGAATGGCTGCATAACCATACTGCCAAAAGGCAACAAAAATATTGTTAAAAAAGACCTTACCAACCAAGTACTTATTATCTGTAGGTTCTAGGCTTGCCAAATCTTCAAGCTCAAAAGGGCATCTCTCAAAACATCCATCCTTAACAGTAACTTTCTTTGTCGTTGTTTTCCCATCAAATTTCGAGCATGAAGGGATCCCTTTTCATAACCCGATACTCATCCTTATTAGACTGGACTACAAAGTCTTTAATAGAATATATTAACCCTTCTTTCAACTTGACAAAATTATGAGCTATGTGGTTCCTTGCAGTACAGTGCATTGAGATACCCTACAAAATAGTCAAGCAACATTAGAACTAAAGCCTATTTCTCAAATACCGAGTTTAAGTATGCTTTATATTGGAATCAGACACTACAAAATATGTGCCAGATAGCGTCCGGTAACGGCATTGACATGTTGGCCCAGTTTTACGGATCTTTAATCAAAATATACCAAAAGTATGAAATAATCTCTATTTTCTTATAAATATGTCATCATAGTAATCGATACATGTTCTACTCTATTTATACAAAGTGAAACGGTACATAGTGAACCGTTGTGTCGGTTAAAGGATATGGCGCTTATGTTTGTAACCGTCATATAACCCGTTTTGTAAATCGCTATTTGGCGTTATTTCCAACAGTTGACTTTTCCATGTTGACTTTGACTTTTGTTAACCGGGTCGCTTTGTGGTGTGTTGACTCGGGTCGATTGGGTATTCAGATGGGTCGCATTGGGATTAACCCAATATTCTCCCCTTAATCACAATCGCCGCGACGTAGATCTTAAGTCTTTTGTAGTCGTCTCACATAACTCCATTTTGCTTCTTTCTGTATCTCTCACTGCTTCGCATTCTCTCGCGGTTTGCTC
>OU343225.1:12904749-12976323 GCA_910596185.1 Chrysanthemum makinoi | reverse complement strand
ATTATAATTTATACCTTCTTTCCTACTTTTCTAAATAGATTATAGTCTAAAAGTGTTCAATAATTCAATTTACTTTACTTGTTAAACTAATCAAAGGGTATGTTTTGAAATGCCACTAATGAAATGTATGTTTCCTTGAAATCATGTAGAATTGTAGATGGCTCGTATGTTTTGAGACATTTAAGACTCATGTTATGTAATATTATTCCGCTAAATCGTTAATTTAACGTATTGAAACTTGATTTTTTTGTGTTTTATTATTATTTTGGTGTTTGAAATTTGAACTTTGTCATTTTTAAGAGGATATTATATGAATTTATCTTTGCGTTGAGTGAAATGTAAAACAATTTGACTTTATTTTGTTTACAAATATGACAAATTGGTAGGATCGTAGGATCGCGATCCGATCCTACGATCTCGATCTTGCAAAAACAAAAACGATCCTACACTGGATCGCGATCTTGACAGCCTTGCTCAAAGTTATCTTCATCTCCATATCAGTTACTCAAAGTTAAGAACCTTTGACCTTGGGCTGACTCCAAATCTCGAGACATTATCTCTTGAGTATTGTGCTGATTTTGTAGAACTTCACGTGTCTGTTGCATGTCCAAATCTCAGATCCCTCAACCTTTGGTACTCAAGTTTGAGGAGCCTTGGCTTAGAGCTGATTCCCAATCTTGAGTGGTTAGATGTTCGTGGATGTGAGAAGTTGGTAGAATTTAACGCTCCCGTTGGATGTCAAGTGGTTGTTTGAGGTTTACTGATTTCGAGTTTTACGATAGATGTGAATCAAAGTTTAATTGTTCTTCAACTATTTTAGATCCGGTTGGGAAGTCGCTAGATGTATGCCCATTGCACCCCAACAGTAATCAGCACATGTCTATTTAGGGTCTTGAAGACAAGGTCCATTCTAAAGACGAGGGTCTTGATATATGGTTGATCAAGTCGAGGCCAAGTCTACTAGCGTCTCAACAACCTATTATTCTTTTACATCCATGTTCTCCGTATACGTTTCCACACATGAGTGAATCAACAAGTTTTGGATAGCGGCACATGCTCTAGTTTACTATTTAATGTAATCCTTGTATCAGTGAATCAACAAGCAGAAAATTGTCTCAAAGAACATTAGTCATTTCATTTTGTTTTAGTCTTAAGTTAATTAGTAGTCTTTTTTACAATTTTAGTTATTTTAGAAACTATTTACGATCTTAGTATAGTCTCCTATCAGGCTCGCTATTTCAGTTACCCGTCATACATACCGTCCCACATTTGACATCACACTTGCCACACATCCGGTAATGGTTTTTGCAACGAGAAGTCGACGAAACAGAAGCTCTACCTCTTCAGGTACTTTCATCACCATGACATTCACATTTTGTAAACCTAACTTTCACCTGCTTTCTTTTTACATCATATCATAAATCGCTTCATATCGTTGAGTTAATTACTTCGATTAATTTAGGTGTTCATTATTCTAATATTAAATATGCCTGTTAATTTCATTTGATCTACTGCTTGTTTCTGTTAATCGCAATTTATTGTTGAAGTTATTAGTTTAATAATACTATGTACTAAATAAACAAATTACATGGCACAAACTTTGAGAAACATGTTCATTTTGAAAAAAATATGGCTAAAAAATCAGAGGGGCGGAGCTAAAAAAAAATTCGAAGGACGAATTTTTTTTTACGGCATATCAAAAATTGACTTAAAAAAAAGAAAGTCACCATTAGCAAACTTAAATGTCTAGATTCAATTTACAAACAAAAAATAATTTAAAATAGAAAAAAATAAATAGAAAAAGAGCACCTACGCACTTGTCATGTGAAAATAATTTAAAATGGAAAAAAAAAAAATAGAAAAAGAGCACCTACGTACTTGTCACATGATTGCATTTTTTACTACTTTCCTAAACCTTCCATGGCTTCTTAGTTATTCATCATTCCAATAAATAAAACCAATTTCATTTCAAAAAAATGCTTAAAATTCGATTTTGACTTTCAATTTAGATACCACAGACGCGTTTTCAGAGAGGGCAAATTACAAAAATATCTTAATTGCTAAAGAAATTTGCACTACTATTTTTTTGGGTGAGGAGGCACTTCCATGGGGTTTTGTGAAACCCCGCACCGATTTCCCACTAGGTCACCACCACGTGTGGTGGTTGGTTTTTGTTGTAATGTTTTTACATTTGAATGAAAGTTTAATTTTAGTGTTTAGTTTATGTTAGGAAAAATGAATTTGGTGGTGGTTTGGCGGTCACTGTTACGTTTATAGTGTGCTGAATGATAATTTGACGGTGATACGTTTGTTGACCATTACACCCGATCAAAGAAATTAATTAATGGGATATTAATTTAATAACCATTTGGAGTTAATATTGTCTTTCTATGCAAGTGCATCATGCACTGTCAGAGCCTCAGTTAAGGATCAAGTTTGATCATTGGAGTTATATGACACAATTTGAATTTGATGTTTATATTACGAAAATATGACCCTATATATTTTGATTAAACTTCGATTTAGTTTCTCAAACTTAGATAAAGCAAATTAATGTTGTCGTAATCTGAAAAACGCAGCAACGTTTGAACTCTGAACACTTTATAACTCACCAAAAAGAAGTTTGAACACTTTATGTTCATGTAGCTTTTTTGTGAGTCTATTAAAGAGCTAGTAATGATATATGTGTCTAAAAATTTGCTCACTGGGCGACATAATGATGATAGTATTTTAGAATATCTTTTGTTTGAACTACATATGCACTCAAATCTTTTCTTTCATGATAATGGGCATTTAGATTTTCCTTTTATCAGTTTCGAGTGTTTGGAATCATGATTCTGCTTTTGAATCTAACTAATACGGGTATTGTATAATCTGTTTTACATCACCTGCAACAAAGCGAATTAATGAGCATCCATCAGTTACTTAGACCATTACAATTGCAAACAACACACTGCAACCCATTTTATTACTACTTGTTATCCGACTTTTCTTCAGTATCAGATAATCACTTTTGAAAAAGCAACACTACCCGAAAGAGTTTAAAAATAGTTTGATACTTACTTTCACTGGTCATTATAAGATCAATACCACTAAGACGTGGGAAAATCATATCAAAAGGTGAGAATACACACATTTCACAAAGGGCATATGAACCTAGCTGAACACCCCCAAAAAAATGAGATGAGGTATTATATGATAGGTTTGGTTAGCTAGCCCAAACCCTCTTGTTGGCTTTGGGTCTATTAGGTTTCTATTTTGCTATGTTTATGTTGGAATTATATAACATGACTAATCATAAATATAAACAATAAACATCAAAGTATTCAAGCGGAAGCGTATAGGAAAGATTAACGAATAATTAATTAACATAAAAGAATATGCACTTTTCTTGATTCTAGCCTAACAAGAATCAAATCCACAAACTAGTAATTAGGATGAACCCTAATTGGGTTTGAGTGCTATTCGACTTAATAAAGTCGAATAGTGTAAATCACCAAAATCCAAAGTAGATTTCTCACGATCATGTACGCGCGTATTGTTAGCGATTTAATTAGAATGCTAGTTCAAGTCACGAGTTAAGCATGAAACAATGTTCAGCTTTTAAATAAAATAAATCGGGTCAAACCCTTTTATTTTATATGTATATATATAGTCGATCCATTAATTCAATGAAGAATTAAAAGTATCTCTCATGCACATGACATGCATGAAACTTGCATGCATGGCATATACACGAAACATATCAAATCAAATTTACAATATATATACGTATATCTAAATAAAGAGGTGTCGATCATCTTTTTTATTCTTCCTAATCCGACAAAGCACTAAAAGGGTGTGTATATATATAGCATCAAATCTTGTCCAACAAGTCATTGCAAACACCTCCTTAAGTTTCAAAACTCGACACTCAACCCCATTGCTTTTTGGTTCGAACTCATATAAATATTTCGTATATAATTAAATCTCATACGCAATGCAAAAATCCCATAGCCTCTGTAGCCCACCCTAACTCACTACCAATTTATATCCATAAACTAACAGCTTATATATCTTACTGGTGGTTTTTTCTTTGACAACGGATCTTCTCCTATGTCATATACAGTTTAAACTTCCCATGTCATAAAACACCTGAGAATAAAACCTTCTAAATCGATATTTTACAACAATCAATATCGATGATACATGAAAAATTACTCCTGAGCAAGGATAAATGTAACACTGAAAGCCATGGAGGATGTTTGCCTTCTAATTCCACCCATATGACCTATTATCTAACAGACTGACCTATTAACAATATATAAAAATTACCCATTTGACTCCAACGTAATTCTAATTCAAAATTTAGGTGTGGGACCAAATGATATGGTGGCAATATGCATGTTTCTTCATATATGAGTGAGAGAAAGTGCGACAATCAACAAAGCTCTCAATTGGATGTTAGCCCCTTGTTAATTGCATTTGAGTCAAGTATACTTAGTAGTATTATTATGTTTAGTATTTGTGTTTTATGGACATATTTGTGATCATGTACTTGATCGAATTAGGCCCCGCGACAAAACGGGTCAATGTTCTCATATCAGGGTAAAGTATTGTGGCAGCTACCAATGACAGCTTATCCCCAAGAGACACAACGCTTGAGGGAAACCATAACCCATTTGCGCCTTTAAACATATGAATATGTAGATTTGCAGAAACGTAAATCATTCAACTTTTATCAACTTTATTTATGCAATAATGTTTATTATTTAATTTGTAACCTGTTGCCCAAAGGCACTTATCTCTGCTTTTTACAATTCCATTACCAATACTATGAAGAACCTTTTGAAACCAAGAACTTTTTGCATCAAACTGAAGGCCATTGTAAATGGCATCGTGAGCTTAGGCTCTTATTCTCGGGATAGGCCAAACTCGTTTCATGGCGTATCTCCCTACGAAACTCCAATAGGTAAACCTACTGGGAGCCGGGAAGAAAAACAACAATATCACCAAAGGGGAAGAACATTCTGGCACAAACAGTTATGGAAAATGAAGTTTTTAACTCTGAAAGAGAAAGAGAAGCGCAGAATCGGCATACGAAAGAAAGGTCATGAAGATGAAGAAAAGACAAGAAAGCCGTCATATTTTGCAGTGGCATGCGCTCTGGGCATGCAAAGTGAAAAACTTTAAACACTGAACTTGAACAAGAAAAGAGATGACGGATAAGTTAGAGTATAGGCAAGACACGTAAAAGATCTATTTAACCGAAACTGCAAAAGGTACCATTTACATAATTGGAATGATATATGGTATGCTAGTGATTCTATCGGGCTTCATATATGTGCCCTCAAAGGCCTTGTTTAATGATATAGAATATAAGTTCAAAATGATAGGCAAAGAAGAGCATGAGAGAAAATTTATTTCTCATACTGGCGGGAGATGTCACAATTAGAACCGATGTAGGAAGTAGCAAGTTAAGTCTCAGACAATATACTCCCCGAGGTATCATCAAACATGATTAGCTTAGATCTACTTAAGACTCAAGGGTATAGGACAGAAATTGAAGATGGTGTATGTAGCATATTTTACATGTACCATGATGAGAACAATGTTGATTTCCTGCTTGTTAGGAAAAGGCAAAGAAAAGGTTGATATGAAGGAAGTTATCAATGAACACAACCTATTTTTGGAGGATCAATTCAAACAAATGGATCCTGATCGATGAATGCCCTCTCATTAAGGGCATGTAAGATCTAGATTGGAACAAGAATGATACACAAGATTATATTGATGAAGATTACATCAGTTATAATGGTACCCCTTATGCACTCAAAGTCAATTCTTTTTCAAGGTACATATCATTCATGAAACTGTTAGAAAAAGATGATCTTCTTTAGATATAAACCGGAAATCTTCAATAAAGAGATTCATTGATTTGGTTAAGTGGTTTTATTTGGTGCATCTTAACTATGATACACTAGATGCAATACCACCAAGGGTTAAAGATGTTGAGATAAACTTGCTATGTTTACACAAAGGCATTGATAGTATGGGTTATTTCACTGCCACCATGGGTGACAAGTACAATTGCAATTAGATACTTGTAAGGCTTGGATAAAGAAGATGGTAACACGCTTAGAGTTTGCTACAGAAATTTCATTGATCTCCTTGTTATTTATCATGAAACTGCAAGTAGTACTTGGGGTGAAATGCAACATGAAATAGGTGAAACCACCAAAGAAGATGGCCAAGGACCTATCTTGCAGAGGGAAGATGCGTTGATGGATGGTACAAGTGGAGATGGAGCAAACAGATTTGGAGTCAAGCTAGGCAATGGAGAAGAAGATGGATATGAAAGCAGCAAGGATAGCAATGATTTTCAGATCATTGCTTGAAGAAAAAAGCAAGGGAAGATCAACTTTGAAGGACTTGACCCTAAATCAATTAAGGGGGAGATTGTTAGCCCCTTGTTAATTGCATTTGAGTCAAGTATACTTAGTAGTACTATTATGTTTAGTATTTGTGTTTTATGGACATATTTGTGATCATGTACTTGGACGAATTAGGCCTGCACAAAATGGGTCACTGCATTATATTGTGATTACAATAATGATTATCCCCAAGAGACACAACGTTTGGAGGGAAACCATAACTCCCATTTGGTGCCTTTTAGGAACATATAAATATGTAGATTTCTGTAAACAGAAATCATTCAACTTTATCAACTTTATTTATGCAATACCTGTTCTTATTATTTACCTTGTACCCATTGTTATTCCACTGCACTTATCTGTTTTACAATTCCATTACCAATACTATGAAGAACCTTTTGAAACCAAGAACTTTTGGCAACAAACCTGTACACAACTGATATGTGCAATAAAGTATTGTGTAAAGAAAAAAAAAGGAAAAGAAAGAAATATACTCCGTAATAGATACAAGAAGACTTAAATTCTACAAACATTATTGCAAAATTCATGTTGTACTTTATTAACATAAAACTGTAAGAGAACATGATACCTGGGTTCTCCCCATTCGACGGAATTAGAATAGTCGGTGCTTTTCTACCAAATATTCTAAAGACTGCAGGCTGCAATGTATTGTTGGCTTTCTCTTTGTAGGACCAGGACGACTCAAGACTAACTACAATCTCAGCCATTGTAGGTCGCTTCTTTAGATCTTTATGCAAACACCGTTTGCTAATGCATAAACATCTTTAAACGGGGATATATCCCTTTATCTCATTATCAACAATTTGCTTTATCCTACCCTTTTTATCGAGTCTTGAGCCCATATTGCCGACTCGTGATCCTCAAGACTTCCATCTACCTTTCGTTTCCCACAGGACTTCAACAGTACCACCCAAATGCATACACATCAGATTTTCGGTGAGCTTACAAGTAAAAGTCAGGATCAAGATCCAAATGTTCCTTTTACAATAGTGTTAACATAAGTTAACTGTGATTTTGGGCACATTTTGGACAACCCAAAGTCGAAATTTTAGCTTCCCAATATGTAACAATATGTTAGAGCTCTTCACATCCGATGAACCTCCATTTTAATACCAGTACAGTGTGAAGATAATCTAACCAGCGGCTATGCATATATTGAGTCTTTGCACCCAAGGTAATGGAGTTTGGGACGATTGGCGTTTGTGAAGATGGTCTTCAAGGGTTCCATTAGACATATAATCGTAAACAAGGATCATCTCTTGCCCATCATTACAGTAACCAATCAAAGACACCAAGTGACAATGCCTTAACTTAGAAAGCATCTCGACTTCACCCCAAACTCAAGTGCTCCTGATTAGAAGTTGAATCAAGCCGCAATGGCTACTACCAAAAGACTTTCCCCATAGGGATGGTTCCTTTATAAACCTTACCAAAACCCCACGGCCTATTACAAATGATTCATCAAATTTTTGAGTTGCTAGCTGAATTTCGAGAAAATGTAAGGGGCGACAATGTGCCTCCAAGGAAGAAGACCCCCTTTTCTTCTTGTTTTGTAAGAAAAGGACATGACAATTCAAATTTTTATTTTTATTTTGAATGTTAATATAATTTTGGGACCTATCTTGAAAATAAGTTTGGAACCACCTTAGAGCTAAATAGAAAACTACCAACAAAAACTTGTAAGGAAAATCCTTTACAAGATCAATCCCTTTGCATCATCAATTCTGCAATATAGAAGACCATGAGATTAAAAAACAGACAGGCATAACCCTCGGCATACTTAAGTGATACATGAATGTATGATGTGAGTTTAACTTAAAACTTGCAAAATAAAGAAATCACATTCATAGTTCATACTCAGAACATAATAAAACACGCATTAAAAGATTAGCAATATCCCAATGATGGTCTGTCTTGTCTAGAAAAACCAATTGTTATATACTTATATGGTCTTTTATGTTGAACCGCAACACACAGTTTAAACGATTCAATTTTGACCTTTTGGTAAAAGTAAGTATAATTACTTGTAATTGTAGGTTGAAATCTCCCAAAGTCCTGTGAATGCATACACCTCCTAAATCGTTTTTTATTCAAGCATCGTAATAGTCAAATACTTTTTTTTTGTTGCAACAACAAACAAATGATACTTCCCATCAATTGAGAGATAGTCGCACAGCCTCTTGATTAGTGGTGTTCTTTTAATAAAAGTTATATCATAGTTGTCTGTAATCCTCTCCATCAATGAAAGACACATCATGTCTATTTATATTGTGTCTATGAGCTATAGTTTAACTTTTCTAGTAGGAGACAACCAAATCACAATACACATCATTCTAATATGAGTTGGGCTATAAGTTTTCTAACACTGACTATTATTGATTATGAATTTCAATATGTGATGAAATCAAGTATAAGATAGATAGATAGATAATACATGAAAAATTGTAATCCAAATTACTCTGCTTTTTTATCAAAGCATATTCTTTAAATGTTACCCAAGCAAGAAGTTGTTTCATGGTATCACCTAAAATCATATATTTTTGAACATGAACCCTGATACTATCTTCTAAAATTAATATGATAACTTATATGAACAAGAGTGGTTTACCTTGTTTATCAATAACAGATTATGGCTTAAAGAACGAATGTAAGATGATATTGTGGTGAACTTTTTTTTGTTGAACATAGGATAAGATGAAAAAGGTGGATGGAAGAAGACTAGTTAGCAAGCTCTTGAATCAAATGAAAAGACACTTGACTTACTCTTCATTTCATAGCTCTTTGTAAATTGATATAAAGGGATGATGTATACGTATATGTTATAATATCTTAGCTATCTTGTTCAACATGAGCTCATGTAGTGCTAATTCAACCTTATATTTTTTTTATGTCATGCTCCACATATGTAAACACACAATGAGTATGCCCAAAGGTCATATTTGTGTTCTTTTAATGTGATGGTCTTCTTTTTTTTTTCTTTTCTTTTTTTCTCTTTTTTTTTTTTTTTTTTTTTTTTTTATGGTAGCATCTATAAGGGAATAATTGTTCTTGTTTAAGGGTATTGTTTGCAGGATCGGCCTCATAATTTTCAACAGAATGCGGGTCCCACTTCCAACCCAAAACTGGCGGACACTTATGTTTAGAAACCCCCCAGCCATAAGATCATCCTCATAACCTACAAGCTTTTGGTCTTGGAACCCGGGTGAGTGCCTAGCTCATATGTTTAAAGTGCCACCAATGTCTCAAGCCTCTTTAGAAGTTATAACCATTGTAAGAAGTACACGCTTCATGTAGTGTAGTACATTCATTCTAACTACGAGTATACTAGCTAGCTAGTTGTAGTTGTATTCATTTGTTTGCTTTAGTATGTTGATGGCTTGAAAAGATATGATATGGAAAAACTTGATCAATTTATATGGAGTTCTACATTTTGTTTTATTTTACATTAAAGTTGGTTACTTGTGGATCTCCGACTAGTTGGGTAACAGGTAAAGTATCAAATGTGATCGTGTTAAAACAGGCAATTTCCATAACGACTTGTAACTAATTTATGTCCGTCATTTTAAACTTTCTATATGCATAAAGCACTAGTTGGTAAATAACTATATTGTTAAACTAGGTTAAGATGGTCGAAAAAATTGTAACTAAAAAATTAAACAGTTCTCACTATGCTAATTTTTCTTATAAAAGAAACCCGAATTATTCTAAATGCATTCGGTAAAAACAATTGTGTTTTTGATACTTGCTTAGTTATTCTGAAAATAGGTGGTAAGAAAAATAAACGCAACTGTTATAACTGATATCGTACTTTGTTGCTCATTTTACTTTTATACTATGTGTATAAAAAGTGTACTACTTTCCGTATAGAGTCTATAATCATCTAGATGTATTATGTAGATGTATGTAAACATCTAGATATTATTTACTTCATGTTTGTAGATATATGACCGTTGATGTGAAATACTTAAGCTTTCCACTTTAAAGTGGGAGTATTACAAATAGGTCATGACCTTATTTCTCATAGAAAAACACTTAGATGTAGAGTTGTTTTCGAAGGCCTTGGGCGAAAATAGATAATGAAGCATTCAAAAACTAATGTAATATAAAAGTCTCGTTTTTTAATAAGATATTTTGCAAACTAACTATTTAAACATTCAAAATATGACACGTTTATGATATTTCATCCACTAACTGATTTTTTCCTCAAGAAAAACATGTGTACATGTAAACATAATTGTTAATTTGAGCCCTTTAAACTTTTTGGGACCTTAAGTATACTCACTGATGAGTTCTCTCACTAAATACACTACAAAAAAAATGTCATTTTATGACACTAAATGTAAAATTGGTTATATAAATAAGTGTGAACAAATTTTGAAAATCAAAAGAGTTTTCACACCTTTATGTGTTTCAAAAAAAAGTTCACACCTTTAAGTGTGAAGAAATCTAGTGTCTACACTTACAAGTGTGCACTATATTTGTAACACTCAATTCCTCCACACTTTTCCTTTGTGGAGAATTTTGTGTTACAAATTATAGTACATTTAAGTGTGGACAAATTCCAAATTTTACACTTAAAAGTGTGAACTTTTTGAAACACATAAAAACTCTTTTTTTTTAAATTGTTCACACTTATATGACCAAACACATTAATAAATGTTAATAATCTCCAAAATATTCTACACACTTTTTAAAAGTGTGATAAAATGATACTTTTTTTGTAGTGATAGCTCTCTGATGAGATGATTCATAGTCTAATCTTTGAACTCTGAAGAGTATAACTCATTGAACTCATCAGCTACGTGATATCTACAACACCACTAATTGAGTCAGAGAGGTTTAGTGACTTAATGATTGGACACTTTGTACCGCCAAAGCCATACTCAAGTATGATATAGACCTCATATGCTCTAAGTTTCCCACAGTCACCCCCAAATTATTACAATTTCTTTACATGAGATTGAACAATGAAACATAAATTATCCATAAGTGAAAATATCTTGAAGATTGAATTTCCGTTTCAGGACATTACATGTTCAAAATATTCGAGAATTGGAGTGTTCTAAACTTGATGGTGAAAGAAATTTGTATATGTACGAGATTAAAACTATTAAAATGAAAAAACGAGTTATTGTGATATGCAAATAAATACACGAAATGATCCTTCAACTTTTTTTCCCCGGATCCTCTCCCTGTGGTTTTGACCCATAATGAGTTTGGTCCCTTGACAACTATTTCCGTTAGTTTGACCGTCTTAGATGGCTTAAATGACATAAATACCCTTAAAAGTACGGTCCCTGTGGTTTGTGAGGTGTCACAAATTTAGTCCCTATTTTTTATTACGTTTTAATTCGTTTTCATCCGTTTTATACGTTTTCGTCCATTTTTCTTACGTTTTCACACGTTTTCGTGCGATTTTATACGTTTTCGTCCGTTTTTATACCTTTTTATCCGTTTTTATACGCTTTCGTCCGTTTTTCTTCAGTTTTTATCCGTTTTTATACTTTTTCATCTGTTTTTATAGGTTTTCATCGGAGTTTATACGTGATAGCTCACAAACCACAGGGACCTCACTTTTAAGGGTATTTATGTCATTTCAGCCATCTAAAACGGTCAAACTAACAAAAATAGTGGTTAAGGGATTAAACCCGTTATGGGTCAAAACCACAAGGAGAAGATCCCGAAAAAAAAAGTTTATGAACCATGTTTGTTTTAGCTGACAAACCACAGGGACGATTTAAGTAATTAAGTCAATAATTTATAAAAGAGTTCTTTAAAATTGAGGCCCTGAAAATAAACGGGCCTGTACACAGGTTGCACACCCGTAGCACCGGGCATGCCCAATCTCATTCAATATTAAATCAACTCATTTATTACCCATTTACTTTCACATTTATTATCTAGCCTTTCGGCTCATACACATCTTTTACTCTCACGCCGGAGCTTGGTTTTGGAGTCAAACCCGAAGTGAGGCTAAGACGTTTCTTTTATATGTGCTAGGAGCTCGAAAGACATTGCTAACCAAGTCCGAAGGAATCTATGCACGCTTAACCTAAGGAACAGTTATTTACCTTTACAGTGCACGGCCGAGTCTTTGAGTGTGTGCTTTTTGGTGGGGTCTATTTGTGTTTAAGTGGGGTATGTTTTTTGTGGTGAAAGATGTTCTCTTATTGCACTAAGTTTGTTTTAGTTGGTGATGATGTGAAAGTGATGAATCTGGTCATGGGCTCCCATGTACACATATTCTAACAACCCCGTTGACTTAAAAAACCCACAAATACACAGACTAAAACAAATGCCCAGAGGCGGAGCTAGTGCTTGGCTACGTGTGGCACATGCCACACATGAAAATTTTCGGTGAACTGTAAACTTTTATATAAAAAAAATCAGATTTTTTAGCTTTGCTGCTCCTGAAAGTGTTGAGGTGAAAAAGAAATTTTTAAGTGGTTGGGCTAGTTGGGCTAACTGGGTGGGCTACTAAATATATAAAAAATATAATGAATAGTGTGCGTAACTTGTATAAGCTTCATTCTATCGTAAATAAATTCTCCAAGTAGCTATATGAGGTTACATGAAAATGATTGTTTAATTTCAAGACATCCAAAATTTATTTTCCTTTGTGAACTTGTATTGTGATATTCAAATTGAGCAACCTATCATTGGTTTTAACTTGTAACTTTAAACAACTCAAATACTGATTTTCTTGTTTAGACACTAGTTTTGGTGAAGTATGGCAACCCGTTGATTTTTTGTGCTACATACGATTACAAATCCTGGATCCGCCACTCCAAATACCATACTTTGTTCATTCATTCAAAAAAAAAAAAAAAAACTTTATGCTTCTTAAAATAATGCATGACAGAAGACTTGGTCTTGGCATGGGAAAACAAACGAAATGTTGTTGAACCTTCTGCTGAATACTTGGCCCTTGACTCTTGACATTATGAACGCGTTACTACTCTTCTTCCATTCACCACACATACTCATCTTCTTCATTCCATTTTCATCTGTTCAACTAAAAAAAAGTTCACCATAATATCATCTTAGATTCGTTCTTTAAGCCGTACTTTGTACTCCGTAATTGCTAAACAAGGTAAACCACTCTTGCTCATAAACTACTCTCATATTAATTTTGTCATCTTAATGGTTTTAGAAGTTTCATTTTCTAATTTGATTAGTTATAGAAGATAGTATCATGGCATGCTCAAATATTTACGTATGAATTTAGGTGATACCATGAAACAACTCCTTGCTTTTTAGTCGTCCTTTGATTAGTCGGCTCCCAGGTAACCCCAAAAAAAAATTCAAGAATATGCTTTGACCAAAAAGCAGACTAATTTGGATTACAATTTTTTCATGTATTATCTATCTATCTTATACTTGATTTCATCACATATATTTAAATCTATAGTCAATAATAGCCAGTGTTAGCCCAACTCATATTAGAAAAGTTAAACTATATCCTGTTTTGTGGTGTGTTTTGTTGATGTGTTTTGTTTAGCTTTATAAGCTTGAAGGTATGTTATGCCTTTGATATGTGGGTGAAGAATAAAACATACAAAATAAGCCATTCTATGTTTTTGGCTAGAAAATAAGTTCAAGCAAATCAATTATCTTTAGGAGTTGTATACGTAGACATGATATGACTTAAATTGATCGAGAAAATTAAAGACAACTATGATATAGTTTATGTTACCAACAACCACCTTTTAAACACCAATAATCAAGAGGTAGTGGGACTATGTCTCAATTGAGACATAGTGTGGTAGATTCGTTATCTTAATTATAGGTAGGAACTGGGTCATGTCATTAATCGGAAGTATCATTTGAAGATGCTTCTTGATACCTTTCGTGAATATCTCAGCTTGACCATAATTACAGAGTCCAATTTGATCTTGCTGGATTCAAAGACAGGTTAGAACAACAAACTATGGTTAATGCATTATTTGTTTGTTTTTACTACAATAACAAAGTATTAGACTATTACGATGCTTGAATAAAAAACGATTTAGGAAGTGTATGCATTCACACGACTTTGTGAGATTTCAACCTACAATTACAAGTAATTATACTTATTTAACCAAAATGCTCAGAATTGCTTAAAACTGTGTGTTTGCTGTTCAACAGAAAAGACCATATAAATAGAACATATTGGTTTTTCCACCATCATTGGGATATTGCTAATCTTTTAATGCATGCTTTATTATGTTTTGTGTATGAACTATGAATGTGATTTCTTTATCTTACAAGTTTTATAATAAACTTGTATCATACATTCATATATAAAGACGCAATAAGCATGCCGATTGTTATGCCTGTCTGTTTTTTAATCTCATGCCCTTCTATATTGCAGAATCGATGATGCAAAGGGATTGATCTTGTAAAGGATATTCCTTGCGAGATCAACTTCATAATCTTACCGACACAATGGGCTGACCCACTTTCAACCCACAACGACAGACAAGAAGATTGTCAACTTCAGAAACACATTAGCTGTACGTAGGTGGTTCCAAACTTTATGCCAATATAGGTCCCAAAATTATATTAACGTTCAAAATAAAAAAAAATAAAAAATTAAACTGTCATGTCCTTTCTTACAAAACAAGAAGAGGTTGGGTCTTCCTTATTTTTGGAGCCACATTGTCGCCTCCTTACATTATCTGAAATTGAGCAAGCAACCCAAAATTTTGATGAATCATTTGTAATAGGCTGTGGGGGTTTTGGTAAGGTTTATAAAGGAACCATCCCTAATGGGGAAATTCTTTTGGTAGTAGCCGTTAAGCGGCTTGATTCAACTTCTAATCAAGGAGCACTTGAGTTTTGGGCTGAAGTTGAGATGCTTTCTAAGTTAAGGCATTGTCACTTGGTGTCTTTGATTGGTTACTGTAATGACGGGCAAGAGATGATCCTTGTTTACGATTATATGTCTTATGGAACCCTTGAATACCATCTTCACAAACGCCAATCGTCCCAAACTCCATTACCTTGGGTGCGAAGACTCACTATATGCATAGGGGCGCTCGATTAGATTATCTTCACACTGGTACTGGTATTAAAAATGGAGTTATTCATCGGGATGTGAAGAGCTCTAACATATTGTTACATAACGGTTGGGAAGCTAAAATTTCGGACTTTGGGTTGTCCAAAATATGCCCAAAAAATCAGCCGTCCACTTATGTTAACACTATTGTAAAAGGAACATTTGGATATCTTGATCCTGATTACTTTTACACAGGTAAGCTCACCAGGAAATCTGACGTGTATGCATTCGGGGTGGTACTTTTTGAAGTCTTGTGTGGGAAACGAGCAGTAGATGGAAGTCTTGATGACGATCAGTGGAGTCTGGCAGTATGGGCTCAAGACTTAATTAGAAAGGGTAGGCTAAAGCAAATTGTTGATGAACACATAAAGGGGGATATATCCCCTAAATGTTTAAAGATGTTTGCGCAGTTAGCAAAACGGTGTTTGCATAAAGATCTAAAGAAGCGACCTACAATGGCTGAGATTGTAGTTAGTCTTGAGTCTGTCCTGACCCTACAAGAGAAAGCCAACAATACATTGCAGCCTGCGGTCATGAAAATATTTGGTAGAAAAGGACCAACTATTCTAATTCCGTCCATTGGGGAGAACCCAGGTATCATGTTCTCTTACATTATTATGTTTATAAAATACAACTTGAATTTTGCAATAATGTTTGTAGAAATTAAGTCTACTTGTATTGCTTTTTTTTGGACGGCAATGCATGTATATGAAATATATAGTTTCTGCGTACATGTTTGCTTGCTTGCTCTGCTTTCATTCCACTGACTGTTATTTAAGGCGAAAATGTCTATATGAAATACATAGTTTATAGTCCTATTCTTTTATCACTTTCCATTATAAGCAGGGCACACATCATCATCATCTTATTTGGTATTCTTGATGATAACCACATCCGCATCACTGTAGACTCGTTCTTAATTATTTTTAACAAATGCCTAACACACCAAATCATCTTTTAATCCGAATCATGTTATCTTTTTTCAATAAAAGTCATTTGTTGGAATTACCCCTTTCTTAAGATTTATTTTGGTTTGTGGTTTTTCTTAGATTTTAAAGAAACGAGTATAGTAGAAGCTGATGTGATGCAAAAAGGTGTTTTAGAAGATATAATTAGGAGATTGTTAGGTGGTAAAGGTGGTAAGCTAGTGCAGTTATCTGAGTCTGAGATCCATCAGCTTTGTGTTTGCGCTCGTCGTGTCTTTTTATCTCAACCTACTCTTTTGAAGATTGATGCTCCCATTAAAATCTTTGGTGATATACATGGACAATACCAAGACCTATTGAGCTTTCTTGAAGATTTTGGTTATCCGCCCAGTCAAAGGTACCTATTTCTAGGTAATTATGTTGATGAAGGTAAGCAAAGTTTGGAGACCGTATGTCTGCTGCTTGCATACAAGATGCTGTATCCTGATTTAGTGTTCCTGTTAAGAGGAAACCATGAAGATGCTAAAGTTAACCGCATATACGGGTTTTATGACGAATGTAAAAGAAGATATACTATCCGTGTTTGGAGGATGTTCAATGATTGCTTCAATTGTTTACCGATTGCTGCATTAGTTGCTGACAGTATTTTTTGCGTGCATGGTGGTCTTTCACGTGAACTTGAAAATTTTAGACAAATTGAGGAAATTGAGAGGCCAATTAGTATCCCCGATGACGGGATTCTTTCTGATTTATTGTGGTCTGATCCTGACTCCACTATTGAGGGCTGGTCGATCACTAATAATGACAATTACAGTGCTCGTGACATTTCGTATACTTTTGGTGCTGATAAAGTTGTTGAATTTCTTAAGAAGCATGATCTTGATCTTATTTGTAGAGGTCATCAGGTGGTAGAGGATGGTTATGAGTTTTTTGCTGAAAGAAAACTTGTGACAATATTTTCAGCTCCAAACTACAGGGGAGAGTTTGTCAATGAAGGTGCTGTAATGAATGTTGACGAATCCTTGTGTTGTTCTTTTACATCATCGAAGTAGGTCACTTGATCAAACAAAAAAGGCACTCCAAATTGGAACAGCTTGACACGGAGTCGTGACTAGTGAGGGAGGAAGAGTTGAAATTCATCTGAAGAGGCATTCTCTGCTGATTTAAAACAGTTAGCTAAAAAGTCTAGAGATACGTACAGAAATAAATCAAATGTTTAAGATCAGCAACCTGAGATGTTTCACTATAGTTATGTAACTTTAATATAGTTATGGATTCCAGCGAGCTTTCTCAAAAGTCTCCCAAATAAACTATGGAAAACTCCCAAATAAATTATGCACTCTATAATGTTGCTCAACCAAACGAGTATAAAAAACAGAACATGAAGGCATGATGATGTTTCAGAAAGTCCATGACTACAATCACGCAGAATAGGAATGGATGTGATTAGTAAGTAAGGTGCTTATCATATTTTCGTGGTACATATAAAATGTGTAAATTGTAATTGCCTTAACTAAAGAAGTGTTAACTAGTCCGTGCAAACAACCCTTTTATATATCCACACCCTCGTTAACTATTTGATTAATAAAATATACATCATTCACCTAATACTACGGAATAAAACTTACTGTATAATGCTAAAGTTTTGATTATACAAATCTGATTCATTTGGGTTAAAATTTAACCCCAAATCTACCCATTTAAATGGTATATGGCTCAAAATTGTTAACTTGAAAGATCAAAATGTAGTAACGTAATAATAAAAATAAATTAAATATTTCTGGATGTGTTCAGTTTGTTTAGGCTTGTTTGTTTTGTTTGCTGTTTGGATCTTGAGTCTGTTCTTGATCCAGTGTATGCCTTATGGCTTAATTTTTTGAAAGTAATATATCCTATTTTCATCAAAAATAAAATAAAATAAAAATAAAATAAAATAACAAAGACAGACATGACGCAACACAGCCCAGCAAAAGCCCAATGCATTAGCACCAAAATAATGACCATCAATATTTTAACAACGTCAATACGACGTCGTTTTGACCAATGTATAATTTAAAGAGGCTCAGATATGTAGTAATCAAACTTATCTTCGGCTAAATAAGCCATGGCTGCAATCACAGTTGCAATAGCTACCTTTTCGAGTAGCGATTACCATCCAGATTACTTAGCCAAGATACGTATCAGCTTCCAACCATCAATTCTGCCAATATTTACATTTCATCATCACGCCTCTGTCATTTGTATCAGTACATAAAGGATACCAACAAATATTACCTGGGCAATCTGATTTAGCAAAAACTAGCCAAGATACCTTTTCAAGTAGCATTTACCATCGGAGTTGGCCAACGAAGATACATTACATATCATCACCACAACCTCTTATTATTTTCAGTAGCTGTGGCCATAAGAAACTCAAGTCACCACGGGAAAAAAACAGGTACCAAATACCTAAATAATTGCAAGAGCAATCGAAAAGTCATTTTCGCGAACACTCAGATACAAACGGCATCACCAAAGTAGCTTGCCAAAGAGTAGCAACATCCTTAGCTGCAAAGAACATAAGGAAAGTAAACCTCCAAATATCCAGAAATTTCATAGCAAACAAAAGCAAAAGTAACAAAATAGTATGAAAATCCAAGAAAAACTCAAAAGGAAAACCTCAAATAAAGCATTATTCAACTAAAACTAAACTGAAGACAATAAAAAGTAAAAAGAAATCGTACATACCAGCAAAAATCACGGTTAACCGGTTTTGATGAATCGGACTGGTGTTGATGAACAACCATAGCTATAAAGCCACTTGAAACTCACATCACGTCATCGGAAAAAGGGGACTCGCCCGCCATGGCTGCAAAGTTAACACATTGCCCTGCCAAGATGCGAAGAATCTCGCCTTTTCCCAAATCCATTCATGCGGCCTTTATGACACAGTAGTAGTGACATAGAATCCCAGGATTATAATTAAACCGGTCCAGCCCGACTGCAATCTTTATAAGCTGCCCCAAGATGGCACAAACTTTGAAAGTTGCCCCGCCAAGATGGGTAGACACTATAAAGGTTACCTTGCCAATATATGGACCGCTATGGTTTCGGTGAATCAAGCCGAATACATTGATCATGAGGAGATACTATAGATGAGTCAATAGGATGACGTTTCAGCCGTGATTAAAAAACTATGCAGCAAACCAACCCACCAACATTCATCTAACACCCTTAACAGGTCACACATAACAAAGCCACAAAAAAAGCCCGTTGTTGCGTTAGCATAAACGGAAAGGCAAGATATCATGCAAATATAACTTAAAGCAATAAACACCCTGAAAACCAACAATAGAATGCGTAAATCACACAGATAGACATAGAATCAAGGTAACATAAACAAAAAAACTATAACTTTCAAGTTTTAGATCTCAAACAATCTAACACATACCAACCGATAACTAATCAATAACGTTGCGAAAAGAAAATGCATCACTGTGACAAGAAACCCTAAATCTCAATCCCGTCAAAATTAAATACAATTACACCCAGAACCATAAACTTTTACCTGCTATAATCGAAACAGATATACTCTAAGATATGTTCATCTTCTATTCGTGTTAACAACAACCCACAGGTCAACAAACAACCACAATAACAGTGTCGTCACACATCCACGACCACCCCACCCCTCCTCCTTCACATAGACCATTTTTTTCCGTCCCTTACCGGAGCACGCCAGAATTTAGCGTTACACCAGTTAAAGAGAAAGAGGCGGTGAGATAAGAACTTGAGAAAGTATTCTAGAAACGTTACGAAACAACTTTCTTTATCCACCTCTAAACAGGCCAACCTTTAGCCCAGTGAACAGCCCAGAGAGTGAAAATATTTTATAACGGGGATAGTTTTTTAATCAACGTAAAACGGCACCGTATTGACCGGTGCATAATCTATATTTATAATGATAGAAGTCTGCAGTGACAGGTACAAGGAAATAAAATTGCAGATTTTAATGAGGCAGGTAAAATTGGTGATCACGACCATTGAAAATATAAGATATAACTAAAGAGTCAATATTTAATATGATCGTAGCTAAAGATATGTTACAACCATGCAAGAAACCATCAAACAGATGTTACTACTCATCCACAATATCAAACTCATATTGCCACTCATCCACAATATCAAACTCAGCTACTCGATCAAGAAATCCAAGCGAATGCCAAATATTATGTTACAAGAAAAGAGTAGATAAAGAAATAACATCATTGATATTGCCATCACCATCACCGTCACCATCACCATCACCCATCCCATGGGGAGATACAAGGCTCTTCACGAATACATGGCGATTATAATTATAATAATAACACATTCGAAGTGGATAACCGGATGTGAGCATTACGTGGATAGTCAAATTCACGGGGGCGTTCAATGCTTTGCACCAATACAGGAACACATGAACCTTCTTCTAACAGCCATATGTGAACATGACCAGGGAAGATATCCTCTTGTGGAATGTAATGCATCACTGGTTTGTTTGTATCGTAACCAGGTGGCGGCAACTCTAGTTCCCAAGACTCTTGTACATTGTATCTCATTACCCATATCCTATTTGGTCTAGCAAAGATGCATAGACAGTCTTTCATAGTCCCAATATCCCAATCTGATGGACTCAATAATATTGTATCTCTTGTACCCAAGACTCTTGTACTCTTGTACATTGTATCTCATTACCCATATCCTATTTGGTCTTGTACATTGTAATGGGTCAAAATGGGTTGTTTCTATAATATCTTGGAACCATTTTATGTCACAAAATAACTATATTATCGCCAATAATAATTCAGAGTTTGCTTAAAATGATGTAAGAAGTGTATGCATTAAAAATACATATTAGACAAAATGAGCAAATGCAATAACAAAAAGACAGCAACGTATGTCAACGCTTAAATTAAGGTCTTATACTAAAGCAAAAATTTTATCATCTTGTGACTAAAACCTTTAACCTCCCATCGATAATTTCTTAGCCTTCTGTCATTTATGAACTGGTAATGTACAGGCTGAAACAACAGACAACACATTTATACTTAAATTTATAAGAAACTAACGGCAAGAAAACAACCTCGATGTTGACATAATAAAATATACCTGCAAAATCTTATTTAAAGCTTTTGATAGTGCCAGTTTTAAATCAGCAGGATGCAGGTCTCCTTCTTTGTAATCAGTAATACTTCTTTGTAAGTCGTAAAGACCCTTATTTTAGAAAGATACACCAGGTAAATATCTAAATAGCAAATGAGAAAGAAGCATGGTAAAGTTTGACAGAAACTCACTTGTCACCTCCATTTTTCGGTTTCCTTTCAACCTTGAACTCTTTAAACCAAGGTAATACAATGTGTTTGATGTACTCGAGGCATGGGTTCCCTTCCACAACCTTGGGCGGACAAAATGCTTTCTTTATCTTTAGAGTAACCTCAGCCTGTAGCATTCATCATGGCATCATGCACAAACAGTTGGCAGTATATGAGTATAATACGAGTTTAAGATCATGGTTAGACTAGCTAAAACGTCAAAAATATACAAATAAAATTTGTTTCACAAAACTCGGCTTTCAAGAGCAAGAGGAGCCAGACCTGAAACTCACCAGTCACGAGCCACCCTACCGCCGAGCTACTCCTTGAACTGGGTTTGTGACAACACGTCTGGTGCTACTTACCTTTGTGCATGAAGCATGTATCCTCGGATTATTATTTTGTACGTGAATGTGTTGCTAACATTACACTTAAGAAGTTAAGGTTTTGCATATATCCTTGTTACACCAAGTTGGGTCAAAAGAGAGATGTAGCGCGGTGAAGATGTCGATCTCTTGACGGTCATTGTCTCACCGATGCACAATTTAACTTCATGCACGGTAAAAAAAGTACTAAAATATTGTGTTAATTTTGAGATGCTTAGCTTTTATTCATATATATCCATACCCTTTGTCATGATCCTCCATAAGATAGTTGGCCTAGTAGTTTAAAGTTTAAACATTATGTAAAATCTCAATTTTGTATGTGTTTGAAAGTGTGTCGATTATACATTAATTATGATTTGGTTTTATTTGTTTAGAATAAGAATAGGAAATCCAGAAAAGTTGGTTTGACTATCCTAATCCTGGTCAAGGGACGAATCTGACGGCCACTGTTTGGACCTATGGCGATGAAAAGGCCGAGTTTTGTCCCATCGCGATGCGTCCTGCCAAGTTTAGGGACCAACGGTGTATTTTAGTCTAATAATAATAATAATAATAATAATAATAATAATAAAGTGACGTTCATAAAAATAATAATAATAATAATAATAATAAATTTGGCCGGAAATTGTTCATTGAAGAAAATGTAAGGTGATGTTGACCTGCAACCATTAGTATCAGTAAAAGTATACTTACATTAAAAAGAAAAAAAAAACTTAGATACCTTAAATTGAGGAAACAAAAGTTAAGTACCTTAAATTTACGGTTAGTATCTTTTATATAATTTGCCTTTTTTTTTCCCCTTGAATTGTTTGCATTTCAATTTAGTCACTCCCCACACGATTGGTGTCAGTGTTATAAACTTTTGTTTTTAGTACTTTAATACCAGCACATTCTTTAAAAGTATTGTATTTGTGCATTAAAAACTTGTGTTTTGCGGAAATATAGAATTTTGATTTTTGGCTATCAATATTGTGTTGTATGCCTCTTGCTATGGATTGAATTACAACATTAATATTGTTATGGGAAATGCAGTCTTTGCTAGTGAAAATGTGAGGTACTAAGAGCGGAAGGTGTGGTGATGGAGGTTAACCTCTTCATCACTGTCACCTCAGCACCACATCAGCATAACAAACCTCCACAACTAACCACAACTAACCCCCTCCCTCATAACAAACTTCAACCTCTTCATTTGAGACCCACCACTAAATAAAACATTACATATTTATTAAAAAAAAAAAAAATACATTTTCTACCTTCGCCGTGGTGATGAAGAAGGTAGTGATGAAGAAGCGGACGAAGGGGTTGTGATAAAGACGACAAGTACGCCACATAAGCCACGCGAGCCATGATTTTGCCATACCCTCCACTCTAAGGGTGCATTTGTTTGGCTACTTTGGATTAGGTTTGCTTTTAACAAGACAATAAAGGTGCGTTTGGTGTGTTGAATTATCCTTGATAGATATGAGTTTGATAGTAGTGGTGAGTCTCTCACCTATGAAAAATCCATACCTAACTCTCATGATATATATGAAGTATGGAATAAATCTATCATTCATTCCAATAGTGATGGGCCCCTCATCTTAAATAGACATCTTGATTGAAATGAAAATTCATTCCATGATTTCCATTCTGAAATACCAAACGCACATTGATTCTTTGTTTGGTTGGAGAGATGGGTTTTCAAAATTTTAGTCAACCCCATATTGAAGGGGATATTTGATGATGCTTGATTCACCGACAAATATTACTTTTTTTTTTTTTTTTTTCCAGTTCAGTTACTTATATACTCAATATTTGTCATAGGCTCCTTTATTATTTTATATTATTTTAATATTAAAATAAATATAAATCTTAACCCCACTTTATATCTTAAAAAACAAACTACTTTTACATAATTCAAAACCATATTCAAAATTCTAATTTTAAACCCAACTACAAACCAAAAGCGAGGCCCTTAGCTTTTCGGTTTTATGAATTTCATTTGTGGTTCGGATCATGGGCATGTCCATACTCCATTGGATCCTTGGCTGAATGTTTGTAAATACTTATATGGTTTTTGTGTGAATATATACTTCCCATTTAAAGAAAAAAAGAAAAAAAGTTAAAAAAAATTTATAAAAATGATCTTTCAGTTTCTAGTTGTGTTGATGTGTGTGGCTTTTAACTATTTTTTTTTATAAAATATACTAACAACGAGTTTTTAAATATTTTTTAAAATTAATGAATCGTTATACCCAAACAACACACGGGTATTATACTATTAGTTTTAAAGTATCCGTAAAATTGCCCACCTAAATATTATTACCAAACACCCCTTTATATTACAGTTTTAAAAAGCAAAAGCTATTGTTTTAAAAACCGGGTCTTTAATTGACCCGGTCGAGTTACCGATTCAACCGCCGAGTCAACCCGGTTTTTTATTAAATATTTTTTTTGTTCAACCATCGACAACTCAATTTTATAAAAATGAAAAAATCAAACTCGGTCGGAGTTTTAACCCGGTTTTAAAAACGCAATTTTTTAACTTTTTTTTTTCCGGTCGACCCGGTTTTAAAACATTGGCAAAAACCAAACAGCCTTGATAGATAGATAGCTATTTCATTTTCTCATGGAGATGAGCCACTCTCTCTCTCTGATGAGACGACTCACCGTCGCCACCGTAATCCGTCGCACAACCACCTTCACTCCGCCACCGTCACTTCGCCGCCGGTCAACTGCAGTTCATTCACAGACGCTACGGCATCAATGCTCTTCTTCAGGTTAATTAATTATATAAAAAAAATTAATTATTTTGATTAATTTAATTAATTAATTTATTTATTTTAATGTTTAGGTGGAGGTAATGAGAAGATTCTGGTGAAAGGAATGCGATACAATGAATTCCAAGTAAGGAGATATTTTATTGCTTAATTTAGAGCTTATAAAACTGCTTAAAAATAAGGAGATAAGCTACTCTATCTCTCTGATGAGACGACTCACCGTCACCACCGCCGTCGCCACCGTATTCCGTCGTACAACCACCTTCACTCCGCCACCATCACTTCGTCATCTTCTTCTTCAGGTTAATTAATTATATAAAAAAAAATTAATTATTTTAATTATGAAAATTAATTAATTAATTTATTTATTTTAATGTTTAGGTGGAGGTAATGAGAAGATTCTGGTGAAAGGAATGCGATATAGCGAATTGGAGGTATCTATTATTTTAGATATTTTATTGCTTAATTTTAGAGCTTATAAAACTGCTTTTTGCTTAAGAATAAGGAGATAAACTAGCAATAGCTGCAAGTAGTACTAGTTAGTTAGCAATAGCTGTTGTTTGTTTTATAAAAGTGTTTCGTAACATAGCTATAAATGTAGTTATAGAGTAGAGGTGGCAATTTGATAATATGGTACCTTAATTAGGAATTGGCATATAGTTTGATGCACAAGGCTAAAAGTTAATGATCATACATTATATCACTAGTGTGTGTCGGAGGTCTTTCTAGAAGTAGTCTACTTGTGCTTGGCCTTTGAGTAAAGGTATGATGGGCTATATCCTACCTCCCCCTACCCCGCTCCGGCTGGATTGGGTATTGTTGCAACAAAAAGCTTGTGCTTAGATATGTTTGTTTTGAAAGTGATATAGGGTGTGTTAGGGATTGCTTATTATCTGATTGAAACTCGTTATTTGTGATTGTATATATTTCTAGTGCTGATTGGCTTATGGCTATAATTCTAAAACAAATAAGCACTTTCGAAAGAAGCACAAGCCAAAATTATGCATTCCCAAAGAGGTTGGATAAGCAATCCTGAATACCTTTGAAACGACTTATTTGTATCAAAAAGCAATATGACGATAAGCACTTCTAATTAGCAATCCCAAACCGCAGTTGGGTATTAGACATGTCAAAAGAATTACGTTGATACTTTGTAGTTGCTAAGTTGACTTCGATTTAGTTGTAAATTGTCACGGATATTGCACGATCCGACAATCGTAATAATGATTTTGTATTCTAATGTATAGATGAAAATTATTTTGAAAAAGTTTAGAATCAGCATCAATAAGCAGTTTTGATCCTGTGGATCAAAAGGACAAAATGTTGAATAGGGTAGTAATGAATACTAGAAACAGTGTTGGTGTTAGAATTATTATGAAACCTGTTATAATTTAGTTTTCATAAGCTAGTTTGACTTCGTAGATATCTATGTTTTTTAGTTTCAGATGCAATAATCCGTCAATCTCATGTTGTCATGAAAGTTGTGATGTTTGTTTTCGTTTGTAGGTTTAGGTAAGTGTTCGGTTTTCAGTAAAGTATCTAAGATTGCCCTGTGTCAATCTGAAGTCAAGGATATATATGAATCCAAATAAATGGCAGAAACTGATGTTTTTAACCTGATAATGATAAAGTAGGTATTGTATTACTCATATATGCCCCTTAAAATTTCAACAGAATTGGGTCACTTCACAAGGATACAGACCTTCTCAAGCTTTGATGGTATGGAAGCTGCTTTACGGGAACAATTCAAAGAGTATATGGGCTCATTCATGTGAAGAACTGGAAGGTTCGGCTTATTTTCAAGAACTAATATTCCAGCTTCAGTATTGATGTACTTTTTTTAACTAACATAAGTTAATTATTTAAAATCTTACAGGTTTAAACAAAGATCTTACGATGATATTGACTAAATTTGCTAAACTGAAGGCATTGCAAGTGAAAGATATCATTACAGCTACTGATGGCACCAGGAAGGTAAACATAGTCATTCTAGACTGTCTCTGTACTTGATCGATGTATGGGACTGTTTGGATATCTGTTTTATAAGTTGAGGATCTTCTCATTAATGATAAAAATATCAGGAGGCTGCAGATTTTGTTTACACTGGATGATGAATTGGTAATAGAGACGGTCATCATACCTAATGGTGATAGGGGAGAAACGGTGTGCGTTCAAGTCAAGTGGGCTTAAATGATGAACTGCCAATTTTGCTTCACTGGCAGGCAAGTTTTCCTTCTCATCATGTTTGCTAAAAAGTAATATTTTTATTGATAATGTTTTTGTAAGAAACCTTTCACTTACTATATTGCAAAGTGTTTGTAACAACTAACATCTCGTCTAATGTCATTTGTCATTGCGAACATCTTATAAGCCCTTAGTACCAATAACTTCCCATCATGGTTTTAGACTTTTAGTTGTTCGAAGTTGAAAGAACTCGCTTTTCTTTTTTAGCGTTGCATGGTAAATTGTAAATTACGGGTATGATTTGATCTATTGTTGAAAATGGTTAAAAAGGACTGTTGGGATGTTTAGGAACTACTTTTTCTGTCTACTTCAGTTTTTGACCAGAGTGTTGTGTGTAAATGATGTCAGTCTTTTTAAGTACCACCAATTTCATCGTTTATACAATAAGTGAGCATTTTCCTAAAATAAAAAAGTTTTGTTTTTCAGGATGGGTTTGAAGAGAAATCTAACCACGGCTGAAATAGTAGAACAAGCGGTCTTTGCAAGACGTCTATTTACGAGTGAAGTTGGTCCTATCAGAAATGTTGTTTTTATGGTACGTATGCTATTATGTATGAGATAATTCTGATATTAGTAAATTGGAATGATACGGGAAAAAAATAAAATAAAATAGAGAATGAATGGTGTATTGAAATTGACTAATTTATATAAGTGTTGGCGGGTCAAAATCAAAGTAGTTTGTTTGACATTAGTAAGTTGGTCCTATCAGTCTAGTATGACTACTGAATTTGTTACCCCTTGTATATAAGTGTTGGCGGGTCAAAATCAAAGTAGTTTGTTTGACATTATAAGTCAATGTAGAACAAGGCAACTAAATATAGAATGAACGGTGTATTGAAATTGACTAGTTTATAATTTACATGTAGGGAATGGGTGAACCACTTCAAAACGTGGATAATGTGATAAAAGCTGCAGATATAATGGTTGATGAGCAAGGTCTTCACTTCAGCCCGAACAAGGTTACAATTTCAACCAGTGGGCTTGTACCCCAGTTAAAGCGCTTTCTTCGCGAGTCTAAATGTGCATTAGCTGTTAGTCTGAATGCTACAACTGATGAAGTAACTTTCTTGATCCATTTAGTTACTAAACTTTTGAATTCCTTAGAGTTGGCATTTTCGACCCATGTACTTATAAATGGGCCACTATTAGTTGTTTTTTCTTACCGTCTGCAATTATCTCATAGGTTAGGAACTGGATCATGCCCATCAACCGGAAGTACAATTTAAAGATACTTCTTGAGACCCTTCGTGAAGAACTGCGCTCAAAACATAAATATAGTGTCCTATTTGAGTATGTGTTGCTTGCTGGAGTCAACGACAGGTTACAACAACCAACTTTTAAATCCATTATGTATACATATAAACACGCAATGAGTATTTCTAGGGTTATATTTGTAATTTGACGCATGCCCTGGTTTCCTTATATATTGCTTTGGTCTTCTATTTTGCAGCATTGATGACGCAAAGAGAATTATTGATCTTGTTAAGGGCATTCCCTGCAAGATCAACCTCATAACCTTCAATCCACACAGTGGGTCCAACTTCAACCCGACAAATGAGAAAATGGTTGAGTTTAGAAACACATTGGCTGAAGGTGGTTGTGTTGTGCTCATAAGACCCAGTAGAGGAGATGATCAAATGGCTGCTTGTGGTCAACTCGGGAACCCAGGTGAGTTCCAAGCTCCTTTGTTCAAAGTGCCACCAAGGTTTCAAACATCGTTAGAGAAGTCTATATAGCCATTTTAAGTTGTACCTGTTACGTTAAGTGTAGTATATACATTTTGAAGATGAATTTATAGTTAGTCGTATTCATTTGTTTGCTTAGTAATGTGATGGCTTGGAGGACGTGTGGTTTTACTTTGCAATAAGGTTGAAAAATTCTCGGATGCTGGACTTATATGGGTAATGGGTCAAAATGGGTTGTTTCTATAATATCTTGGAACCATTTTATGTCACAAAATAACTATATTATCGCCAATAATAATTCAGAGTTTGCTTAAAATGATGTAAGAAGTGTATGCATTAAAAATACATATTCGACGAAATGAGCAAATGCAATAACAAAAAGACAACAACGTATGTTTAGCAGCAAATAAGGTCTTATACTAAAGCAAAAATTTTATCATCTTGTGACTAAAAAACCTTTAACCTCCCCATCGATAATTTCTTAGCCTTCTCGTCATTTATGAACTGGTAACGTCAGGCTGAAAACAACGAACAACACATTTAATACTTATAAATTTATAAGAAACTACGGCAAAGAAAACAACCTCGATGTTGACATAATAAAATATACCTGCAAAATCTTATTTAAAGCTTTTGATAGTGCCGTTTTAAATCAGCAGGATGCAGGTCTCCTTCTTTGTAATCACTAATCAACAATTACTTTTGTAAGTCGTAAAGACCCTGATTTTAGAAAGACACACCAGGTAAATATCTAAATAGCAAATGAGAAAGAAGCATGGTAAAGTTTGACAGAAACTCACTTGTCACCTCCATTTTTCGGTTTCCTTTCAACCTTGAACTCTTTAAACCAAGGTAATACAATGTGTTTGATGTACTCGAGGCATGGGTTCCCTTCCACAACCTTGGGGGGACAAAATGCTTTCTTTATCTTTAGAGTAACCTCAGCCTGTAGCATTCATCATGGCATCATGCACAAACAGTTGGCAGTATATGAGTATAATACGAGTTTAAGATCATGGTTAGACTAGCTAAAACGTCAAAAATAAACAAATAAAATTTGTTTCACAAAACTCGGCTTTCAAGAGCAAGAGGAGCGAGCGAGCTCACCAGTCCGCTGAGCCACCCTACGCCGAGCAACTCCTTGAACTGGGTTTGTGACAACGTGCGGGTGCTACTTACCTTTGTGCATGAAGCATGTATCCTCGGATTATTATTTTGTACGTGAATGTGTTGCTAACATTACACTTAAGAAGTTAAGGTTTTGCATATATCCTTGTTACACCAAGTTGGGTCAAAAGAAGCGGATGTGGCGGTGAAGATGTCGATCTCTTGGCGGTCATTGTCTCACCGATGCACAATTTAACTTCATGCACGGTAAAAAAAAGTACTTACGTAAAATATTGTGTTAATTTTGAGATGCTTAGCTTTTATTCATATATATCCATACCCTTTGTCATGATCCTCCATAAGATAGTTGGCCTAGTAGTTTAAAGTTTAAACATTATGTAAGATATCAATTTTGTATGTGTTTGAAAGTGTGTCGATTCATTATATACTAAGTTTTATGTGTTCGATTATAAATAACTATGATTTGGTTTTATTTGTTTAGAAGAACAACAGGAATTAAGCATAAGTTGTATGCCATAATTGTTGTGAGGTAAAGGCGATATTTTTTGGTATCAAGTTAAATATGAAAATTAAAAAAAGTTAAAGAAGCGTTGTGTTGTGACGGGGTGTTGAACTTGTGACCTATTGTATAGTAGGTGCACATGCAACCATCAAGGCATCCTCTAACTCGTCTCTAAAATGGCACTAGTTTTTATTTAAAGGTTGTTTGACTAAGCTTATCATAATACAACTAGCTTACCCAAACAATATCTGAAAAGTATGCTAAAGCTATAAGCTTTTGTGGATGAACCCTTTTACTCCAATAATCTAAACAATTCATTATATAAACTAAACAATTCATTCCTTCAGGCTGTTTTGACATAATATTTGGGGCATTGTCAAGTGGGTCTAAGTTCTAAGCAAGGTTGCAAAATCGTAAATCATCATCGGACAGTGATCCTTTTGAAACTTCTAATGGTCTAAGTGTGATTAATTGGTCACTAATCGGATTGTCATTTCCAGCAAATTTTGGGTATTTACGACGAGTTTTGAGTATTTCCGGCAACATTTTCCTTAACAAAACATCTTGTAATCAATAATTATATATAAAATGTTTGGGAATTTCTATAAAAAGAAAGCTTAAAAAGATTAAGACTACACATTTGCCTCTTATGAGATCTTTTTGTTGGTTTCTAAACATTACAAGTTCTAAAACTCTCTTTATCTATACTACGTTATAATGTATTTAGGACATCTATATTTAGAAGTCTTAAAAAAATCAAACAAAAAACATTTTTCTATAATAAGAAATAAACAAGACATTAATATGGTCAAGACATTTAATGTAGTTAATTAATTAACTTGTGAATAATTACAATTAATGCAGTTATTAAAACACCATTTACCTAATAAATACAAATTATCAAGCATATTATACAACCAACTCAAACACAATTTGTAAATGTCATCTGAATAAGCACATTATACAAATATTAGTCGAACGGGCAACGGGCAGCGAAGCCATGAGCTCGAGCCCGAGCAGGAACCGGGCAAAGCGGGCTCAAGCACGAGCAGACGCGAATAATTCTTGATATCCGTAAATTTATTGTCAAAAACAACATAATAAACTAAAATACATGATTCACGGAAATTTTATTTCGAGGGGTATCCGCCTGCCAGCGGGTACCCTGCTAGTAACTATTTAATGCATAAATACATTGATTAATGATATTATTAAAATACTGTCATCACTCAAATTACAATTAATATACCACATTGTACAAAACAATAATCATCTTATCTTTTTTTATCTTCTTTACAACACCCATTAAATAAAATTTACAAATCAGTAATCATATTATTGAAATAACCCATCACTCAAAAATACAATGAATATATCACATGGTAAAAAACAATAATGCATAAATCATTTTTTTTCTTCTTTAAAACACCCGCTAAATGAAATTTACAATTCATTAAGGGCATTTATATATCTCCAGGAAACTATAATTACATATTTCCCCAAAGCATGCTTCAATAGCATTGTATATCATGCATTGAAAACTTGTATTTTGAGGAAATATGTAATTTTAAAATTTCTTAATATAAAATTCCCCATTCATTAATGATATTTTTCTAAAATACTCCCTCATTCAAAAGTACAATTAATATACTTCAATTCATGGTATAAAACAATAATGCATAAATCATCTTATCTTTCCTTTAAAAACATCCACTAAATGAAATTTACAAATCATTAAGCGGATCATATAAATCAATCTTTTATGTAGTCGGACTTTCTAACACCATTTTTTCGATAAGCAACGGACCACTATTTACTTCCACAACTTAGCAATATAAACACAACCCGATAGCGTTAAAACGCTACTTAAAACACCCTCTATGTTTTAGTGGTGAGCCAAACAACCATAACGCACCCCATATACAATATATAAGGACGGTACAATAAAAATTAAAAAAATACATATATATATCCTTCCCAAAATGTTTAATTACATATATATCCTCCCTAAATTAAAAGATGCGATTATATCGTAAGTAACCGACAATATGAATGTATAAAAGGAGATGTCGACTGTTTTTATTCATTTAATTCCAAACCTAGCTTTTGTTGAAGTTTTTAGGGTTTTTTCCCTTTTTTTTCTTGGTTTCAGGAATCATAGGTTTCAATGTCAGAGCTCGGCCTTGATATTCATGAAGAGATACTCGTAAGATCGCACGTTAACGATATCATCCGATGCAAAAGTGTATGCAAGTCATGGTATTCTTTAATCTCGAGTCCTCGTTTTGTTAGATCTCAACTTAAATACAGTTCTAAAACGAAATATACTAATGAAATTGGAGATACAAGGATTACTATGCCTAGTGATGATTGTGTTTATTTGAGAACTCATGCATATCAACTTATTGGTTCTTCTAATGGTCTTGTATGCATTTGTCTTTGCCATACTTATTTTTTCGTTGTTAATCCCTCAACTCATGAAGTGAAAGAACTAAAAGCTTCTCCTCAAGAGTATCAAGATTCTTGGTCGGAACGTGTGTCAGGTTTTGGGTATGATTCATCCATAGATGATTACAAGGTTGTAATAGGGTTTTCTAATGATGATAAACTATCTTTTAAAGTGTTAAGTTTGAAATCAAACGTTTGGAGATCAGTTGCTGTAGAATCAGGCTATGATAATTATTTGAACGGGAAATGTATCTTATGCAATGGGGCGATTCACTGGATTTCGTCTAATCAAAATGACAAGCAAGTAATTGTGTCTTTTGATTTATCCAAAGAGGTTTTAAAAGAAATCCCCAACAAAATTTGGTCCTACGCCAATGGAAGTTGGGGACTGTGAAAGACTGTCTATGCATCTTTCGTTGTCCAGATATAAACTTCCGGAAACACTTCACGAAATTTGAAATATGGGTAATGACAAACTACAATGTACAAGAGTCTTGGAGACAATATTTACCACCACCTGGTTATGATGCAGACAAAAACACAATCGAGGACACTACAGAAAGAAAATTCTTCTACGGTCATGTTCACATATGGCTGTTAGAAGAAGGTTCACCTGCTCCTGTATTGGTGCGGCGTTGAACTTCCGGTGAATTTGGTCATTTCCGGTTATCCACAAATTCGGAATGTAATTATAATTATGATGAGCATGTATTTGTTAAAAGCCTTGTATCTCCTCATGGCATGTATGACGGTGACAGTGATGGTGATGGTGATGGTGATGGCAATATCAATGACAGTGGCAATGCGGGGAGACTCAAAAGAAAAAGAAAGGACTTCTAAAGGGGGGCTTCTATTAATGATTTGTTTTGCTTTTTTTGCAGGCCACCTTCATTATTTACTGTTTACTTGTAACATAATATATGACTTTAACTTAAAACATCCCATTTGATTTATCAGTTAACTAAGCGTCTTCAATGCCTGCGTTATACGTAATTTTTGCACTAAGGTAGTGCACAAAATTCACTTCAATATATGCACTAATTAAGTGATGTGGTTCCCTTTTTAATGTTTAGTTAACTCATGGTCTACAATTCTCTTCAGCTCATTTTTAGAAAATTTGATAATTGCTAAATTCATTTTGATGTCAACAAGTTTGTTTTGACAACAGAACTGATGTGAACATGTTCCTTCGCTTTGTATTTCAGCTCAATCTAAGTTATAATTATACTTGTTTAAGGTAATGAAACAAATTTTAGTGCAAGATTTAGTGAAACACATTGGAGCAACTTATTTTTAGTGTAAGCATAAATTTCAAAAAAGATTATTGTTTTACACTAAGATAGTGAAAAAAATTTAGTATGCTCTTCAGGGAGATCCTTAGGTTCCTTGATCGAGTAGCAGAATTTGATATTGTGGAATGTGGACGAGTGCACGTGCACACTACGGTATGAATGAACTATGCTTTTTCTTTGTTTCTTTTCTTTGTTTTACAACTTTCGTATTTAAAATCCAGTCCATGCTTCTGTTATATAACTTTCTTCCTTATGTTGTGTGGAAGCAATGAAATTTAAGTAATTTATAAGTTACTAAGTTACAAATACACAGTTAGGAGGTATAAAAAGACCAAAAAAACTATTACTGTAAAAAGAACAAAAAAAAAGCTTAAAATCAACCAAATCAAAAAAACTATTACTGTAATAGATGCAAAATCCAATTTGTTTGAATAAGACGTTAGGGGCATCTAGCTAACTGAACAACTAAAGTTCCTTGACCGAACAAAAAACAGTAAATGTGAGCTTGATGTTAACTTGTCCGAACTCAAACCAAATCGTTTAACTACTGAAGCAAATAACAAAGACTTAGAAAAAACAAACTTGTTATATTGGTATTTTATATGGGTTTCAGAGATAAAGTTGGTGTTGTGTATTGTGAAAGTTGATTAACATAAGAAACAATAATAACAATAATAATAATACGGAGGCGAATAGTTTCGAAGCTCCACACTAATTTATTGTAATCCTATAATTTTATTTCTAATGAAAGTGATGTTTTATAATAATAATAATAATAATAATAATAATAAGAGTGAATTACATAAATCGTCCTTGTGGTTTGGTCAAAATAGCAGTTTAGATCCCTACTTTTCGGTCGTTTAGATCACATGGTTTCTTCTGGATTTTTGTCCTCGATCCAAAAATGTCCGTTAAGTGTTTTCGCTGTTAGTCCTTAGTTAGTGCAGTCCGTTAATATTTTGCACCGGTAGTCCTATTTTTTAAAATGTACTTTTCCCAATTAGTCCCTCGTTAATAATAGTTATCGCCCGATTTTTCGTTTTTTGTCGTTTTTATCGTTTCATTCGTTTTTATCCGTTTTCCCAGTTTTTTTTAAGTTTTTAGAGTAGTTTTACGTTTTATCCCTTTTAGATACGCTTTTATATGCTTTAAGATGCATTTTTTCGCTTTTGTCCGTTTTGGCCATTTTTTATCCAATTTCGACCGTTTTTTTTTTTATTCGTTTTCGCCCGGTTTTTTACGTTTTTGTCCGTTTTTATTCGTTTTATTTGATTTGCTTTCGTTTTCTTTAGTTTTTCTTACATTTGTCCGTTTTCTTTAAGTTTTAAAATTTTTCCAAAAAAAAGTGGAAAAAAATATTTCGAAAAAAAATTGAAAAAAATATCAAATTTAAAAAAATTGAATAAAAAATTTCAAAAAAATTTGTGAACAAAATATTTTTTCAAAATATTTTGAAAAAAAGCAGGACATTTAAAAAAACATATTTGAAAAAATAATTTTAAGCAGAACAAAACACTTAAAACAAGCGGTAACTTAACGAGCTTTGTCGCGGCAGCGAATAAAATGTAAAAAACGGTTTCGGATAAAAAGCGGATAAAAGCGGATAAAACGGACAAAGCGTAAAAACCGGCGAAAGGGATAAGCGTTAAAGCGGACGGCGAAAAAAGCGGGGAAAAGCGGATAAAGCGGCGAATAGCGGATAAGCGTAAAAAATGGGAAACAACTATTATATTGAGGAGGGACTAATTGGAAAAAGCGCATTTTTAAAAATAAGGACTACGATTGCCAAACACTTAACGAACGCACTATGGCTAATAGCGCCAAAACGCGGACATTTTGGGACGAGGGACAAAATCCGTAGATTTTAGTAAACCACGGGGGCCAAGCATGCGAAAAAAGTATAGGGACGAAATCCGTTATTTTGACCAAACCACAAGGACGATTTATGTAATTCACTCTAATAATAATAATAATAATAATAATAATAATAATAATAATAATAATAATAATAATAAAGTGATGTTTTGTAAATCTTTTGGGGAACGGGACAAACCCTTACGCCCAGCTGATATGTTGCTCTACTCATAGGACGGAGGGCTTGATGTGTGTTTATCTGAATTCATCGCCCTTGGCAAACGGTATGGTTGACTTTGTGTCGGTCATCTGCGATTGGTGAAATCGCACAACGTAAACGTGTCAGTATGAGGCTAAGTCGCTAATATTGGATATGGGTTTCCCCCTTCTCTTCTCTTCTGGGGAACTTGGAAGGATCGCATTGACCCTGAAGAGAATCGAAGTTCTCGATACCCAAGACATTGAAGCAGCGTGTTCTTTCATATCTTTAGTAGGATTAGTTTTTCTATAGCTAAAGGAGTGGGAGCCCAGTTAGTTTCTCGGCTCCCCACTAATTTCTTGTAATTTCTTATAATTTTCTAATGAAGTGATGTTTTATAAAAAATAAATAAATAAATAATAATAATAACAATAATAATAATAATAATAATAATAATAATAATAAATCCAATTGTTAGTATTGGTAAAAGTATCCTTACATTAAAAAACTTAGATACATTAAATTGAGAAATAAAAGTTAAGTACCTTGAATTGTAATTAAGTTTAGTAACTTTTTATACAATTTGCCCTTGTTTTTTTTCATGGATTATTTGCATTTCAATCTAAAAAGGTACTAAATTTTTACTCCAATTCAATTTAAAGTACAGAACTTTTTTTTATAATTTAAAGTATCAATTTTTTTTTTTTTTTTTTGCAATGTTAGATAATTGATAGGTTACCAAGTGATGTATGTATGATAGTTGCACATGATAGACTAAATTAAGTTGTAGTGAGAATGAAATCATAGCAAGAACACATAAAAGTACACAGGGAAGAGATTTGATGAAGAAAAACTAAAATAGGAAAAGGATTTCCCAACACATTTCAAATAGAAGAGAGAATTTTAAGGAGAGATGCATTCATTTTTGTAGATGCATCTGAAATGAATGATTGTGGTTTCTTCTTATCATTCTTATTTTAATTTTTTTTCTCATTTGATCTTAACTCTAAAGTACCTAAGAAAATATCATTAGAGGTTAGTTGATGAAAAAAAATTGAGTTAATCAACTATACATATAGTTTACTGAAACAAATTGTTAAGCTACTAATTCTGTCATTATTCTCAACTTTATTTGAATGTGGAATCAAACTTCTAAACTTTTTAAGTTACTCACCAGGGACGGACCCACATAGGAGCCGGGTGTGGCACGGGCTACACCCAATTTTAGGTCACTAAATGTTTTTTTTTTTTTTATAAAATATGTTTTTTCTGGGCTCGTGCAACACCTAATTTTATCTAATAAATTATTTATCGAGTAATTTTAGTACTCATAGTCATAAAAAAAATTTTGTCCAACAGCCTCTCAAAAATCCTGGGTCCGTCCCCGCTACTCACTCTTTTTTTGAATTCATAGTCAACTTCGTCTTGCAAAGGATATTCATCATTGTCCGAGTCAGAATCTTCTCGGGAATGATCATGCTCAACGATATACCAACAATCATTTTCCGCCCATTTTCTTGAACCTTGTCATCTTTCATTATATGTGAACTCTTTTTATCCAAAACAGAAACATCGGTAGTCAACTTAGTAACTTCTGGAATCACCATGGAGTTCATGGAAGCATCGAGTGGATCGATTTCATCTTCATCCATAACATTACCATTCTGCAAGGATATCATAGTATCACCATTATCTTCACCATCAACCATGCCATCTTCCTTTTCTTTATTCTCTTTCACATTTTCATCAACATCCATGTCACCGTCTGCAATTTATAAAATTGCAATTTCTCCACACTATCCTCCTGTCACCTAGACTCCTTACGTTCTAACATGAAGAAAGTTTTTTTTTTTTTTTTTTTTTTTTGGCAACTATTGGCAACAAAATACATAGTTAATGAAATTCCAATTTTGGGTCTCAAGCATACCTGAGAAGTTGCTATCAACAAAAAGCTTGCCGCTAACATCCTTGAGTTGTAGTTTCTACTCCCTTAATTCCTAAAAGTAGAGATGACTAGTCTTGAATTATATTGTAATCATCTTCACTAACATAATACACTTGTAAGTCATCACAAATGTCATATACACCTTTTAACCAACAACAAATTAATATTGCAAAGTTATGAGCATACAAAGTATGTCACATTATATAAGTTATAACCTGTAGCAGCTAATTTAACAAATATCCGAATAAATTTTAGGTTTATAAACTACTCTTTAGTAGTATGAGTATCAAACTTCGCAAAATATATAGCATTTGTAACTCCTTTCAAACAAAATATTAACTCAAATAAATTCCAAAAATAGTGTTTGCATCTGCTTATCAGCTTTGGAGCAACGGGGTGTTTGGGTAAATTAATCAAAGAAGATCATCAGCATCAAGAACTTAAAATTCATCAAAATTGGTGAAACTAACATTTGTTAACTCACTAATAGTCTCCATGGATTGAGCCATTGATGATGCCATATGCAGACGTGCTTAACTACAATTATAAAAAAAACAATAAAACATAAATCAGCTAATGAGTATCAAATTTCTTATAAATAAATCATTAACAAAGTTCTTGTTCATGGTCTAGCATTCTACTGTCAAAGTTCTTAAACATAATTCATCAACAAAAATCTTAAAGATAGATCAATAATGCCTATTGTCTAATGTCTTGAATATCCTCTATTTACATAACATACTGATGTAAGTAATTCAATGATAGATCTCAAATACCCCCTATATGTTTAAGAGTTGTTAATGCTATGTATCATCCATATTTAAAGTGATGTGCCTATTGTCCAATTACTAAATAGTAAACACCCCTTATAGGTGTGATTTTTTTATTTGCATTTTAAATTGTTACTACCATAAATCGATTGCTATTGCCGGTAATCGAACCATAACATATTTAGAGAAAACATTTTTTAGGGTATTGATTCGGGTAAAAGTGATTTGGAGAAAACAATTTGGGGTAAACTGATTTTCGGGTATGAATTGATGTGGAATAAATTGAGTTAGGGTAAACTTATTTAGGGTTAATTTTTTCGGTTATGGATGTTTTTGCTATAACTGATTTGGGGAAAATCGTTTTGGGGTGAATGAGGGAGGGAGCGAATTTGTTGGAGGTAAATGAAATGTCGACCGCTATATCAAAATAAATGTCAGGTGTATTTTTTTTAGAATTTTGGTGAGAGACTTGCCTTATTTCAAGCTAGCTTTATATAGTGTGGGATTCCGGCGAAATATAAAATGACCAAAAAAAAAAAAAAAAAAAAGCGCTTAAAATAAACCAAATCATAAAACTTATACTGTAATAGATGCGAAATCCAATCTAATTGAATAAGACTTTAGGGGCATCTAACAAACTAAACTACTAAAGTTCCTTGACCGAACAGAAATGTGAGCATGATGTTAACTCGTCCGAACTCAAACCAAATCGTTTAACTATTGAACCAAATAACAAAGACTTAGAAAAAACAAACTTGTTATATAAAAACAAACTTGTTATGTTAGTATTTTATGTGGGTTTTAGAGATCAAGTTGATGTTGTGTATTGTGAAAATTGATTAAGATAAAATAATAATAATAATAATAATAATAATAGTAAATTTTATTTTTGGTCCTTAAGGTATGGCCAAATTGCAAGTTTCGTCCCTAACGTTTTGAAAGTGCAGTGCTAGTCCTCATTTTGAATGTTTTGCTGCATGTTTGGTCCTTAAATTGCAGATTTGGTCCTTAAAAGTTTGAAGTTTCTGTTGCATGTCTGGTCCTGCAGATTAGGAACTAAACATGCAGCAAAACCTTTAGGGACTATCGTTGCACTTTCGAAATGTTAGGGACGGAACCTACAATTTGGTCATACCTTAAAAATGCAATTTACTCTAATAATAACTTAGATACTTTAAATTGAAAAAAAAAAAGGTTACGTACCTTCGATTGTAATCAAGTTTAGTACATTTTTAATGCAATTTGCCCTTGTTTTTTTTTTCATGAATTGTTTCATTTCAATTTAATCACTCTCCACATGATTAGTGTCATTGTTTCAAACTTTTGTTTTTAGTACTTTAATACCAACACATTCTTTAAAGGCATTGTATTTATGCATTAAAAAATTGTGTTTTGCGAAAATATGAAATTTTTGATTTTTTGATTTGGGCTATTAATATTGTGTTGTATGCCTCTATGCTATGGATTGACTTATAACATTAATAGTGTTATAGGAAATGCAGTCTTTGCTAGTGACCATGTGAAGTACTAAGAGTGCGTTTGTTTGGCTACTTTGGATTGAGTTTGCTTTTGAAAAACATTTAGGGTGCGTTTGGTATGCTGTCATCAATGACAATGGGTATTAGTTTGATAGTAGTGGTGGGTCCTTCAACTATGAAAGATCCATTCCTAGCTCTTTTGATGTATATGGAGTCTGAATTATATCTATCATTCATTTACATAGTGGTGGGACCCCCTCATCTTAAACAAACACTTTTAATCAGTTTCATAGTCATAGTCTCATTCAAATAGTAGGATACCAAACGCACCCTAATTCTTTGTTTGGTTGGAGAAATAGGGTTTTAAAATTGGAGTCAACCCCATATTAAAGGGGATACTCGATGATGCTTGGTTTACTGACAAATATTACTTTCTTTTATTTATTTTTTTAATTTCATTTACTTATATACTCGATACTTTTCATGGGCTCATTTATTATTTTATATTATTTTAATATTAAAATAAATATAAATCTTAACTCTACTTTATATCTTAACATACAAAACAAACAACTTTTAACATAATTCGAATCAAAATCCAAACCCAAACCCAAATTCAAATTCAAATCTTAAATCATAATCCTAAACCCAACTACAAACCAAACGAGCCCTAAGCTGCTTTGTTGTTCAATTTTTATGAATTTCATTTGTAGTTTGGATCATGGGCATGTCTATTGGATCATTGGCTGAATGTTTGTTATATGGTTTTTTTTTGTTAATATATGCTTCCCATTTTCAAAAAAATCACAAAATAAATAAGAATGATTTTCAAGTTTTTAATTGTGTTGATGTGTGTGGCTTTTAAGTATTTTTTTTATAAAATATACTAACAACGAATTTTTAAATTTTTTTTTAATTAATGAATCGTTATACCCGATCAACGCACATGTATTGTACTACTAGTTTTATACTGGGTTCTCCAGTTTTGATTTTTGATTTAGAGTGAAAGTGAAAGAAAACAAAAATATGGTATCTTCTCAAGTTTTTTGGAGATGGAAAGTAAAAAGAAAGTGAGGAAAATCATTGGTTTTTTGTGTCAAAACTTTCATTTCAATTTTGGGATGAAAGTGGAGTAAATGAAACTGATATAATTTTTAAAACGAAATTGCCCTTTATTTCTTTAACCTGAGAATTAATTACATATATTATCAAGGACATAATTGTTAAATAACATTTTTTAATCATTTTACTCTTTTTTTTTTCTTTCTTACAACTCAAGAATACTATTTTTTTTTAACAATCTTTCTTTTTCTCTCCCTATCACTTTTTATATTTCTCTTTAGGTTACTCTTCCCTCAAATAAAAACTTGAGAACACAATGTTAGGTATTGGATCAATTGCAAAGTAAACTAATTTAAAAAGTGTAGAAAGCCACTCATCATCTGACAAGTGTCCCGCTACCTAGTTTATTTAAAAAATCTGCCCGGGGGCAAAATTTTAAAGTTACTCGCTTTTTCCTTTTACACCTCAAATTTCAAACACACATATCTTTTAAACGACAAACTTTTACAAATAACCGATTTCACCACAATTTTTAGACTTTTATCCTCTAATAATTTGGTATAAATCTTGTTAAATATTTCGATTTTTTTTACATATCAAATGATTCTTGATTTTCTTGATTTTTTTGGCATTTTTGCCCCTATTTTTTACCCTCATAAATGTCGAATCCTGATAAACCTAAAACACGAAACTTGTAGATTGTGGTTCACTCTATACTCAAATTTAAATCTCTCAAATTCGATATGATATGAGTGAGATATCGCTTGTTAAAGATGACATTTTAGTCATATTTATCGCACACAAGGTGTTTGATGAAATGTCTAGCTTAAATTTTTAGTGGTAAAATTGCGTTAAATGCATTAATTTTTGTACCACAACGCATCACTAATCATTTTATTAATGTAAGATTCAAAATTTGATATCTTTTAATAGTTAATGTTTCTAAAAGAATTTACCTATTGTGTTTTATTGCTTTTTTGACAATAAATTTGACCGTTATTAAATTCGAATTAGAAAAATTGTAAAACATAAAAATTATAGATTTTAGTTCAATCTTTACTCATGTTTTTTATTTACTCAAATCAAATGTCATATGAGTGAGATATAACATGTTAAAGATGACGTTTCGTTCATTAGTTACTATGTTCATCAATTTTTATTCATGAACATTAGTTCATCAGTTTAGGATTTAGAGTTTTGGGTGTTGGGTTTAAGGTTTAGTTCACCTTTTTTTAGGTTTAGGGTTTATCAGTTCATCAGTTGATGAAACAATTTTGTTTAGTTCATCAGTTATTGACTTTTAGCTATTATGTTATCATTGGTTCATCAGTTAGCTTATGCTTTTTTTGGTTCATCAGTCATTGACTTTTAGCTATTATATTATTATAAGTCCATCAGTTTGTTTATTTTAGCTATTATATTACTATAGGTTCATCATTTAGTTTATTTATGTTATCATATGTTATAAGTTCATCAGTTGTTTATTTTAGCTATTATGTTATCATAGGTTCATCAGTTTGTTCATTTTAGCTATTATGTTATTATAGGTTCATCAGTTAGTGACTTTTTTTGGTTCATTAGTTATTGACTTTTAGCTACTATGTTATCATAGGTTCATCAATTTGTTTATTTAGCTATTATGTTATCATAGGTTCATCAATTAATTTATTTGTGTTATCATAGGTTATAAGTTCAACAGTTATTTATGCTTTTTTAGTTTATTTGTGTTATAGGTTCATCATAAGTAAATATTCCAAAACAAGTTAGTACTATTTTTTCAGATGTTCACCAGTTAATGATTTTTTTGCAATATTTTTTTGTTATATCTTTTATATTGATAAAATGAAATTTGAGTTAGATGTTAATGTTGATTTTATAATTTCATTTAGAAAATGTTCATAAAAAAAACTGTTCATCAATTTTTCTTTTTACAAGTGTTACTGATCCCCTCAATTTCTTAACTGATAAACAAAAACTGGTGAACTAAACCTTAAACCCAACACCCAAAACCCTAAATCATTAACTGATGAACTAAAAATTGATGAACAGAGTAACTGATGAATGAAACGTCATCTTTAACATGATATATCTTACTCATATGACATCGGATTTGAGTGAATAAAAAACATGAGTAAAGATTGACCTAAAATATATATTTTTTATGTTTTACAATTTTTCTAATTCGAATTTAATATTGGTCAAATTTATGGTCAAAAACGCAATAAAACACAATAAGTGTATTTTTTTAGAAACATTAACTATTAAAAAACATCACTTTTTTAATCTTACATTAATAAAATGATTAATGATGCGTTATGGGACAAAAATTAGTGCATTAAAAACTTGCATTATGGGAAAATATGCAAGTTTTAAGTTTTAATGGGTATATATGCAATTCCCCTTTTTCTAAAACTCCTTTTCATGTTGATCGATAATTCGATATACGAATATAATCACAAACATTAACGTCATAATGAAACTACAATCAATCAATCAATATTCTCTGATGGGTTATCCATCATTTATTACAAACATATCATGAAATATACACATAACTAAAATATGAAAGTTTTGAGAGCAACAGAAGGTATCATCTTATACATATATATATACGTCGGCTTATACAATAACAAGAGAGAAGGAATATTCAAAGTGAAGTCCTCCAACAGTTTACTCGTTGTGAGGTGCTCAAACATGGATGGCCATCTCTTTTGTGTTGTATTCACATGGAATCTGTAAGTGCAATAACAAGAGATGTGTAAATGACCAAAAAAAACGTGATTAGATGCACAAAAACGACATAAATACAAAAATGGTTGGATAATAACAAAATATTATATAATTCATTACAATCATTTTCAAACCTGTAGGTAAAATATAGCCTCCTCAAATGCATCCGGTGAGCTTGTGACTATTAAAATGATGAAATCTTATTTTACCGGGTAACCCTTTACTTAAAAAATGATGAAACCTGTCAAGACTAAAACAAGTATGTCAAGCATATTGTTATTCTTTTTTGAGCAGTAAGCATAAAATAATTTATCAAATCAGTTTTTAAGATTGAAAAAAGATGAACAACAAATGTCAACTTGTGAAAAGCAAACCCAACACCGACAGTAAATGATAAAAAGGGAAAATATGGTGGATAGTCTTCTACACTCTTTTAGAACAATGAAAAGTGCAAGACATGAAAGACTAATAATGTATAAACATGGACGGTTTCAAGAGGAAGGTTTAAAGAAATTTGGGGTGGAGGCTTTGAAATAAGATATGCGTGGCGGTTAGTTTTTTTTTTAACAAAGATTACATTTCATATAACGCCTCACAAATGGAGGAAATTTGCACACAACATGTTACATCGAACATAGTGCAAAAGTCGGAAGCCGACTTTGCCAAAACAAAATAACGGTGGCGCAACAAATTAAGTCAAAAGAAAGCATTACACCCTAATAGTTGTGACCGACCACGCCTACACCATATAGGGTGGGGGGAATCAAAAGTGAGCTTTAGGTGACACAACCATACGAAGATGTAGGGGACAAAAGTAACAAAGCAGGTAAAACACATAAGAAGATAAAACCAAAGCATCCCAAAAGGAGCCGAGCAAAACCCAACAAATCTAATCAAAACCCAAGGCTACAAAGAAGCTATCGATGCGGACCACAACCGACCGGAAAGCGACTGAAGGTGGCGCAGCGACAACAACGGCAAATGCGAAGCCATGACGATCCGTGTTGAGGCTTTTATTGAGGAAAATAAAATACAAGAAAGATCCGGGACGCCTCGAAACCCACCGGAGAAAAGGATTGGATTGGGGGGTGAGTTTTATATGGAGTAGATATGAGCTTTTGGTATATATATAGCATTTGGGTGGCGGTTAGTTGAATGAGATTATATGGGGATTAAAATTTTGAAATTTTAAATAGCGGAAGTTTTAGGCGCCATAGTTTTAGTTTGTAATTTTTAAATGTGATTTATTGAAGATTAAGGATTAACAATCATGAATGTCTTATAGGACATATTATCAAGATCTATACTACTTATAAAGCATATTGACATTTCCCTCCTATTAATTTTTTAAGATTTCCTAAATTAGATTTTTAAGCAAATACAAGTAAACAAACATTGTTTAAAAGTATTTGAAGCACAAAATAAATTAAAAAAAAAAAAAAAAAAAAACACACACACACAATTCAACTCATACAATTAATACATAATTTAATTAACCCCTTCACCAAAATATACAAACTCATAAAGCTAAAGGTACAATCATCATAAACACAAAATTTTAATATCAAATAGTAATCAATTTAATTAAAAGTTGTTGTAAAAGAGAACACGGGCCCAAGACATTCCAACTGGCAACAAGCTATGTGATTTTCGCTTTATGAGCCCAGCTACGTTTAAACCAAAAACTATTTATAATAAAAATTGTCTTGGTTGAAAGTCACTATATGTATGTGTTGATGCATACATTAATTGTATATGTAGCTTAGTTAGTTGTATTTGCATAAATTAGATTTATATTATCATTCATTTGTATTATTGTTAGTTAAAGAAATGTGTAACCGAACAACATTTGTTTACCACAAATAGTCACGGCACCAAACAAGCATCGCTGGCAAATCTCAAGCATATAAAATAATAAAAGCGTATACTCCTCAGATAAATTAAATTTCATATTTGTAAGAAATAAGTTTGAGGAAGCTATGGAAGAAATAAACTTTTCTAGTGGGATGGGTAGTTGGGTTTGGGTCAATTTGGATCAAAGCTAAAAAATACTTGAATCTGATCTTTTATTTAAAATTCGGTTAGTCGAGTTGGGTCAATTCGGGTAGGGTCAACCCGAATATAAGTAAAATAATTAAAAAAATTGCTTGCTCCAATATGTTTAAATTGTAAAAGTGTTAGTTCGAGTAGGGTTTCGGTCGCATTGGGTCATTCAGGTTGAGGTTACAAAAACATACCCGAACCCGACCCTATTTAAAACTCGAGTTAGTCGGTTTGAAATTATTGACCTGAGTAATCTGAACCGGATAGGCTTAATCGTGTTCGGTTTCATCGATCGGTCTTTTGACACCCTTATGGTAAACTAAAATAAGTGTTCACTTTGTAAACTTTATTGATCAATATACTTTTTAAAAGGTCATGATTAAATTTATACTATTACTTATATAAAGAGAAAACACATTTGATTAACACTTAAAACTTCAAAAGTGAATAATTTTTGAAGACTAAAATAACCATACTTATATAGTTATATGTACATAAAAAGAAATTGCACACAAATTAACGCTACAATGTTTTGGTATTGTGTTTATATTTTGATTTTAATAACCTCGCATTTACAATGTTTTAGTATTACGATCAGCTTAATTAAATAATAAAAAAATATTGTTCTTTGTCTAGGGAAACATAATCTCGAGCATTCATTTATAACAAAAATAACCTTTGTTTTCACCTGCAATAATTTTGCCCACAAAAATGGATAAACGTTTGTAGAAAGTAAATTGAAATGCATTTCCATTAAAATGATGTAAAGATGATCATCCTAATGGTTATTTTGTTTTGTTAAACGATTAATTAACCTTTTTGAATATATCTTTCTTGAAAGTAATCAACGTTAGTTTTAAGTAAATAAAATTGCATAAAAAAGTAACTATTATAAAATACCCGACTAAAATTTTATGGGTAAATCCGTGTGTATGTTTACCCATAGATTACCGAAAAATAACCCACAAACAATAAAGATTGCCTACTTTGTGGGTAACATAAAAATACACAACATTACCCATGATTTTTCCGCGATGACTTTTATGGTAATTTGTGGAAAGAGTTTAATGAAAATAATTCACCCACAAATTTCACACCAAGATTAGGTAATGCTGGTATTTTTCACTAAAATTGTGAGAAATTCGAAAACTTTTTCGCAATTTTCAATACTTTTTCATGGGTAATTCACGGGAAATTTGTGGGCAAATAACCACTAATCTGTTTACGTGGGTAACTTTCGTGGGGAATCGACAGTATTCTTGTAGTGCTTATTTCATTCATGGTGAGATCCCTGATCTCAATTTCTCTACTTCGTCTAGGGAAGTTCATTCAAGAATAGTTTTGTCATTATCAACTAGGGGAAGATTGTTGGGAATTATAAGTTTGAGTTGATAAAGACAAAAAGAATGAAACAAGAGGGACTTAATATGACAAGAAGGAAACCTACAAAAAAATGGAAGGACTTGCTAGCAAAAGAAGTTTTATTTATTAGTCCTTATCCTCTAGTATATAAAGAGGACATAGGTGTAGGTTTTACATAAGTCTTCCATAATGTAGTCAACTAAAGGTGTATGTGTGTGTCCTAGGCGTATTGTCTTGTAAACACCTAGGTTATTAATTTAGTTATCTAGACGTGTTCCTATAAACGTCTATAGTTAGTTAGGTTATGTGAATGAAACCTTGTGTCAATAACAATTATGTTTTGAATTATCCCACAGATTGTCATCATTGTTATTGTTAAACCCTGTGCTCATAAACGATCAAGAAACTATCTTTATCACGTTCTTAGTTTCTATCACACTACCAGGTGTATGTGTGTGTCCTAGGCGTATTGTCTTGTAAACACCTAGGTTATTAATTTAGTTATCTAGACGTGTTCCTATAAACGTCTATAGTTAGTTAGGTTATGTGAATGAAACCTTGTGTCAATAACAATTATGTTTTGAATTATCCGTTGCGTATTGTCATTGTTATTGTTAAACCCTAAGGCTCATAAACGATCAAGAAACTATCTTTATCACGTTCTTAGTTTCTATCACACTACCAGGCTTCGATGATGATCAAAGGTATGAGGGGTGTATGTTCCATCCAAGACTTTTCTTCCACCTGAGATTAAGAAATACAAAGACACTACGTTAAGTGATTACGCAGGGGTAGGACCCTGCGAACCACCTCAAGCGTGAGAGTAAGTATGAGTTATAGTTGTATAAGTGTGTGTAAGTAAAGTGATGAGTGTGAAGTGAGCATACCATAATCCATTGTCCGTCCAACCTATTTATAGTAGATGAAATAGGGTTGAGAACACTTCTGCGCAAATGTGTGAGATCATGGGGGCGTCCCATGATTGTGGGTAACTGCTAGGGCTTAGTGACCCACGTTCTCAAACTTGACGGAGAAGCCAAGAAAGAGAGGGAGATCGTGGGTTTGACCAAGTCAGGATGTTCTTCTATCCATTGCTCCTTCGTTAGCCATACCCCGAAGGGCTTAGGGCTTCGAATGGCAAATTCCCCTAAGGTAACCTTCGTGATAACGAATGGTTTAACGCCCATGGATATTTTGAATCCTAATTGGGCCTCGATGGAAGGGCTTCGACACATCTCGGAGGAGTGTCCTTCGAGCTAGCTCTAGGTGTACACATCATCAACAATTACCGCAATTAAAGAGTTACGCTAACAACATAATATTGCATGCAACCTAGGGTTTCTAATTAAAAACATAAGTTTACAAAACCCAATTAGGGCACCAAAAAAAGCCCCCCTAAATTAGGGTTTAGGTTTAGCAAACCCTAGATCTACGCATACAAATAATAACACAATCATGTTTATTTTATTTATGTGTTTCAGAATTAATTTGTTATATAAGGCTCGTGATGCCACTGATGAGTTTATAATACATGTAGACACTCACAGAGTAACAGCCGAAGACTTAAGATCATAACAAATAAATAATTAACGAAGATGCGTAACATACCTTTCGCAATTAGTAGATTTCTTCAATGGATGTGACAAAGTGGTTTAACGAGTTATCCCTTACCGTTTTATAACTCAAACCAATTGGTGTGCTAATAGTTGTCTTACTACCACGTTCTGATAATACCGAATTAACAAACGAATTAAGTGATTGCTAGATCTACAAAACTTTGTTTTAGAAAAACAAAACCAAACACCCTTGACAAGTGTTGGCCATTTTTGCAAAGAGAGAAAACAAGAAAACCTTAGGTTAATGTGGTGCACAAAAGCAATGGAAACCATTAACCCTAGCCTTGTTTTATATAGTGTTCTAAAATCTTGGGAACAAGTTAGGGTTAGGGTTGTAAAACCCCTATTGGCCGCCATGTGAAGCCCCCAAAGGGATTCCCATATCTTTTCCATTTTAAAATTTTACACTACAAGTCCTTCTCTTTACGCTTAACGGTCGTTAGTCATTTTCCGTTAAATACTTAATGATCGTTAGACGAGTTTTGTATAACAATTAATTGTAATCAATTAACATTAATTATTAACTTTAATTCTCATTCGTAATGTGTGCAATTCCATGGTCACGAGGTTTAATCCGACATTTACCATTATAAATATATACATTTCCAACACTAAATGGGCTCCAAGTCCTAATCAATCTAACACTTGCATATTAAATTATTAGAAAACTCATTGAGAATCTAAGTCGAGTCTACGTGAATGTAACAACAAATTTTTCGAGAACATTGGAACTGTGAAAATTAGCTAGTCTCCTAATGATTATCAACCACCGTGCCCGGATTCGAGCATGCAAGTGCACGTAATCCACATTGTGGCCTCCATTTTAGGGCCCCAATTTTTAAAGCTTCGGTGAGAAGTATAAAATCATTTTAGAGTATTTGAATCACATGAATAAATGATTTGAATGAAGAATATAATTTTTCAAAAAAAAAGTTTCAAGTCGAAGTTTTAATGGAGAAAATTTGATGAAAGTTGTGTTGAGGAAGATAACCAAAACCAAAGTAAGAGATGCTGTGGGCCCAACTTTTTACTTGTCCTTTAGCACCATCATTTTTATTTTATCCAACTTGACACGCTTACAATTTTGGTCCCAAATATATTTATTGAAAAGTTAAATCAAACCCAAATCTCTAGAAAAAACGTGTTTTAAGTTTCAAATACGCATTAGAGAAAGCGTTGTAGCTATATGTATTTTGGAGATATTTAATTAAAGCCACATCGCTACTTTATCAAATGTTGTAAATAATTTGCACCTTATATGTTTTGTCGTTAAAAAATACATGTTGGAAACTCTATGATTAAAAAAAAAGAGGAAAAATGTTCAAAGTTAGAATGAGATTACCAAGTTGTTATTTATTTGGTATAAAAAAGCAATGCATAATGAAATTATTCTTAGGTTAATTTTACGAGTGCCTCAATTTTTTTTGTTTAAAGGGCCTTATTTTATTAGAACGGCACAGGGCCCTCAAATTTCAATGGCCTCCAACCACGCTTCAATAAAGTATAATGATATCGATCCAAAGAGGGACATGACGAGACTCGAACCGAACTTGGTTAATAGTCTGAGTCACTAAATGCTTTTAAAAAGTTCATTTGATTAAAGAGTCTATTGTAGAAGATAGCTTCTTTTTTTTCCCGCCAAAAGTGAAAAATTATATTGATGAGGAGATCAAGAAGATAGCTCTTGTTTGATGTAACTGCTAGCCACACTTTAGCAAATCCTTTTCGAGCCATGATGCTTAAGGATTTTGCTGAATGTGTTATTAACAACTGGATGCATAATCGGTTTCTAGTAGAACTCATGATCATATCAGACACAAAATACATCTAGCAACATATTAAGTTTAACATGACACAAATGATTTCGGACTTTATCTTTTCCGAAGGCCACTGTTTTAACATGACATGCCGTTGCTTCTCAATAATTTATCTTAACTACATATAATGGAGGAACCTCTTTTAATCCATTCATGTGAAGTTGAAATAGCAAAAGCCCAACGTGACGGCTCATAAAAAAGTCTCCAAATATTAACCGTATCATTCATAATAAAAACGCATAAATAATACCATGATGGTAAAAGTACTTGCGTAAGAAATTTTGTCTATTAAATCACAACAAACAAGTTTCATATGAAATTCAATTTTTTTTTTATATTAAAGAAGTGTGTCGTTCAAACTATCTTGGCTTAAATATGTAGAAGAACTATAAAAAAAGGTATATTTGGACTGATGGGTATCGAACTTTGCAAACTATAGTGTTAAGATACAGACATAACCATCAAACCAAAGATACCATACATTAATAAATGACAATATTTTTTTATTTAATGCACAAAACTTTTGAGAGATACTTTTGGTTTGTTACTTTGATGCATTATATTATGCGTGAGTTGAGATGAATATAGATCATATTTAACATAAATCCCATAATTCAGTCTTTTTTTTTATCAAAATTAAAAAAAATCATTTTTCACTTTTTAAACAACATATCTCAAGAACGGTAAATATTCAAACTATAAAATGACTATCGCGACGAAAATATCTTCTTATAGATATATACTTCTCTATGTTAACAAATTTCTTTTCAAAAATTTCGTAGGAAAAATCACATATGATTTTCAAAAATCACATGTGATTCGATTTTTACACATCACATATGATTTTTTCAAATCATATATGATTTTAAAAATCACATATGATTTGCAAAAATCATATGTGATTTATAAAAATCGAATCACATGTGATTTTCACAAATCACATATTACTTTTTTGGGCTGAAATTTTGAAAAAATAAATTGTTAAAAATATATAGTGCATATCTAGAAAGATAATTAATTCTCTCGTCATGACGACACATTATTTTTTTCTCCTAACGATCAACGGTTTGCGAGATATTTAATTTTTTTTAAAAAAGGAAAAGTTTTTTTTAACTAGAAAAATGAATAAGACTATGTGATTCATTGGATCTATGGTAAATTTGAGATATATATATTAAACTTTTGCCATATGATTTTTGTGTTAACATATACTTCCCATTAGAAAAAAAAAAACAAAAAAACAAACAAAAAAACAAAAAAACAAATAAGAATATTTTTAGTTGTGTTGATGTGTGTGGCTTTTAAGTATTTTTTTTTAATAAAGTATACTAACAACAAGTTTTAGATATTTTCTAAACTAATGAATCGGTATACCCACAACTGTGCAAAACAGCCAGCTTTTATCCAAGCTACTGAAAGCCGTACTCGATCGGTAGCTGAGCTACGAAGCTCAAGCTCAATATATTGGCTCGAAACATATAATGAGTCGAGCTCGAGCTTTTGATGGCTCTACTGAGCTTTTATGGAGCTTTTTCGAGTTTTAAGTAATAAGAGTTAATTTGAATATTAACCTATTATTACTCCTTCCGTCCTATTTTTTATTGTCCATTTGACTGACCTCTTCTTGTTCAACTTTGACCATTAATATATTTATTTGGGTTATATAATACTTGATGAAAATTATACCAATGAAAAGTACATTTAAAGCCCAATACATTCATATATTTTTCATCAAGTATTATATGACACAAACGAAAATAATTATGGTCAAAGTTGAAGTAGAAAGACTAAAAAAGTCAATAGGGGACAATAATTTTGGGACGGAGGGAGTAATAAATATTCAAGTTATGGAAATCATTTTGCTCAAGTATTCAAGATCTATGAAGCTTATGACGTCTCGTAAATATATGTTGTTGAACTATTTTAGACATTCGAACCTTAACTAGTATTTAGTGATTATGTTTCATTTTAATGTTAGACTTGTTTCATCTTCTTGACCGTTGAATGTGTGGCATCAGGTGACAATTTAGTCACATTTTGTCCAAGTTAAATACGATTCATTGGTTTAGGTGTATGTCCCTTTTGATTGGGTATTGTATTGTATTTGTTCATTGGCATCTGATTGTATTTTATTTTTATTGGTTTAGGTCTTTATTTGATTTTTATTCATGGGTATCTGTATTGTATTTTGTTTTTTTTTAGTCTCAAGTCTCAACTCCTTAATCAACTTGTTCAGGAGTAGGAATAGGGGTGTAAATGTGTAATCATGTATTCATATACATATATTCGAGCTTTTCAAGCAAAGCTCGAGCTTTGCTTGAACTGAATCGAGCCGAACTCAAGCCTAGATGATTAAAGCTGACGAGTTATCGAGCCAGCTTGAGCCTAGTTTTGTTATCGAGCCGAGCTTGAGCCTAGTTTTTGTTTTCGAGCGTTTGTTCGAAATTTTGCTCGCTTGGCTCGGCCGTTACACCCTACCCCAATGCACAAGTATTATACTACTAGTTTTAAAGTGTAAAATCGCCCACCTAAATATTATCACCAAACACCCCTTTATACAGTTTCAAAAAGCAAAACCCGATGTTTTAAAATTGGGTTTTTAATCGACCCGATCGAGTTACCGGTTCGACTGCCGAAGCAACCGTTTTTTATTAAAACTATTTTTTAACCGGTTCAACCATCGGTCAACCCAATTTTTATAAAAAATGAAAAAATCAACCCGAATGGGTTTTAAAACCGCAACCCGGATCACTTAAAACCCATTTTTTACTTTTTTTTTTTGCCTGAGCCGGTTCAACGGTTAACCCAGCCGGATCGACCCGGGTGTTAAAAGAGCGGCAAAACCAAACACCCTTGATTGATTGTAGATAGCTATTTCATTTTCTCATGGAGATGGGCTACTCTATCTCTCTGATGAGACGACTCACCGCCACCACCGCCGTCGCCACCGTAATCCGTCGCACAACCACCTTCACTCCGCCACCGTCACTTCGCCGCCGGTCAACTGCAGTTCATTCACAGACGCTACGGCATCAATGCTCTTCTTCATCTTCTTCTTCAGGTTAATTAATTATATAAATTAATTATTTTGATTAATTTAATTAATTAATTAATTTATTTTAATGTTTAGGTGGAGGTAATGATTCTCCTTACAATGAATTCCATGTAAGGAGATATTTTATTGCTTAATTTAGAGCAAAGCCGTTGTTTGTTTTATAAAAGCGTTTCGTGTACGTAGCTGCAGGTGTACAACATTGTCTAGTTGGGTCTACCTAAATATTATAGATGAGTCTAATTGGTTAATTAATGGGATAATGTATATGGATGCCATGTTTTTAACTTTTAACATATAGGCCTCCATTTATTAAAATGAAATTATAGGTCAACTATATGTTTGTTTCATACAATTCAAATTCTAACAAATTTAGCAAAAACTATAAAATTAAACAACAAACTGACTCTTAACTTATGCAAGCAAGTCGAATGAAAAGTTTGATGTGAAATGCCGATTAAACTATTATTTTGAGTATGAATTATATTATTGAAAATTTTAGGTCGATAAAATTGAAATTTCGTGACTGACTTTTTATTCGTATTAAATATATTAATGTTAGGTTCATTCTTGCCGTTTGATAATTATACGGATTAAATTTGACCAGAATTGTTGTAAACGAAGATAAATATGTAATTTGGTGGCCTATAAATTACTTTCAAAAATGGGTGACGATATGAAAACTTAAAATTTGGGTGGCCTCCCAAATATTATCCTTAATTAATAGTTAGTGCGATTATATAACAATTAACCAAGGGTCTAGGCGGGTCTAGTGGGTTAAAAAAATTACTTTTCTTCACTTTTTCATATTTTATTAAAAAAAACTGAAAATGACCGAAACTCATCTGGACTGACCCATTTAGATCCATGTTTTTAGAAGACCCATCTATAGATCTTCGACCTGCTTAAACCCAAACCCGTATATACCGCTGACCCAACCTGACCTGGCCCACCTATTTTTTGCCACCGCCTAGACGCTTATTTTATTAATGTTACGTTTATGAGCTCGTTTAAACAATATCCGAAAGGTAAATGCTTGTTGACAAATGAGCAATCTATTTTAAATGCTCCAAGAAGCTAGTTGTCATACATGGCCATAACGAGCTACTCAAGCACAAGTGGATACTTCTCGATTGTAAGTTTATGCTGGATTACTTTAATGAATCAGAAGCCGTGCTTAAAGAAATAGTATACTCAGCTCGACTCGCTTAACTATCTTGAGTTTGTCGCAGCGTTTGATTAAAGAGATAGTATACTCACCATCCTTATATATGCTTATTTAGGAGTTTGTCGCCCACTGTTGTATGCTTGTTGTAATGGTTATAGATTTTAACACAGTGTGGTAACACCAAAGTCGTCAAAAGGTGTTGCCACATCAGCATAACACAGTGAGAATAACACTACCCGTAGTGGCAACACCGGAACTGGGAGTCTGGGACCCACTAGAAAACACACAGTCACACACCACATAACACAACGGTATCCAAACAACTTTGACCAATTACTTCGAGAACAATACCAAAGCCAGTGTGATAACTTCTGTGTTGTTGAGCATGATGCTGAAAACATGTTGTTGTACCTCTTGCTCTGTGTTTGTGAATTTTTAGTGTAAATAGTTTAGATTTTAGAATCATCATCAATAATTAGGTTACTTTATCACTTATATATACCCTTTATGTCTTATATAACTCTTAGCTGCATAAAAATTTTAAACAGAATTGGGTCACCTTCATGGATATAGACCTTCTCAAGCTTTGATGGTATGGAAGCTGCTTTACGGGAACAATTCAAAGAGTATATGGGCACATTCATGTGAAGAATTGGAAGGTTCGGCCTATTCTCAGGAACTTATATTCCAACTTCAATATTGCAATTTTTAAAGTAACAAAAGTTTATTATGAAAAAACTTATAGGTTTAAACAAAGATCTTACGATGATGTTGACTCAATTTGCTAAATTAAAGGCATTGCAAGTGAAAGATATCATTACAGCTACTGATGGCACTAGGAAGGTAAACATGATCATTCTAGACTATCTCTGTACTTGGTGGATGTGTGTGACTGTTTGGATATGTGTTTTACAAGTTGAGGATCTTCTCATTAATGATAAAAATATCAGGACGCTGCAGATTTTGTTTACACTGGATGATGGATTGGTAATAGAGACGGTCATAATACCGAATGGTGATAGGGGAAGAAACACGGTTTGTGTTTCGAGTCAAGTGGGCTGTGCTATGAACTGCCAATTTTGCTTCACTGGCAGGCAAGTTTTCCTTCTCATCATGTCTTAATTTATAATGTTTCTGTAGGAAACGTTCCACTATACTTCATCAAATTATATGATAAATAGCCAATTTCTTGAAAATTAAGTCTTTGTTTTTTAGAATGGGTTTGAAGAGAAATCTAACTTCGGCTGAAATAGTAGAACAAGCGGTCTTTGCAAGACGTCTATTTACAAGTGAAGTTGGTCCTATCAGAAATGTTGTTTTTATGGTACGTATGATATTATGTATGAAATAATTCTGATATTAGTAAATTGGAATGATACGAAAAAAAAACATTTATGACTCTACTGAATTTGTTACCCCTTGTACTATATGAGTGTTGGCGGGTTAAAATCAAAGTAATTTGTTTGACATTTAAAGTCAAAGTAGAACAAGGCAACTAAAGAGAGAAAGAATGGTGTTTCGAAATTGACTAGTTTATGTTTTACATGTAGGGGATGGGTGAACCACTTCAAAACGTGGATAATGTGATAAAAGCTGCAGATATAATGGTTGACGAGCAAGGTCTTCATTTCAGCCCGAACAAGGTTACCATTTCAACCAGTGGGCTTGTACCCCAGTTAAAGCTTTCTCATGAGTCTAAATGTGCATTAGCTGTTAGTCTGAATGCTACAACTGATGAAGTAACTTTCTTGATCCATTTAGTTACTAAACTTTTGAATTCCTTAGAGTTGGCATTTTCGACCCATGTACTTATAATGGGCCACTATAGTTGTGTTTTTTTCTTACCACCTGCAATTATCTCATAGGTTAGGAACTGGATCATGCCCATCAATCGGAAGTACAATTTAAAGATACTTCTTGAGACCCTTCGTGAAGAACTGCGCTCAAAACATAAATATAGTGTCCTATTTGAGTATGTGTTGCTTGCTGGAGTCAATGACAGGTTAGAACAACCATCTTTTACATCCATTCTTTATAGAATACTTACTGTTATTTTGATAACAAAAACAGTTTTGTTACCATCGTTTTTATTTTAAACTTGTATCGCATATATACATATAACCACGCAATGAGTATTTCTAGGGTTATATTTGTAATTTGACGTATGCCCTCATTTCCTTAAATATTGCTTTGGTCTTCTATTTTGCAGCATTGATGACGCAAAGAGAATTATTGATCTTGTTAAGGGCATTCCCTGCAAGATCAACCTCATAATGTTCAATCCACACAGTGGGTCCAACTTCCAACCCACCACAAATGAGAAGATGGTTGAGTTTAGAAACACATTGGCTGAAGGTGGTTGTGTTGTGCTCATAAAACCCAGTAGAGGAGATGATCAAATGGCTGCTTGTGGTCAACTAGGGAACCCAGGTGAGTTCCAAGCTCCTTTGTTCAAAGTGCCACCAAGGTTTCAAACATCGTTAGAGAAGTCTATATAGCCATTTTAAGTTGTACCTGTTACGTTAAGTGTAGTATATACATTTTGAAGATGAATTTATAGTTAGTCGTATTCATTTGTTTGCTTAGTAATGTGATGGCTTGGAGGACGTGTGGTTTTACTTTGCAATAAGGTTGGAAAATTCTCGGATGCTGGACTTATATGGGTAATGGGTCAAAATGGGTTGTTTCTATAATATCTTGGAACCATTTTATGTCACAAAATAACTATATTATCGCCAATAATAATTCAGAGTTTGCTTAAAATGATGTAAGAAGTGTATGCATTAAAAATACATATTCGACGAAATGAGCAAATGCAATAACAAAAAGACAGCAACGTATGTCAACGCTTAAATTAAGGTCTTATACTAAAGCAAAAATTTTATCATCTTGTGACTAAAAAACCTTTAACCTCCCCATCGATAATTTCTTAGCCTTCTCGTCATTTATGAACTGGTAACGTACAGGCTGAAAACAACAGACAACACATTTAATACTTATAAATTTATAAGAAACTAACGGCAAGAAAACAACCTCGATGTTGACATAATAAAATATACCTGCAAAATCTTATTTAAAGCTTTTGATAGTGCCAGTTTTAAATCAGCAGGATGCAGGTCTCCTTCTTTGTAATCAGTAATACTTCTTTGTAAGTCGTAAAGACCCTGATTTTAGAAAGATACACCAGGTAAATATCTAAATAGCAAATGAGAAAGAAGCATGGTAAAGTTTGACAGAAACTCACTTGTCACCTCCATTTTTCGGTTTCCTTTCAATCTTGAACTCTTTAAACCAAGGTAATACAATTTGTTTGATGTACTCGAGGCATGGGTTCCCTTCCACAACCTTGGGCGGACAAAATGCTTTCTTTATCTTTAGAGTAACCTCAGCCTGTAGCATTCATCATGGCATCATGCACAAACAGTTGGCAGTATATGAGTATAATACGAGTTTAAGATCATGGTTAGACTAGCTAAAACGTCAAAAATATACAAATAAAATTTGTTTCACAAAACTCGGCTTTCAAGAGCAAGAGGAGCCAGAGCACGAGCTCACTTCGAGTCCGCCGAGCCACCCTACCGCCGAGCTACTCCTTGAACTGGGTTTTGTGACAACACGTACGGGTGCTACTTACCTTTGTGCATGAAGCATGTATCCTCGGATTATTATTTTGTACGTGAATGTGTTGCTAACATTACACTTAAGAAGTTAAGGTTTTGCATATATCCTTGTTACAAGTTGTCAAAAGAAAGAAAGAAGATGCTGGCAAGAAATGTCGATCTCGACGGTCATTGTCTCACCTGATGCACCCATTTAACTTCATGCCTGGTAAAAAAAAAGTACTTACGTAAAATATTGTGTTAATTTTGAGATGCTTAGCTTTTATTCATATATATCCATACCCTTTGTCATGATCCTCCATAAGATAGTTGGCCTAGTAGTTTAAAGTTTAAACATTATGTAAGATATCAATTTTGTATGTGTTTGAAAGTGTGTCGATTCATTATATACTAAGTTTTATGTGTTCGATTATAAATAACTATGATTTGGTTTTATTTGTTTAGAAGAACAACAGGAATTAAGCATAAGTTGTATGCCATAATTGTTGTGAGGTAAGGCGATATTTTTTGGGTATCAAGTTAAATATGAAAATTTAAAAAAGTTAAAAGAACGTTGTGACGGGGTGTTGAACTTGTGACCTATTGTATAGTAGGTGCACATGCAACCATCAAGGCATCCTCTAACTCGTCTCTAAAATGGCACTAGTTTTTATTTAAAGGTTGTTTGACTAAGCTTATCAAAATACAACTAGCTTACCCAAACAATATCTGAAAAGTATGCTAAAGCTATAAGCTTTTGTGGATGAACCCTTTTACTCCAATAATCTAAACAATTCATTATATAAACTAAACAATTCATTCCTTCAGGCTGTTTTGACATAATATTTGGAGCATTGTCAAGTGGGTCTAAGTTCTAAGCAAGGTTGCAAAAATCGTAAATCATCAGTCGGACAGGTGATCCTTTTGCAGCTTCTAATCGGTCTAAGTGTGATTAATTGGTCACTAATCGGATTGTCATTTCCAGCAAATTTTGGGTATTTACGACGAGGAGTATTTCGGCAACATTTTCCTTAACAAAACATCTTGTAATCAATAATTATATATAAAATGTTTGGGAATTTCTATAAAAAGAAAGCTTAAAAAGATTAAGACTACACATTTGCCTCTTATGAGATCTTTTTGTTGGTTTCTAAACATTACAAGTTCTAAAACTCTCTTTATCTATACTACGTTATAATGTATTTAGGACATCTATATTTAGAAGTCTTAAAAAAATCAAACAAAAAACATTTTTCTATAATAAGAAATAAACAAGACATTAATATGGTCAAGACATTTAATGTAGTTAATTAATTAACTTGTGAATAATTACAATTAATGCAGTTATTAAAACACCATTTACCTAAGAAATACAAATTATCAAGCATATTATACAACCAACTCAAACACAATTAGAAAATGTCACTAATACAAATAATAAAGCACATTATACAAATATTCAAGTCCAACTGCAAGGCCAACGGCCAAACGGGCTCGAGCGAACAGGCACGGGCCAAACGGGCTCAAGCCTAACGGGCACGAGATAAAAGAAATTTTGATATCCGTAAATTTATTGTCAAAACAACATAATAAACTAAAATACATGATTCACGGGAAATTTTATTTCAGGGTATCCACATCAACTACGGCACCCTGCTAGTAACTATTTAATGCATAAATACATTGATTAATGATATTATTAAAATACTGTCATCACTCAAATTACAATTAATATACCACATTGTACAAAACAATAATGAATAAATCATCTTATCTTTTTTTATCTTCTTTACAACACCCATTAAATAAAATTTACAAATCATTAATCATATTATTAAAATAACCCATCACTCAAAAATACAATGAATATATCACATGGTAAAAAACAATAATGCATAAATCATTTTTTTTTTTCTTCTTTAAAACACCCGCTAAATGAAATTTACAATTCATTAAGGGGCATTTACATATATCTCCAAGGAAACTTCAATAATTACATATTTCCCCAAAGCATGCTTCAATAGCATTGTATATCATGCATTGAAAACTTGTATTTTGAGGAAATATGTAATTTTTAAAATTTCCTTGGGTATATATGAAATTTCCATTCATTAATGATATTTTTCTAAAATACTCCCTCATTCAAAAGTACAATTAATATACTTCAATTCATGGTATAAAACAATAATGCATAAATCATCTTATCTTTTTTTTCCTTTAAAACATCCACTAAATGAAATTTACAAATCATTAAGCGGATCATATAAATCAATCTTTTATGTAGTCAGACTTTCTAACACCACATTTTCGATAACGAACGGACCACTATTTACTTCCACAACTTAGCAATATAAACACAACCCGATAGCGTTAAAACGCTACTTAAAACACCCTCTATGTTTTAGTGGTGAGCCAAACAACCATAACGCAACCCATATACAATATATAAGGACGGTACAATAAAAAATTAAAGCCAAAAATACATATATATCCTTCCCAAAATGTTTAATTACATATATATCCTCCCTAAATTAAAGAGATTATATCGTAAGTAACCGACAATATGAATGTATAAAAGGAGATGTCGACTGTTTTTATTCATTTAATTCCAAACCTAGCTTTTGTTGAAGTTTTAGGTTTTTTCCCTTTTTTTTCTTGGTTTCAGGAATCATAGGTTTCAATGTCAGAGCTCGGCCTTGATATTCATGAAGAGATACTCGTAAGATCGCACGTTAACGATATCATCCGATGCAAAAGTGTATGCAAGTCATGGTATTCTTTAATCTCGAGTCCTCGTTTTGTTAGATCTCAACTTAAATACAGTTCTAAAACGAAATATACTAATGAAATTGGAGATACAAGGATTACTATGCCTAGTGATGATTGTGTTTATTTGAGAACTCATGCATATCAACTTATTGGTTCTTCTAATGGTCTTGTATGCATTTGTCTTTGCCATACTTATTTTTTCGTTGTTAATCCCTCAACTCATGAAGTGAAAGAACTAAAAGCTTCTCCTCAAGAGTATCAAGATTCTTGGTCGGAACGTGTGTCAGGTTTTGGGTATGATTCATCCATAGATGATTACAAGGTTGTAATAGGGTTTTCTAATGATGATAAACTATCTTTTAAAGTGTTAAATTTGAAATCAAACGTTTGGAGATCAGTTGTCTGAGAATCAGGCTGATAATTATTTGAACGGGAAATGTATCTTATGCAATGGGGCGATTCACTGGATTTCGTCTAATCAAAATGACAAGCAAGTAATTGTGTCTTTTGATTTATCCAAAGAGGTTTTAAAAGAAATCCCCCAACCAAATTTGGTCCTACGCCAATGGAAGTTGGGGACTGTGAAAGACTGTCTATGCATCTTTCGTTGTCCAGATATAAACTTCCGGAAACACTTCACGAAATTTGAAATATGGGTAATGACAAACTACAATGTACAAGAGTCTTGGAGACAATATTTACCACCACCTGGTTATGATGCAGACAAAAACACAATCGAGGACACTACAGAAAGAAAATTCTTCTACGGTCATGTTCACATATGGCTGTTAGAAGAAGGTTCACCTGCTCCTGTATTGGTGCTGCGTTGAACTTCCCGGTGAATTTGGTCATTTCCGGTTATCCACAAATTCGGAATGTAATTATAATTATGATGAGCATGTATTTGTTAAAAGCCTTGTATCTCCTCATGGCATGTATGACGGTGACAGTGATGGTGATGGTGATGGCAATATCAATGACAGTGGCAATGCGGGGAGACTCAAAAGAAAAAGAAAGGACTTCTAAAGGGGGGCTTCTATTAATGATTTGTTTTGCTTTTTTTGCAGGCCACCTTCATTATTTACTGTTTACTTGTAACATAATATATGACTTTAACTTAAAACATCCCATTTGATTTATCAGTTAACTAAGCCTTCAATGCCTGCTATACGTAATTTTTGCACTAAGGTAGTGCACAAAATTCACTTCAATGTATGCACTAATTAAGTGATGTGGTTCCCTTTTTAATGTTTAGTTAACTCATGGTCTACAATTCTCTTCAGCTCATTTTTAGAAAATTTGATAATTGCTAAATTCATTTTGATGTCAACAAGTTTGTTTTGACAACAGAACTGATGTGAACATGTTCTTTCGCTTGTATTTCAGCTCAATCTAAGTTATAATTATACTTGTTTAAGGTAATGAAACAAATTTTAGTGCAAGATTTAGTGAAACACATTGGAGCAACTTATTTTAGTATGCTCTAAGGGAGATCCAAGGTTCCTTGATCGAGTAGCAGAATTTGATATTGTGGACGAGTGCACACTACGGTGAACTATGTTTTTTCTTTGTTTCTTTTCTTTGTTTTACGACTTTCGTATTTAAAATCCAGTCCATGCTTCTGTTATATAATTTTCTTCCTTGTGTTGTGTGACAGAAATGAATTTTAAGTAATTTGTGTGTTTGGTCTTCTACATAGTTGAAACATATACTGTTATAACAATGTGATGGTATGCCGAGTTTGTACGTTGAATAAGTCATAAGAAATCACACAGAGTCATTATGTATATACATCGTGACAGGTAAAGAAAGAAGAACAAGAAAGTGAATTGAAGATCTCGGATGGAAGAAGTGAATATTGAAGACTTTGAATATCTAAGTTGATAGGGTATCGAGTCCTAAAGATTAGATTTTTCGTGTTTTTTATTTGGTTGTCTTTGGTGTGATTTGGAGTATGTCCTAGACCGTGGGGATTTCTTGCATCTAGTAAGCCATCTTACGTGACCACAGGGCATAGGGTCTTGGATGAGTCGGTTGGATGGTTGGTCATGTGTATGTATAAAACTATAAAACATTATACTCTGCTCCTTAATAAAACTTTGCAAGATTCAAAATCAGTAGATCTAATCAGTTTCTGTTTTGTTCAACAAACTGTTTTTATTCTGTGGTTGTCGAAACATCTCTTCATAGTCAAACAGGTCTCACTCTCATACTGAATGTTTATGTTCAACTAATAGAGCTAAATTAAATTTAGGATGAATCGAACGAGTAGAAGGTTATGAATAGAACAAGTTTGACGAATGACGATGTTTGATAGATACTAAATAGGCTCCAAGTCCTAATCAATCTAACACTTGCATATTAAATGAAAATTAGAAAACTCATTGAGAATCTAAGTCGAGCCCGCGGCAATCTACACAACCAGATTTTGAAGAACATTGGAACTGTAAAATCAGCTAGTCTCCTAATGATTATTAACCACGCTTCAATAAAGTACATGATAGATTGATATCGATCCAGTACAGGACATGACGAGACTCAGAACCGAAATTTAATTGGTTAATAGTTTGAGTCACTAAATGTTTTTAAAAAGTTCACTTGATTAGAGAGTCTATTGTTGAAGGCAAATACAACCTACTAAGCTTTCAGCAATTGCATTAAATGAATTTTGGAAACAATCTATACTGAATATGTTGTAGCCATTGTATTTTTAGTACTCATACCTTACTCTGTAGTAAATTTTTAGTGCACAAATAGCACATTAGGAAAAAAATTGTAGAAGATAGCTTATTCTTTTTTTCGCCAAAAGTGAACAATTATATTGATGAGGAGATCAACAAGATAGCTCTTGTTTGATGTAACTAGCCACACTTTAGCAAATCCTTTTTCGAGAGCCATGATGCGTTTAAGGATTTTGCTGAATGTGTTATTAACAACTGGATGCATAATCGGTTTCTAGTAGAACTCATGATCAGACACAAAATACATCTGGCAACATATTAAGTTTAACATGACACAAAATACATCGGACTTTATCTTTTCCGAGTGTCACCAAGGTTGTTAATATGACACTGCCGTTTGCTCTCAATAATTTATCTTAACTACATATAATGGAGGAACCTCTTTTCCTCCTTTCATGTGAAGTTGAGTTTTAAAAAGCCCAACGTGACGGCTCGTAGAAAAGTATCCAAATATTAACCGTATCATTCATAATAAAAACGCATAAATAATACCATGATGGTAAAAGTACTTGCGTAAGAAATTTTGTCTATTAAATCACAAACAAACAGTTTTCATATGAAATTCAATTTTTTATATTAGAAGTGTGTCGTTCAAACTCTTTGCTTAAATATAGAAGAACTATAAAAGGTATATTTGACTGATGGGTATCGAACTTTGCAAACTATAGTGTTAAGATACTGACATAACCATCAAATCAAAGATATCATACATTAATAAAACACAATATTTTTTTATTTAACAGACAAAAGTTTTGAGAGATACTTTCTGGTTTGTTACTTTTGATGCATTATATTATGTAGAGTTGAAATGAATATAGATTTCATATTGAACATAATCCCATAATTCAATTTAGTCATTCATTTTTTATTAAAATTAATAAAAAATCATTTTCCATTTTTAAAACAAAATATCTGCAAACGGTAAATATTCAAACTATAAAAGATTATCTTTATCGAGATTAAATTTTATCTTTCTATATATATATATACTTTCTATGTTTCACAAATTTCTTTTTCAACAATTGCCTAGAAAAATCACATATGATTTTCAAAAATCATGTGATTCGATTTTTAACATCATATATGATTTTTTCAAATCATATATGACGGCAAAAATCATATGTGATTTATAAAAATCGAATCACATGTGATTTTCACAAATCACATATTACTTTTTTAATGAAATTTTGAAAAAATTGTTAAAAATATATGAAGTCAATATATCTATGAAAGATAATTTAATTCTCGTCAATTTATTACTTGATTTTTTTTCTCCTAACATCAACGGTTTAGAGATATTTAATTTAAAAAAATGAAAGTTTGTTTGTTTTTTTTTTTTTTAACTAGAAAAATGAATGACTATGATTGATTCATTGGATCTATGGTAAATTTGAGATATATATTAATCTTTTGCCATATGATTTTTGTGTTAACATATACTTCCCATTAGAAAAAAACAAAAAAACAAATAAGAATATTTTTAGTTGTGTTGATGGTGTGGTTTTAAGTGTTTTTAATAAAGTATACTAACAACAAGTTTTTAGATATTTTTCTAAACTAATGAATCGGTATACCCGTGAATCCAGGTGCAAACAAGCCGAAGCTTTTATCGCCGAACTCGAATCGAGCTTTCTATTCGATCGAGTCGAGCTTTATCGAGCGAAGTCGAGCTCAAGCCTAATATATTGGCTCGAACATATAATGAGTCGAGCTCGAGCTTTGATGGCTCTACCGAGCTTTTATGGAGCTTTTTCGAAGCGTAAATAAGAGTTAATTTGAATATTAACCTAATTATTATTCCTCCCGCCCCATTTTATCATTCAGACATTTGACAAGTCTTTTCGTTCAACTTTGACCATTAATATATTTATTTGTGTTATATAATACTTGATGAAAAATTATACCAATGAAAAGTACATTTAAAACCCAATACATTCATATATTTTCATCAGTATTATATGACACAAACGAAAAATAATTATGGTCAAAGTTGAAGTTGAAAGACTAAAAAGCTCAATGGGACAATAATTTTGGGACCTGGAGGAAAGTAATAAATATTCAAGTTATGGAAATCATTTTGCTCAAGTATTCAAGATCTATGAAGCTTATGACGTCTCGTAAATATATGTTGTTGAACTATTTTAGACATTCGAACCTTAACTAGTATTTAGTGATTATGTTTCATTTTAATGTTAGACTTGTTTCATCTTCTTTGATCTGTTGAATGTGGCATCAGTGACAATTTAGCCATTTTGTCTAAGTAAATACCATCTATTGGTTTAGGTGTATGTCCCTTTGATTGGGTAATCAGTATTGATTTGTTATTGCGCATGTATTGTATTTGATTTTATTGGGTTTAGGTCCTTATTTGATTTTTATTCATTAGAATCGTATTGTATTTGCTCTTTTTTGGTACTGTGTTTCAACTCCTTAATCAACTTGTTCGGAGTAGGAATAGGGTGTAAATGTGTAATCATGTATTCATACATATATTCGAAAGCCAAGCAAAAGCTCGAGCTTTGCTTCTAACTAATCGAGTCGGTTCACTTTAGATGATAAAGTTCTCGACGAAATATGTAGAGCCAGCTGAGCCTAGTTTTGTTTTTGCGCAGAGTTCGAGCCTTGTCAAGTTCGGGTTTCTGGCTCGGCTTCTGCTACACCCCTACCCGCAACGTATTATACTACTAGTTTTAAAGTGTAAAATCGCCCACCTAAATATTATCACCAAACACCCCTTTATACAAGCCAAAAAGCAAAACCGATGTTTTGAAATTGGTTTTAATCGACCGACGGAGTTACGGTTCAACCGGTTCGACTGCCGAAGTCAACCGGTTTTCTATTAAAACTATTTTTTTAACCGGTTCAACCATCGGGACAACTCAATTTTTATAAAAAAATGAAAAAAATCAACCCCGTGTTTCAAAACCGGTTAACCCGGATCAATTTAAAACCCATTTTTTTATTTTTTTTTTTACTGTTTTGCCTTAACGGTTAACCCAAAGGATCGACCCGGTTAAAAGAGTGGCAAAAACCAAACACCCTTGATTGATAGATAGCTATTTCATTTTCTCATGGAGATGAGCTACTCTATCTCTCTGATGAGACGACTCACCGCCACCACCGCCGTCGCCACCGTAATCCGTCGCACAACCACCTTCACTCCGCCACCGTCACTCCGCCGCCGGTCAACTGCAGTTCATTCACAGACGCTACGGCATCAATGCTCTTCTTCATCTTCTTCTTCTTCTTCAGGTTAATTAATTATATAAAAAAAATTAATTATTTTGATTAATTTAATTAATTAATTAATTTATTTTAATGTTTAGGTGGAGGTAATGAGAAGATTCTGGTGAAAGGAATGCGATACAATGAATTCCAAGTAAGGAGATATTTTATTGCTTAATTTAGAGCTTATAAAACTGCTTAAAAATAAGGAGATAAGCTACTCTATCTCTCTGATGAGACGACTCACCGTCACCACCGCCGTCGCCACCGTATTCCGTCGTACACCACCTTCACTCGCCACCATCACTTCGTCATCTTCTTCTTCAGGTTAATTAATTATATAAAAAAAAATTAATTATTTTAATTATGAAAATTAATTAATTAATTTATTTTATTGTTTAGGTGGAGGAGGTAATGAGGCTCAGAAGATTCTGGTGAAAGGAATGCGATATAGCGAATTGGAGGTGTTTATTGCTTAATTTAGAGCTTATAAAACTGCTTTTTTGCTTCAAAATAAGGAGATAAACATGTTTGGCAAAACTAGTAATACTGCAGGGTTATTATACAAAAAAGTCAATTAAAAGTTGCGGAATTTGTCCTACCACTAAAGCTTTTAAAAGTTGTCATTCAGGTTACTCAACTTATGAAAGTTGTCAACCACGCCAACTTATGAAAGTTGTCATCCGGTTATCAACTGTAAAGACATGACATTTTTGTTACTTAACATATAAAACAAATAAACGTAAAAATCGATAAAACTATAGATATGTTTGATTTTTAACGTTGAGTAACCTGAATGACAACTTTTAAACTTTAGTGACTTAGGACAAATTTCCCGCAAACTTTAGTAACTTTTTTGTATAATAACCCATAGCTGCAAGTAGTAATAGTTAGTTAGCAATAGTTGTTTGTTTTATAAAAGTGTTTCGAATCGAAGTCGTAAATGTAGTTATAGAGTAGAGGTGGCAATTTGATAATATGGTACCTTAATTAGGAATTGGCATATAGTTTGATGCACAAGGCTAAAAGTTAATCATACATTATATCACTAGTGTATGTGAGGCTTTCAGAAGTAGTCTCCTTATCCTTCCTTTGAGTAAAGGTATGACGGGCTATATCCTACCTCCCCTACCCGCCTCCCGCCAGATTGGGTATTGTTGCAACAAAAAGCTTGTGCTTAGATATGTTTGTTTTGAAAGTGATATAGGGTGTGTTAGGGATTGCTTATTATCTGATTGAAACTCGTTATTTGTGATTGTATATATTTCTAGTGCTGATTGGCTTATGGCTATAATTCTAAAACAAATAAGCACTTTCGAAAGAAGCACAAGCCAAAATTATGCATTCCCAAAGAGGTTGAATAAGCAATCCTGAATACCTTTGAAACGACTTATTTGTATCAAAAGCAATATGACGTATAAGCACTTAATTAGCAATCCCAAACCGCAGTTGGGTATTAATATGTCAAAGAATTACGTTGATACTTTTGTAGTTGCTAAGTTGATATCTCGATGTAAATTGTCATGGATATTGTAACGACCGACAATCGTAATAATGATTTTGTATTCTAATGTATAGATGAAAATTATTTTGAAAAAGTTTAGAATCAGCATCAATAAGCAGTTTTGATCCTGTGGATCAAAAGGACAAAATGTTGAATAGGGTAGTAATGAATACTAGAAACAGTGTTGGTTAGAGAATTATTATGAAACCTGTTATAATTTAGTTTTCATAAGCTAGTTTGACTTCGTAGATATCTATGTTTTTTAGTTTCAGATGCAATAATCCGTCAATCTCATGTTGTCATGAAAGTTGTGATGTTTGTTTTCGCTTGTAGGTTTAGGTAAGTGTAGGTTTTCAGTAAAAGTATCTAAGATTGCCCTGTGTCAATATGAAGTCAAGGAATATATATGAATCCAAATAAACGGCAGAAACTGATGTTTTTAACCTGATAATGATAAAGTAGGTATTGTATTACTCATATATGCCCCTTAAAATTTCAACATAATTGGGTCACTTCACAAGGATACAGACCTTCTCAAGCTTTGATGGTATGGAAGCTGCTTTACGGGAACAATTCAAAGAGTATATGGGCTCATTCATGTGAAGAACTGGAAGGTTCGGCTTATTTTCAAGAACTAATATTCCAGCTTCAGTATTGATGTACTTTTTTTAACTAACATAAGTTAATTATTTAAAATCTTACAGGTTTAAACAAAGATCTTACGATGATGTTGACTAAATTTGCTAAACTGAAGGCATTGCAAGTGAAAGATATCGTTACAGCTACTGATGGCACTAGGAAGGTAAACATAATCATTCTAGACTATCTCTGTACTTGGTCGATGTGTGTGACTGTTTGGATATGTGTTTTATAAGTTGAGGATCTTCTCATTAATGATAAAAATATCAGGAGGCTGCAGATTTTGTTTACACTGGATGATGGATTGGTAATAGAGACGGTCATAATACCGAATGGTGATAGGGGGAGAAACACGGTTTGTGTTTCGAGTCAGGTGGGCTGTGCAATGAACTGCCAATTTTGCTTCACCGCAGGCAAAAGTTTCCTTCTCATCGTGTCTTTATTTATAATGTTTCTGTAGGAAACGTTCCACTTACACTTCATCGAATTATACGATAAGTAGCCATTTTCTTGAAAAAATCTTTGTTTTTAGAATGGGTTTGAAGAGAAATCTAACTTCGGCTGAAATAGTAGAACAAGCGGTCTTTGCAAGACGTCTATTTACGAGTGAAGTTGGTCCTATCAGAAATGTTGTTTTTATGGTACGTATGCTATTATGTATGAGATAATTCTGATATAAGTAATGGGAATGATCTGAAAAAACTGAGGGACTGTACTGAATTTGTTGCCTTTTACTCAGTAAGTTTTGCAGTGGTCAAAACTAAAGTAATTTGTTTGACATTCAAAGTCAAAGTAGAACAAGGCAACTAAACAGAGAAAGAATGGTGTATTGATATTGACTAGTTTATGTTTTACATGTAGGGAATGGGTGAACCACTTCAAAACGTGGATAATGTGATAAAAGCTGCAGATATAATGGTTGATGAGCAAGGTCTTCATTTCAGCCCGAACAAGGTTACCATTTCAACCAGTGGGCTTGTACCCCGTTAAAGCTTTCTTCGCGAGTCTAAATGTGCATTAGCCGTTAGTCTGAATGCTACGACTGATGAAGTAATGATCTTGATTCATTTAGTTACTAAACTTTTGAATTCCTTAGAGTTGGCATTTTTGACCCATGTACTTATAAATGGGTCACTATAGTTGTGTTTTTTTCTTACCACCTGCAATTATCTCATAGGTTAGGAACTGGATCATGCCCATCAATCGGAAGTACAATTTAAAGATACTTCTTGAGACCCTTCGTGAAGAACTGCGCTCAAAACATAAATATAGTGTCCTATTTGAGTATGTGTTGCTTGCTGGAGTCAATGACAGGTTAGAACAACCATCTTTTACATCCATTCTTTATAGAATACTTACTGTTATTTTGATAACAAAAACAGTTTTGTTACCATCGTTTTTATTTTAAACTTGTGGCATATATACATATAACAACGCAATGAGTATTTCTAGGGTTATATTTGTAATTTGACGTATGCCCTCATTTCCTTAAATATTGCTTTGGTCTTCTATTTTGCAGCATTGATGACGCAAAGAGAATTATTGATCTTGTTAAGGGCATTCCCTGCAAGATCAACCTCATAACGTTCAATCCACACAGTGGGTCCAACTTCCAACCCACCACAAATGAGAAGATGGTTGAGTTTAGAAACACATTGGCTGAAGGTGGTTGTGTCGTGTTCATACCTAATTCAGTAGAGGAGATGATCAAACAATGTTTAGTCAACTTCGGGAACCCAGGTGAGTTCCAAGCTCTTTTGTTCAAAGTGCCACCAAGGTTTCAAACATCGCTAGAGAAGTCTATATAGCCATTTTAAGTTGTAC
>OU343225.1:12808359-12904649 GCA_910596185.1 Chrysanthemum makinoi | reverse complement strand
ATAAGACCAAGTAGAGGAGATGATCAAATGGCTGCTTGTGGTCAACTCGGGAACCCAGGTGAGTTCCAAGCTCCTTTGTTCAAAGTGCCACCAAGGTTTCAAGCATCGTTAGAGAAGTCTATATTGCCATTATAAGGTGTACCTGTTACATTAAGTGTAGTATATACATTTTGAAGATGAATTTATAGTTAGTCGAATTCATTTCTTTGCTTTGTAATGTGATGGCTTAGAGGACGTTTGGTTTTACTTTTTGCATTAAGGATGGAAAATTCTCGGATAATGTGTTAAAGGTCAAAATGGGTTATTTCTATAATATCTTGCAACCATTTTTTGTCACAAAAGAACTATATTATCGCCAATAATAGTTCAGAGTTTTGCTTAAAATGATGTAAGAAGTGCATGCATTAAAAATACATATCCAGCGAAATGAGCAAATGCAATAATAACAAAAACAGCAGTGTATGTCTACCGCTTAAATCAAGGTCTTGTACTAAAGCAAAAAGTTTATCATCTTGTGACTATAGAAATCCTTTAACCTCCGTCGATAATTTCTTAGCCTTCTCGTCATTTATGAAATGGTCACGTACAGGCTGAAAACAACAGACAACATGTTTAATACTTATAAATTGATAAGAAACTAACGACATAAAAACAACCTCGAAGTTGACATAATAAAATATACCTGCAAAATCTTATTTAAAGCTTTTTGATAGTGCCCGTTTTAAATCAGCAGGATGCAGGTCTCCTTCTTTGTAATCACTAATCAACAATTACTTCTTCGTAAGTCGTAAAGACCCTGATTTTAGAAAGACACACCAGGTAAATATCTAAATAGCAAATGAGAAAGAAGCATGGTAAAGTTTGACAGAATAGTTGATTTAGTTACCATTAGTGTTCATTTATAAAAAACAAAATACTCACCACTGATACAGTGATACTTACATAACATGAAGGAAAATATATGGTACTATTCTATATAGCCCAAACCCTTAATACTATAGAACCTTGATACTTACATAATATTATTATCCAATACTTTTATTTTTGTGCCCATAAGAAAATAATAAGTCGAATGCTATTTGCTAGCTTCTCCTCTTTATTCAACAATCTGCCATTCCTTTTACTAGTTTTAGAATTTGGTCATATATTATAAATGTTAATAATGTTTTAATAATCTTGTTTTAAAGTTAAATATTTTGACAATTAGTAAATTTATGGATTTTGTAACTTCTAAGAGTTTGCTATTTTTTTCCTTTGTACTACGTGTATAAAAAGTTTACAACATTCCGTATAGACATCTAGATGTACGATTTAAGATTATTTGAGGACAAAAACGTTTTTACGATCAATCTACACCCTTCATTTTTATTAGATCTAATGGATGAGAATAATCCCAACAATTAAAAAAAACTCACTTTCATCATTTTTTTTTTCAAATATATATATATTTCAAATCGTTAATCGTCAAGCGAAAAAAAATATACCATTACGGCGAGCAATTAATTATCTTTCTATAGATATGCACTTTGATATACTTTTGACAAATTTTTTTTCGTGTTTTTCATGTTTTTTTTAAAAAAATTTTACGTTACTGAAATTTGCATGAAAAATCATATATGATTTAACACTAATTTGAATACCACATGTGATATTAGTGTTAAATCATATATGATATGTGATTTATCATATATGATTTAAAACTAGTATCACATATGCTATTACATATCATATGTGATTTAACACTAATATCACATGTGATCTTCAAATTAGTGTTAAATCATATATGATATTTCATGCAAATTCCAGTATCGAAGAAAAACGAAAAAGACGAAAACGCGGAGAAAACAGTTTTTTTCCTTTTTCGAAAGTATATCAAAGTGTCCGTCTATAGAAAGATAATTAAATGCTCGTCGCGATGGTGTAATTATTTTTGCTTAACGATTAACGGTTTAAGAGATATTTAAATTATAAAATATCGGTGAAATAATAAAATGCTTATAATCTCATTGATTTCTTTTTAGCTGGATGGTGGAGATGAGTCCCTTGATATGTAAGAAAAGTTTGGTATGTAAAATAACTCTCATCATAAAGATGAGGTAAAAAGTCTATAGAATATAAACTATAAAGTCTAAGAGTATTTATTATATTTATAAAGTTTTTAAAGAACATGGAAAGATATCATACATTCATGGTCTTCTATATTGCATGATCGATGATGCAAACTTATCAGTTTGCACTTTTCCTACCCTTTTATGAACTTATAAATTGGAGGTGTTATGACAGTGAGGAAGAACTTGAGCGTATCGCTAGACTTTTGAGCTTCACTAATTTGAAAAGGCAGAGAACGCCTCTTCACAAGTCACGACTTCGTGTCAGGCTGTTCCAATTTTGTTTGATCAAGTGGCTCTAGTATCTGAAGAGTACAACACAAAGATTTGTTCACGCACAATACAGCACCTGCATTGCCAAACTCTCCCCTGTAATTTGGAGCTGAAAATATCGTCACAAGATTTTTTTCAGAAAAAAACTCGTAACCGTCCTTTACCACCTGATGACCTCTACAAATAAGATCAAGATCATGCTTCTCAATAAATTCAACAACTTTATCAGCACCAAAATAACCCGAAATGTCACGATCACTATCCGACCAATCCGGATTAGTAGTGATCGACCAACCCTCAATAGTGGGGTCAGGATTAGACCACAATAAATCACAAAGAAATCCGTCATCTGGGATATTTATTGGCCTCTCAATTAACTCTATTTGTCTCAAATTTTCAAGTTCAGGTGAAAGACCACCATGCACACAAAGAATCCTGTCATCAACTAATGCAGCAACCGGTAAACAATCGAAGCAATCTATGAACATCATCCAAAGACGGATATTATATCTTCTTTTACATTCGTCATAAAACCCATGTATGCGGCTGATTCTAGCATTTTCGTGGTTTCCCCTTAAGAGGAACACTTCATCAGGATACAGTATCTTGTATGCAAGCAACAAACATATGGTCTCCAAACTTTGCTTACCCACATCAACATAATTACCTAGAAATAGGAATCTTTCACTGGGCGGATAACCAACATTTTTAAGAAACCTCAATAAGTCTTGGAATTGTCCATGTATATCACCAAATATCTTAATGGGAGCATTAATCTTCAAAAGATTTGGCTGAGGTAAAAAGACACGACGAGAGTAGACACAAAGCTGACGCATCTCAAACTCAGATAACGGCACTAGCTTACCACCTTTATCATCTAACAATCTCCTAATTATATCTTCTAAAACACCTTTTTCCATCACATCAGCTTCTACTTTACTCGTTTCTGTGAAATCTAACAAAAACAACAAACCAAAATAAATCTTAAGAAAAGGGTAATTCCAAGATCAGATTTTTATTGAAAAAATATAAGATGATTAAGAACATGTCTACGGTGATGGGGATTGTTGGCCTTTTATTGAAACAGATCTATGGTCTTAACGTTAATCACAAGTGTACCAAGTAAATGCAGGGATTAAATGAAACGTAAATATGTTTGTATTAATCTTGTCATCATGTTTCTTACATAAATATTCAAAGTATATATACTAAATCAAAAGGTACTAATGAACCATTGTGTTGGTTCAGGGGATATGGCAGTTACATCATAACTGTCATATAAACCTTTTATAATCTTCATTGACTTTTTAAAGTCGACTTGTTTGTTGACTTTGACCGGTCGTAGTGGGTTGTGATGGGTTAATATGGGTCGATGGTGATTAACTCAATATTCTCCCCTTTAATCACAATCGTCTTGTTGCAAATCTTTGACTCCAATTAGTTGTCTCATTGTGAGGAATCTGATCTTTGGTAATGCCTTTGTCGCGATATGTCACCTTCTCCCACTTATGAATTGACTTGTAGGTCTTCTCTTTCGACGCATTCTCTTATAAAGTGGTATTTTATATCGATGTGCTTACTTCTTCCGTGAAATACGAGATTCTTCATTAGTTCGATGGCAGACTTGTTGTTGACCAAGATTGTAACCTTTTCTTTTGTGTAAGCTTGCTAAGTAATCTCTTTAACCATAATGCTTGTGTTGCTACTGCCAAGCTTTAATGAATTCGATTCACATGATGATAGAGCTACCATGGCTTGCTTTTGTGTACTCCAACTGATTGGTGATTCACTGTAGTAGAAGATAATTCCAGAGTGCCTTTGCTTCTTGAGTGTTGACTCAGCAGCTGGCCACTATAACTTTGTATCCGTTTCCTCCGTTGTGCTTGTAGGTGATTCCATAGTATTTTGTTCCTTTAACATAGCGTAGTACTTGCCTTATAGCTTTCATGTGTTGTTCCTTCGGTTCTTGCATAAAACGACTAAGTAATCCAACAGAATAACTTAAGTCGGGTCTTGTATGTAGCAAATATCGTAAGCATCTAATCAAGCTTCTATATTCAGTTGAGTTGACCGTTGTTGCTTCAGTGTTCTTTGTTAGTCTTGTTCCTGTATCCATATGTATTAAAGTTTCGTTGCAGTCTAGCATTCCAAGTTTGTGTAGGCGGATTGCTTTATTGATATGTCACCTCCAGTTTGTGTGACTTCAATTCCTAAGTAGTAGGATAGTAATTCTAGGTCACTCATCTCGAATTTCTCTTCCATTTGAGCTTTGAACTTGTCTATTTTCTTTTGGTGCCAGTGATGATTAAATCATCCACATAGACTCCTACTAGAAGTATTGAGTCTTCTGATTTCTTCGTGTAGACATCTTGTTCCAAAGCGCACTTCTTGAAATCTAAGGACTTCAAGGTATTGTCTAATTTTATGTCCCATGCACGTGGTGCTTGTCTTAAACCGTATAGAGCTTTTATCAGTCTGTAGACTTTTCCATTATCTTTTATAAATCCTACGGGTTGTGTAACATACACTTCTTCTTTTAAGTCTCCATGCAGAAATGTAGATTTGACGTCTAGGTGATGTACTTCCCATTTGTTATTAGCAGCTATGGCTAATAGTAATCGGATTGTTTCCATTCTTGCTACAGGTGCAAAGACTTCTTCAAAGTCTATGCCATGCTCTTGTATGTAGCCTTTCGCTACTAGTCTTGCTGTATGCTTGACTATATTTTCATTAGCATCTTTCTTGGTCTTGAATACCCACTTTAATCCAATGGCTTTATGTCCTTTTGGTAGAGTGGTTAGTTCCCCTGTATTGTTTCTATTAATGGAATCTAATTCGACCTTCATTTCTTCAATTCATTTTAGATCGTTCGATGCTTCCTTGTAATTTTTAGGTTCATCTTCAGCTAGTAATAAATGTTCGGCTAAAACTTCCTCGGTGTTTTCATATAAATCATTCAATGTTCTAAAACCTTGTAATGGTGTATGATCAAAGTCTGGATGTAAATTTCGGGTTGTAGTTGAGTTACTTTGATTGGTTGAATGTCTTGAGGTAGTTGGTGTAAGTTGAGTATTTATTCGCGATGAAGTTGTAGATGGTGTGCGAAGTGTTTGTGGTTGTGAGGGTGAGTCTGTTGTTGATGTTGCATATTCATGATCATCATTTGCAGGGATGTCGTTGTCTTCTTCATCTGGTTAGATATCTTGTTCCTGATGTTCATTCGTTGCTTCAAGATTTTCAATTTTGAAGTCAAACCATTCTGGTTCATCATTGGTGTGTTCACTCGGGTAATCCTTCCAATCCCATGTTTCATCCTCTTTAAACTTCACATCTCTCTGACATATCCTTTGTGTTGTTGGATCAAATAGTCTATAAGCTTTTGATCCTTGTTCGCTTCCTAAGTATACCATTTTGTTGCTTCTATCATCTAACTTTGTCAGATGTTGTGATGGTACCTTTGCATATGCTATGTAGCCAAAAACTCTTAAAGTTTCTAAGTTTGGCTTTCTTTTCTTGATTGCTTCATATGGAGTGATGTCTTCTAAGGCTCTTGTAGGAACGTTGTTTAGAATGTATATAGCGTGTCTAATGCTTCACCCAAAAATTTTGTGGCATGTTGGTTGCTTTCATCATGCATCTCGTGGTACATAATTGTCCTATTCCTTCGTTCAACTACTCCATTTTGTTGTGGTGAGTAAGGTGCGGTTAGTTGTTGTGTTATGCCATTTTCTTTGCAGTATTTGTGAATTCCTTAGATGTGAATTCTCCACGATCGATTCTTAACATTTTCGTTGTCCTTAGCTCCTCTCTATTGTTTCTTTGTATTCCTTGAAAGTATCGAATGGTTGATCTTTCGTGTTTAGGAAATACGCCCACATATATCTTGAGTAATCATCTATTAACAAGAATATGTATTTCTTTCCAGATGGTGTTGGTGGTGTGATTGGTCCACATAAATCTCCGTAAACTAAATCTAAAGGTGCCGCTGATCTAGTTTTTGCTTTCTTGGGAAATGGCGCTCTGCTGTGTTTACCAAATTAAACAAACATCACAAATTTGTGTTGTATGTTTAATGGCTGGTATTCCATGAACCAACTCTCTTTGAGTCATAGATTTTAGTGATTCAAAGTTGAGGTGTCATAATCTTGCGTGCCATAACCAAGTGTTGTCACTTAAGTTTGCTAATAAGCAAACAGGTGTGCCTATCTTCAAACTTGCTTTGTATAGACGGTTTCTCTGTCTTGTGACTTTCAAGAAGATTTTGTTGTCCATGTCATAAAGTCGTAATTCATCATCGTCCATTACCACTTTACAACCAATTTCGGTAAATTGTCCAAGGCTCAATAAGTTGCTTTTCAAGCTGGGAATGTAATAGACTTGAGATATGATTCTTTGTTTCTCGTCATTACATTCTAATAAGATTGAACCTTTTCCTTTAATCTCTATATGAGATCCATCTCCGAATCTTACTTTTCCACTAACATTCTCATCTAGTTCTTTGAAGTGTTCTCTTATCCTGGTTGCTAGCTCCGTTGTCTAAATACCATTGACTATCGACACTTGTCTCTTTATATCCTACATCTTCTTCGTGTAGCGAGACCTTTTGATCTTCAAGTTTTGTTACATGTGGTTCTTCTAATATTGCCATTAACAAGGTAGGTTCTAAGTCCTCCTATACAAGATTAGATTGCATACTAGTGTTTGGTTTTGCATAACACTTAGATGCATAATGACTAGTCTTATTGCATTTGTAACATTTTACTTTGCTAAAATCAGTATTTGGTTTGTTGAAGTGATTGTGAGAATTTTCTCCATCCTTCTTCTCGTGGTTATTTTTATCGTGGTTTCTCCATCCTTTATATTTTCCACGTCCTCTGAAATTTTTCCCTCTATTGTCATGTCGTGTGAACATCAGTTTTTCTTGATTGTCCACTTGTTTTCCTTTCTTGAACTTAATCCTTTCTTCGTAGGTCTTAAGTCTTCCAATTGCCTCTTCCATTGTCATTTCACTTAGATCGAAATATTGTTCTATAGATGCGACTATTTTCGATACCTTTCGTACAAAGATTTAGTAATTTCCGTACTAAGGTTTCATCTTCTATTGTGTGTCCTAGACTAGCGGCTTTGTTTACGAGTGTTGTGAGTTTTGTGGTGAAGGTGTCGATTGTTTCATCTTCCTTCATATATAACATCTCAAATTCGGATTTGAGTGTTTGTATTCTTGTTTTTAACTCTGTCAACGCACGGTTTTCAAAGCATTCCAAATGTTCTTCGCGGTTTTGTGCTTTGTTATTTGAAGTAATTGTTCTTCCGGTAAGGCTTGATAAAGGAAAGCAATAGCGGTTTTATCCTTTTTCTTATCGGGTTGAGTCGATTCATTCGGCTCAATTGTTTCCCATAAACCATTCTCTTCGAGAATGATTTGCATTCGAATTGCCCATAATGAGTAATTCGCGGGCTTTAGGATTGGGCATTGAAATTGGGGTGTACTATTCGAAATGTTAGTACTAGGTTTCTTATTACCACTTCCTTTCGTCATATCTTAAATGAAATGATAATGACAATAAATCTCCAAAAAGAATTTTAACACAAAAGTGTGTTTTTTTAAAAAAATTCTTATTTCTTAAAATGAGCTCTTAATGTTTTATCTTCCTCAAATGGGTGTAAAACTTTTCTGGGTATAGTTTTTAAAAATTTTAAACTATCCTCGGAGATTATAAATTCAAAATGAATAACCTAAGGTTAATTATTCCTTACAAATTATTCCTAATCAGTATACTAAGCAGTGTAATCACTAGGTTAGTTTTTGATTGTGCCCTAATTGATGACTCTCGTTTAGTTTTTTAATTGAATCAAATGTGAAACGATTTGTTCGTTTTTGATCCTACTGGATTGGGTAAAAAGAAAAAATGGTTTCGAAATTAAAAAAAAATTGCGAGTGTATTCTGATGCCGGGTTTGAGAGTAATCACTATTGTGATTGTTTCCCTGTTGCGACAGAAGTGAGAAACACAAAAATGACGTATCGGATTTGTGTTTTAATCGATTTGCAAAAAAAAATAATAATAAAAAAATAAAAAATTGAAAATGTTTTTTTTAATTGATTCTGGAACTATACGAGTAATGGTAAATGTGATTTTTGGTTAGTAGACCAAACCGCTCTGATACCAATTGTTGGCCTTTTATTGAAACGGATCTATGGTATTTGTTGGAAAATTTAGTGCACTTGTGGGATTAGTTCACACCTTGAAATGGGTTAGGAGGTACGGAGTGTACACCCATAAGGTCCATGAACACCCTGACTCTAATAGTGGTTTGTATTGGTAGTGCTAGTAGAAAGTACTGCTTGGTGAAAGTACTGCTGAGGAGTAACGCTTGTGGAAAGTAATCGCTTGTGATTTTCAGCGATAAGCGTGTGTTTAATCGATAGGCGTGTTTCCAATCGGTGGTGTATCCACTGCTAGTGCTATGAAAGTATCGATAAGCAGTGCTTCCATCGATAGGTCGTATTTCCACCGCAAGTGAAAGTACTGCTGGAAAAGTACCGCTTATGGAAAGTACTGCTATGGCAGTACAAGCGCATTATGACCACGTTTAATTGGTCATGTAACCACTAACGGCTATAATGGAGATAATTATGAGGCTATTAATGGGTCGATTAATACTCATAATTCCATTGGAATAGCTCAAGAGTAACCTCCTATAAATAGGAGATCTGATAATGCATGAAGAACACGAAAACGTAAACACTTATTAGCGAAAGGGTTATAGAATTGTGCCTAATTCTCTAACTACATTTGGTCTTATCCCAAGTAGATATTCGTGATACCCGTGCATTAGGTCTAATAGTTTACTTTGGAAAGTGATCACCCGATTCCAAGTGATATCCGGTAACCACCTAGTGGTATTGCTACTGTCATTGATTGTCTTAACCCCTGCAGGAGATACCCAACAATCAAAGTAAACTATTTTTGATAATCAATGGCTAACACTGCAATGAAACACATGGCTTCAAACTTTGCCAAGCTTGACAAGTTTGAAGGGGTGGACTTTAGGAGGTGGTAGAAGAAGATGCACTTCACTTGTCAAGCATGAGTGTGGTGTATGTGCTAACCACACCCCCCTCGATGATGGTGATGATGCTACGTGAGGCATCGTGAGGAGGAGCAAATGGGAGAATGATGACTACATATGCATAGGTCTTATTCTGAATGGTATGTCTGATTCTTTGTTTGATATTTATCGAACTTTGAATCTTCCAAAGAACGCGGATTCCTTGGATGCCAAATATATGGGTGAGGATGCATCAAGTAAGAAGTTCCTTGTTAGTAATTTCACAAATTACAAAATGACTGATTCAAGACCCGTTATGGAACAATACAATGAACTTCTTGGAATACTTGGAAGGTTTACACAACACAATATGCACATGGATGAGGCTATTCAAATCTCTTGTGTTATTGATAAACCTCCTTCATGGAAAGATTTCAAGCATACCTTGAAACATATGAAGGAGGATTTAACTCTTGTTGAGTTAGCCATCTCGCATTATTGAGGAATCTCTCAAGCAGAATAATGACAAGCCAAAGAGTGGCAATGCCACTGGTGCATCTGTTGTCAATATGGTGGAGCATAACAACTCCACCGGGTACAATGACAACAAAGGCAAACGCAAATATCATGATAACACAAGGGCGGATCCAAACAAGAAGGCAACACCTACTTGTTGGAAATGTGGCAAAACAGTTCACATTAAAAGGGACTGCAAGGGTGTTAAAATTGGTGGTAAAGCCAATGGATCGGGGCACTAATGGTTCAGGGAGTGGTGGTTTAGCCAACTCAATGAAAGGTCGAATATGTTTAATAAGTCTTTTTGATTTATTATGTTACATATGTATCGAATCCTTTTATGCAGGATGATGATGTTATGGTGGGTTGACTCGTGCAACAGTTCATGTGTGTAAAGATAGTTTGGTTCAAGACTTATGAGTCACTGAATGATGGTTCTATTCTTCACATGGGAAATGAGTCAACAACTTTGGTGCATAATTGGTGGTTGTGTAGATCTTAGGTTTAGTTCTGGAAAGATTGTAACTTTGTTTAATGTTATTCATGTTCCCGATATAAGGAAAAACTTGGTTTCAAGTAGTGTTTTGAATAATCATGGATATAAACAAGTTATTGAATCTGATAAATTTGTTCTTTCTAAATTTGGTGTTTTTATTGGTTTTGGTTATTTATGTAATCAAATGTTCGGGCTTAATATTACCACTGACAGTGTTATTTCAGCTTTTGTGACCACATATGATCAGACTGATTCTACCCTTTGTCATGCTAGACTTGGTCATGTTCACTATAAAAGAATGCAAGATATGTCTAGGGATGGTTTAATCCCTGCTTTTGACATGGACATTGAAAAGTGTAAAACTTGCATGTTGACCAAGATAACCAAGAAACCCTTTCAAGGTGTTAGTCGTGATACTAAGATCTTGGAGCTTATTCACGATGACTGCAGTGATTTTGCATGCCACTCCTTCTTTGGGGAATAAGAAGTACTTTGTGACATTTATTGATGATGCTTCAAGGGTTTGTTATGTCTATCATTTACATACCAATGATGAAGCATTAGATAAATTCAAAGTGTTTAAAAGCGAAGTTGAATTTCAACTTGGGTCTTTGATCAAAAGATTAAGGACTGATAGGGGAGGTGAGTACATGGATACTCAAGTACTTTCGTTGGAATAATCCATGAAACGACGCTTCCTTTATACTCCTCAGCAAAATGGCATTTCGAAAGGAAAAACAGTGCTTGAAGGAGATGGTTAATTCCATGTTGTCCTATTCAGATGAGTCAAGGGTTACGGGGTGAAGCTATGTTAACCGCATATTTATTAAATAGGTTCCTAACAAAATGAACAAGGTTACCCCTTATGAACTCCGGACTAAAAGGAAACCCAACCTGAACTATCTCAAGGTTTGGGGTTGTAGGGCTGTTGTAAGACTCCATGATCCAAAGTTGAAAACTTTGGGTGAAAGAGGCATTGACTGCATCTTTGTTGGATATGTTGAGCATTCCAAGGCTTTTAGGTTCTATGTTATTGAACCTAATGAACATGTTTCAGCTAACTCAATAATTGAATCAAGGGATGTGATTTTGATGAGAATAGATTCTCATCAGTCCCTAAACCAAGTCAGATGATTCCAAATGGAACTCATGACACGGTGTATCGAGGTCACGATGGTGAACCATCGTGGTCCCCTGATGAGGTTGTGGTTCAACAACCTGAACCTCGTGCTCGGGAAAAGCAAAAGGGTCGACTCCAAAGTCATTTGGACCACGAGTTTCAACTATACTTAGTTGAAGGTACCGAGGATGAGGTCTCGGACCAATACTCCTATTTCTTCATTGTTGAGGATGATCCCAAGACATTTGAAGAAGCAATGAAGTCCGAGGATATTGCTTTCTGGAAAGAAGCAATCAATGATGAGATGGATTCCATCATGGGCAACAACACTTGGGTGTTGGTTGATCTAACTCCTGGTTGCAAACCTTTGGGTTGCAAATGGATTTTCAAAAGAAAAATGAAGGTAGATGGAACTATTGAAAAGTTCAAGGCTAGACTAGTCATTCAATGCTTTAAACAAAAGTCAGGAATAGACTATTTTGATACTTATGCCCTCAGCTGCTCGTCGAGTACCATAATATCTGCGATTGCTATGGCATCTATTCACAATCTGGTTATTCATCAGATGGATGTGAAAACTGCTTTCTTGAATGGTGAATTGGAAGAGGAGGTTTATATGAACCAACCTCGGGGCTTCATCATGCCTGGCAATGAAAACAAGGTGTGTAAACTGATTAAGTCCCTTTATGGACTTAAGCAGCACCCAAGACAATGGCATCAAAAATTTGATGAAGTGGTTTTGTCTAGTGGTTATGTTCTTAACCAAGCTGACAAATGTGTATAGCAAATTTGATGAATCCGGTAAAGGAGTCATCATTTGTCTATATGTTGATGACATGTTGATCTTTGCATGACCAAAATCGTGTTGACTCGACAAAGGAATTTTGTCATCAAGGTTCTCCATGAAGGACATGGGGTGATGTTATCCTTGGTATAAGGATTAAACATGAAAGTAATAGAATTTCTATCTCAGTCTCATTATATTGAGAAGGTGTTAAGGAAATTCAATTACTTTGATTGTACTCGATGAGTACACCTATGGATACTTGTGAGAAGGTGATGCCTAATAATGGCAAAGCTGTATCTCAACTTGAGTATTCTAGGGTAATTGGTACGATGTATGCCATGACTTGTACAAGACACGATATTGGTTTTCGCGTGGGAAAATTGGCGGTATACTAGTAATCCTAGTGCTCATCAGCGCAAGCAGTTCAAAGGGTGCTGAAGTATTTGAAGAGAACTATGGATTATAGTCTCTCATATCTTTGGTTACCCATCGTTGGAAGGTTACAGCGATACAAGTTGGATCGATAACGAAGACAATTAGTCTACCGGTGGTGGGTATTCCTACTTGGTGGAGGTGCAATTTCTTGGGCATCCAAGAAACAAACTTGCATCACTAGTTCAATAATGGAATCTGAATTTGTGGCTTTAGCAAAGCCGGTAAAGAAGCTTGAATGGTTGAAAAACTTGCTTCTCGAGATTCCATTGTGGCCTAAACCTATAGCACCTATTTCTATCCGGTGTGATAGTGCAACTACATTGGCTAAGGCTTATAGCCAGATGTACAATGGTAAGTCTAGACACTTAGGTGTCCGACATAGCATGATTCGTGAGCTTATCATGAATGGGGTGGTATCTATAGAGTTTGTGAGATCTCAACAGAACTTAGCTGATCACTGGACGAAGGTGCGGCTAGAGACTTGGTTATAAAGTCTGCTAAAGGGATGGGTTTAAGTCCAACTTAGTCACTGAATGCTAGGACACCCAACTCCTCCTAAGGAAACTTGGGAGCTGAGTTCAATGTAGAAAGTTTGAACATTGATGGCTGGAGCACATGTTTTATTTACATCCAAGGTGTGTTTTAACTCAAAAAGAAGGATGAAGTCTTTACTTAATGGTTATTTTCTTTGAAAAAGTGCTTGGCGAGGAGAACAAAAGAGGAACCACCTATGTAAATGTTGAAGTTTTGCAGCCAGAAGCTTTGGACTTTTAGCTTTACAACATTTATGAATTTGGATATGGACACATGGCTTGTATAGTGTCAGGAGATGTTAAGTGTTTGAAAACTTATGTGTATTTATCTTCAGGTATTCAAATGGGTTGAAGGGTTCAATTCTTAGAACACCTTGATTCTCGAATATTTGAACGTGTAATTACTAAGATGGAAATTCAATCCTCAGGACATTTTCGTTTATGCACATGTTTTTGTTTATGTTTATTTTTCATGCAAAGGAAGTGAACTAAATTTGGGGAGGATTGTTGGAAAATTTAGTGCACTTGTGGGATTAGTTCACACCTGGAAATGGGTTAGGAGAATGAGTGTACACCCATAAGGTCCATGAACACCATGACTCTAATAGTGGTTTGTATTGGTAGTGCTAGTAGAAAGTACCGCGGTGAAAGTAATCTTGCTGAGGAAAGTAATTGCTTGGAAAGTAATCGCGCTTGTGATTTTCAGCGATAAGCGGTGTTTCCAGCGATAAGCGATGTTTCCAAGTGGTGCATCCTTTGCTAGTGCTATGAAGTCTTGAAGGCGCTTCCAGCGATAGGTCGTATTTCCCTTTGCAAGTGAAAGTCTGCTAGTGGAAAGTAATCGCTTATGGAAAAGTATTGCTAAATGGCGATAAATCGCATTGCTTGACCACGCGTTTAATTGGTCATGTAACCACTAACGGCTATAATGGGGATAATTATGAGGCTATTAATGGGCGATTAATACTCATAATTCCATTGGAATAGCTCAAGAGTAACCTCCTATAAATAGGAGATCTGATAATGCATGAAGAACACACAGAAAACGTAAACACTTATTAGCGAAAGGGTTATAGAATTGTGCCTAATTCTCTAACTACATTTGGTCTTATCCCAAGTAGATATTCGTGATACCCAGGCATTAGGGTCGAATAGTTTACTTTGGAAAGTGATCACACGATTCCAAATGATATCCGGTAACCACCTAGTGGTATTGCTACTGTCATTGATTGTCTTAACCCTGTTCTGGGAGATACCCACCAACAGTATTAACGTTAATCACAAGTGTACCAAGTAAATGCAGGGATTAAATGAAACGTAAATATGTTTGTATTAATCTTGTCGTCATGTTTCTTACATAAATATTCAAAGTATATATACTAAATCAAAAGGTACTAATGAACCATTGTGTTGGTTCAGGGGATATGGCAGTTACATCATAACTGTCATATAACCGTTTTATAAGCATACATTGACTTTTTAAAGTCTGACTTGTTTGGTTGACTTTCGTTGACCGGGTCGTAGTGGGTTGTGATGGGTTAATATGGGTCGATGGTGATTAACCCAATAGGGATGTCCTTATCATCAGGAATACCAAATAAGATGATGAAAGAATAGGACTATAAACTATGTATTTCATATAGACACTTTCGCCCTAAATAACAGTCAGTGGAATAAAAGCAGAGGAAGCAAGCAAACATGTACGCAGAAACATGAAACCAAAAAAAACATGAATCCAAAAAATCTACAGTGAGACTTTAAATACGTGAAGCAGGTAAATTTTAATTCGGAATAGTATTAAGCATATAAAGGCATTGTCGTCCAAAAAATAGCAATACTGATATATGCAATAAAGAATTGTGTGATGAAAAAAAAACAAAAATATACTCCGTGATAGATACAAGAAGACTTAAATTCTACAAACAATATTGCATTCAAGTTATACTTTATAAACATAAAACTGTAAGAGAACATGATTACCTGGGTTCTCCCCATTGGACGGAATTAGAATAGTCGATGCTTTTCTACCAAATATTCTAAAGACCTTGTGTGCAATGTATTGTTGGCTTTCTCTTGTATGGCGAGGCGACTCAAGATTAACTACGGTCTACCATTGTAGGTCGCTTCTTTAGATCTTTATGCAAACACGCTTTGTTAAGCTAGCAAGCAAACATCTTTAAACATTTAGGGATATATCCCTTTATCTCATTATCAACAATTTGCTTTAGCCTACCCTTTTTAATCGAGTCTTGAGCCCATATTGCCGGACTCTGTGATCCTCATCAAGATTTCCATCTACTTGCCGTTTCCCACACGGACTTCAAACAGTACCACCAGAATGCATACACATCGATTTTCGGTGAGCTTACTGTGTAAAAGTAATCAGGATCAAGATATCCAAATGTTCCTTTTACAATAGTGTTAACATAAGTGAATGTGATTTTTGGGCATATTTTGGACAACCCAAAGTCCGAAATTTTAGCTTCCCAACTGCTATGTAACAATATGTTAGAGCTCTTCACATCCCGATGAATAACTCCATTTTTGATACCAGTACTAGTGTGAAGATAATCTAACCCGAGCGCCTATGCATATATTGAGTCGCACTTGAGGGAATGGAGTTTGGGGCGATTGGCGTTTGTGAAGATGGTCTTCAAGGGTTCCATAAGACATATAATCGTAAACAAGGATCATCTCTTGCCCATCATTACACTAACCAATCAAAGACACCAAGTGACAATGCCTTAACTTAGAAAGCATCTCGACTTCAAATTAAAACTCAAGTGCTCCTTGATTAGAAGTTGAATCAAGCCGCTTAATGGCTACTACCAAAAGACTTTCCCCATTAGGGATGGTTCCTTTATAAACCTTACCAAAACCCCCACGGCCTATTACAAATGATTCATCAAAATTTTGAGTTGCTAGCTGAATTTCAGAAAATGTAAGGAGGCGACAATGTGGCTCCAAGGATAAGGAAGACCCAGCCTCTTCTTGTTTTGTAAGAAAGGACATGACAATTCAAAATTTTTTTATTTTTTATTTTGAATGTTAATATAATTTTGGGACCTATCTTGAAAATAAGTTTGGAACCACCTTAGAGCTAAATAGAAAACTACCAACAAAAACTTGTAAGGAAAATCCTTTACAAGATCAATCCCTTTGCATCATTGATTCTGCAATATAGAAGACCATGAGATTAAAAAACAGACAGGCATAACCCTCGGCATACTTAATGTGATACATGAATGTATGATGTGAGTTTAACTTAAAACTTGCAAAATAAAGAAATCACATTCATAGTTCATACTCAGAACATAATAAAACACGCATTAAAAGATTAGCTATATCCCAATGATGGGCTGTCTTGTCTAGAAAAACCAATTGTTATATACTTATGAGTTGAGATCTATGACAAACACATGGTATCTAAAGAACAAACTACATGATCCCAACCATCCATCATTCTTTCATCCAACGACAAAGATCAAATCTGAAAATAACAAACAAGGTCAAATTAGTAATTCCACCTCTCTTCTTAAAAGCAAAAAATATCTTCATATCATTCCACCTCTCTCTCATAAAAACACACGCACATTCTCTCTCATCACAAACAACCACCGAAAATCACGCGGAAAATAACAATAAAACCACCGCCTTAAACCGTCGTGGGTCACACAAAATCACGGAATAATCACGGTATATGTTGTTCCGCGTGATCGACGATTATCGTTCCTCCTCCATCCGCCATCCGCCGTTGAACGTGATAACATATAAGTGTTTCTATATTTTATTTGGTTAGTTATTTTTCTATGAAGTGAGCTTATTGATTTTATTATAAATATCAGCTTATTTTTATCTCATAAATTTATGACTCGTAAAAGATGAAGATTATGAACACCACACTAGCTACTTTTATGTGTTGTTAGTGTTTTCTTGCTAATCAGTTGTTGTTGGGACGAGTGAATTTGACTCTGTTAGTGGTAGTGGTGTGAATGTGAAAGTTTATACTAATTATAGATAGGTTGAAGGAGCAAGTTGTGAGTGATTATAATGAGCTCAAGAGTTTTGGTCCATTTGTGATAAGGAGATTGAATTGTGGTTTTGGTGGCTTTGGGGCTCATTTGCTATCGCTGAGCCATACGAGTTAACTAGTAGTCAAGTTCAGTTATCTCTTGAAAGAGGTCTTCCGACCATTATCTACAACTTCATTTCAAATAAACTTTCATTTCCATCGTTTTCATATGCCATGATTCCTCGTGCACAGTGTGGTGTTCAATGGGATAAGAAAGGTAACTTCAAACAGTTTAGAGTATGATCCATCTGAGACATAAATTCAGCCGGCATAATTATGGATACAAATCTTCGATAATGGTTTCATGATACAGGATGGATTGTTTTTAATTGAAGTTGACCGTATACTAAAGTGACCGATACTAATTTTGCAAGAACTTTAGTGAATGTAATAATTCCAACCAAATCCTAATGGCGATCAAGTCTGAGGGGTTAAGTACCTCAAATTATTTTTTAAAGGTAAATCACATGTGGTGTACACACGAATCACATGTGATTTACACACGATCCAAAAAAAAGGAATCACGTGTGATTTACTTCTTGTTTGTGTTTGGCCATTGCGTTTTGTATTGTTTTTAGTTTGCAACAACCCAAATTGCGGGGGTCTTTGTTTTTTTTTTGTTCGTGTTCTCTTCTAACGTTAAACCTTGATTGAGGAGTTGGGATGCCATCATGTGTAATAGTTTTGCTCGTAGTGGTAAAAAAAATCTTGTTCCCTTTAAAAAAAAAGTTGTTTTGAATAGATGATAAATAATTTATTATTATTATTTTTTAGTTAAAATATGTTTTATTAAACACTATACTTTTTTTACACAAAGTGGTCCAACTATAGCCTAGTGAACAAGACAATAACGTGCCTTGGAGATGACAAACAATGCAATTGGAAGTAGATCACATGTGATTACGTTTTGAAGTTAACTGATTTATTTTTGTTGAATTATTTCTAGATCCATCAAACGCCGAAACAAGGTGGTGTGAAAGGAAAAACATAATGGAAGATAGAAGCCACTTGAAGTTGGGGTGAAGCCAAAAAGAAACATGGAATAGTGGAGAGAAAACAAAGACACATGCAAAATAAATTTTCATTTGAATTTATTTTTCATTTTTAAGCAAAGGCTTTATACATGTTGTAAATTGAATTTATGAAATTCTCAGTTACTTAAATACAAAACTTTTTACTGAATGCTCATTTCTAGTATTTGTATTATATTTGAATGTAAGACATAAGAGAGTACTCTAACATGTTATCAAATCAAGTATAAATCGCATGCAAATCACATGTGATTAGTGTGTAAATCACATGTGATTCGTGTGTTAACCACATGTGATTCACCTTACAAAATAATTTGAGGTAAAATCACATGTGATTTGAGATAAATCACATGTGATTTGCTTATCAACTCAAGTAAAAATACAACAAAACCACAAAGAAGGCATATGGCTTGAACTTCCCTTTTTTCATTTATCATTTTTTTTTAAAATAGAAGCACCTAAGATCAACAAATTCATATAAATCAATAATCATCATATTACATACATAAAGTACCTAAAGCCTAATCAACCGGTGATAACGAACTCACAGTTTGAATAACCTAACACATAAAGTACCTAAAACCTAATCATCCTCCCTTTGAAAATCTTTGACACCTTCTTATGCTCATCACTTTCATAATAATCTTTGGAATATAATAACTTTCTTTTCTCTGAATAGGCTTAGACTCGTTCTTCGGCTAAGTAATACATGTAGTTAGTCACATACAAAAATGTAGTTAGTAACATGTAATTGTAAGTGATTACTTTGAGTTATATTACAAAATCACATGTGATTCACAACAAATCACATGTGATTCACAACAATCGCATGTGATTCAGAACAAATCACATGTGATTAAGAACTAATCACACGGATTGAACAAATCACATGTGATTCACAACATGTGATATCTTAAGATTTCAAAGCCAATTATGCATAACACGCTTCATCAAAGCCTTACCCATCAACTATTTCTCTTCAGATTTCATGGTGATACCAAGCTTGGTCAACATAGGCCACAAGATATCCATACGGTCTTGTGACCACTAGCAAATACAATTGCTGCCAATTACGATCCTTTGAGGTTTTGGGAACCGATAACAAGACTAGGTGCATCCTTTCTTTGGATGACCTTTAGCACCACCACCACCAAACGGTTCACCCGAAGTCTTTGTTTTGATATCTCAGCCAGCAGCAAGAGACCTCTTTATCTACAATGTAACAATCAATAAAGATAAATCAAATTAACTTTCTTTTGTTGTATCAAATAATTGCTAGTGGTCACAAGACCATATAGCCTTTAAGCAAATGTACATGCCGCAGACTCGCTCTCTGTGAGCATCATTACTAAAGCGAAACCAACACACAAAAAATCAAACTCATTTTTTAATAAAAAGGATTTCATATTCAATAATCAATACTAAGTGGACTTAGTCTTAGATCTTCTTGGTTTCTTATAGCACTTAATTTCATCTCGACCAACCGGAAGACTCATGTTCCGTTTCTTCGAGATAAAACCGATGTTAAACTAAGTCAATATCATAATTTTAAATAAAGTATGTGAACATATTTAAACTCTTTAGAACTGAACTAAATGCAGAAGAACGTCGTTGGACTCGGTCGTTTGATCTACGATGTTTGGCCAACGAAAGCAAACGTTGTAACCTTGTCACAAGAACGCGGATAGAAGAGGCTAATCAAATAGTAAACCGCACAATCTTATTCTAGCCCACAATAAAGCTGTAACGCAAAGTTTAATGCTCCTAAATTTAAAGAGAATGTAACTCATGATTCCACAAACTCATCAGCAATATCAACAAGAAACTCTTCCATTTTAGGATATAATCTTTTAAATGGATCAATCCGTCATCACAAGTTTAAAAAAAAGGTCGACATTTTTAAAAGTTATACACAAAAACACACATTAATTGTTAACAAATAAAATTCTTATATAAGAAATAAAGTGTTTACATGAAACTATCTCTTGGATACTTCTCTTGCTTATAATTCTGTTACAAGTCTCGGTGGCCTCCACAAAGCTACGGGTCTCATAAATGTACCGAATCAACATTTCAAAGCTTATTTTGATCGGGCCCGACAATGAAGACGATTGGGGCAAAGGATCACCTTTATATAGTGATATTTCATCTCGTATGTCCATTTTATAGCGTTAATTTTGATCAATTTGGCATGAATAGCGGTTAGGGTTTGAATACGGTGGTTTTGGGGTGGTTAGTGTGTGAAAATAGTGTGTGGGTGTGTGTAGAACAGTGAGAAGTGAAGAGACAGACCCTTGACATTTAATTATTAATATAATAGAATTACCAAAATGCCCCTCATTAAATAATTAAATTAAAAAGCCAATTAATCTTAGCCACTGGATTAAAGTTGGATGGATGGTTGAGATCAACCGGTTTGATCTTTAGCAAAATATGGTTCTGCACCGAACTTTTGTCATATACTTATATGGTCTTTTATGTTGAACGGCAACACACAGTTTAAACGATTCAATTTGACCTTTTGGTAAAAGTAAGTATAATTACTTGTAATTGTAGGTTGAAATCTCCCAAAGTCCTGTGAATGCATACACCTCCTAAATCGTTTTTTATTCAAGCATCGTAATAGTCAAATACTTTTTTTTTGTTGCAACAACAAACAAATGATACTTTCGATCAATTGAGAGATAGTCGCACAGCCTCTTGATTAGTGGTGTTCTTTTAATAAAAGTTATATCATAGTTTTCTGTAATCCTCTCCATCAATGAAAGACACATCATGTCTATTTATATTGTGTCTATGAGCTATAGTTTAACTTTTCTAGTAGGAGACAACCAAATCACAATACGCATCATTCTAATATGAGTTGGGCTATAAGTTTTCTATCACTGATTACTATTGATTATGGATTTAAATATATGTGATGAAATCAAGTATAAGATAGATAGATAATACATGAAAATTTGTAATCCAAATTACTCTGCTTTTTGATCAAAGCATATTCTTTAAATGTTACCCAAGCAAGAAGTTGTTTCATGGTATCACCTAAAATCATATATTTTTGAACATGAACCCTGATACTATCTTCTAAAATTAATATGATAACTTATATGAATAAGAGTGGTTTACCTTGTTTATCAATAACAGATTATGGCTTAAAGAACGAATGTAAGATGATATTGTGGTGAACTTTTTTTTTGTTGAACATAGGATAAGATGAAAAAGGTGGATGGAAGAAGACTAGTTAGCAAGCTCTTGAATCAAATGAAAAGACACTTGACTTAGGGTGTGTTTGTTTTAATAAGATGTTTTGGGTCTGAATCTGACTACCACATCTTATTGGTAAGAGGTGGTTATAAAGTCTGAATCTGAATGAAATAATGTTGTTTGTTTTTTGTTATAATTGTCTTAAATTTTACTTGTCCTTATTTTTCAAATATATAGTAAACCATAGCAATATGATAAATAAGTAGCTTATGTACATGAAACAAGACATTTTATCATAATAACACACAATAATAAATCATTAAATAAATTTCTTAATACACTAAATATATAATATAAATAACATAATTATAACACACTCCCATAATCCCATATGTGAATAATAACCAAATGTAATATCAAATGGATATTTAAGCCCAACAAAAACAATGTGAGAACAAAGCCCACCGTACCAAAACCTAAACCTAAAAATATATACATCTCTTTCCAACATATCACACTACTACTCCACTTTTTTTTTTCAGCCACCAAAACCCTTATCCATTTTATTTCTCAACCATGAAACACAAATCTCATATATCTCACTTTGATTTGTTCGATTATGTTAACAAAAATGCAAATCACAAATACCTGTATTCTGTTGCTTTTTACTTTTAACGAGATACAATTTTCGTTTGTTAATAGGGTGAAGGGATGTGAGGGTGTTAATAAGGTTAAGAGGCAATTAGATGTTACCACCGCATCTTATTGAGTAAGAGCTTCTAAGTCTTACCGCGTCTGATTCACAAGAGAAAAACAAACATACATAACGTCTGACCGCGTCTGACCGGTCAGATGTCAGAGGCAGTAAGACGTTTTTTCGTAAAAACAAACATGCCCTTACTCTTCATTTCATAGCTCTTTGTAAATTGATATAAAGGGATGATGTATACGTATATGTTATAATATCTTAGCTATCTTGTTCAACATGAGCTCATGTAGTGCTAATTCAACCTTATATTTTTTTTATGTCATGCTCCACATATGTAAACACACAATGAGTATGCCCAAAGGTCATATTTGTGTTCTTTTAATGTGATGGTCTTTTTTTATGGTAGCATCTATAAGGGAATAATTGTTCTTGTTTAAGGGTATTGTTTGCAGGATCGGCCTCATAATTTTCAACAGACATAGCGGGTCCCACTTCCAACCCAAAACTGGCGGACACTTATGTTTAGAAACCCCCCGCCCGCAAGATCATCCTCATAACCTACAACCCGCTTTGTGGTCTTGGAACCCGGGTGAGTGCCTTGCTCATATGTTTAAAGTGCCACCAACGTCTCAAGCCTCTTTAGAAGTTATAACCATTGTAAGAAGTACACGCTTCATGTAGTGTAGTACATTCATTCTAACGACGAGTATACTAGCTAGCTAGTTGTAGTTGTATTCATTTGTTTGCTTTAGTATGTTGATGGCTTGAAAAGATATGATATGGAAAAACTTGATCAATTTATATGGAGTTCTGGACATTTTGTTTTATTTTACACTAAAGTTGGTTACTTGTGCATGTCCAACTAGTTGGGTAACAGGTAAAGTATCAAATGTGATCGTGTTAAAACAGGCAATTTCCATAACGACTTGTAACTAATTTATGTCCGTCATTTTAAAATCTTCTATATCGCATAAAGCACTAGTTGATAAATAACTATAGAGTTGAGATCGATATAACTTATATTTCTTAGTAACAAATGAACCAATTATAGCCCTCCATTTTTTATCTAAATTAATAAAAAATCATTTTTCACATTTTTTTTTAAAACAACATATCTTACAAACGGTAAATCTTCAAACTATAAAATATATCATGACGTAAATTATCTTTATAGATATGCACTTTATATATTTTCGATAAACATTTTTTCAAAAATTACCCAAAAAATCATATATAATTTTTACGAATCATATATGATTTTCAAAAATCATGTATGATTCGATTTTTACGAATCATATATGATTTTACTGAATCATATGATTCTCAAAATCGAATCATATATGATTTTACAAATCATATATGATTTTGTTGACCAAATTTTGAAAAAAATGGTTAAAATATATAGTAGTGCGTATATCTATAGAAAGATAATTTATTTCGCCATTTGCAGATAATTTTATCGTGTAACGATTAACGGTTTTGAGATATTTATTTTTTTAAAAAAGGGTGAAAGTTTATCATAATAAAAAAAATGAATGACTATTATTGGTTCATTGGATCTATGGTAAATTTGAGATCTATATTTAACTTTTGCCAATAACTATATTGTTAAACTAGGTTAAGATGGTCGAAAAAATTGTAACTAAAAAATTAATGTTATGAATATTTATTATAATGATTGTACACATTCATATCCCTTAACTTGTAACCTCCATCTTTATGATTAGTCTTGTAACATCCAACATTGTACTTAATATCATTCATGTTAAGGTCCCTATAAATAAAGGCACCTAATATAATGTGAAGACATATCAATAACAAGTTTTATCTTTCTCTTCCATACTCACTTATATTCTCTTGCTTATTGTTCTTATTGTGCTTCTATGCTCGTTGTTATACAACACGTTATGAGCACGCTCTTAATTTGTTTTTATTTTTTAGGGGACTTAGACACGCAAATGTCCATACGGTTCTATTAAACAAGGAGGGTATTATACGCAAATGTCCAATTTTGATTGTGACGTACCGATTTATGGAGGTAAGTTTTCTTTACATAAGATAATAATTTAAATTGCACTATGATAGTATGATTGCATGGGTTTTTTTACGTGAGGTACTTTGCATATTATATCAATGTTTTAGAAAAATTATAAGGACCAATAGGGATAAACAAATTGAATATCATCATCTAATAATATTTTAGTGAGTTTGCTTTTACGACGTACATACATCTGAACTTTGTTTGTCGATCTAATTTTAGTACCACACTTGAGTTGGTTTTTATATGTAATAAAACATCATGTATATCATGATAAATTGATGCTGATTTTGATAAACTAGAATTTGCATTACGTTTTTAAAAGTCGGAATATCTATGAAATTATGTCAAAACCAACCGTCGATCATCAATTATCATCAGAATCATATTATGCGTTAAATTATTTGTTTCACTCTGTAGCATGTAGGTATATATAAATGGTGTTGTATTGTTTCCTAAATCAATCGCATATGTAAGTTTGTATTAATAAGATTAAACAAAGCTAATTATCCACTATTATGTTTTAGTGCGGCTAAAAGAAAATAGAAGAAAATTGATAGCACAAAGTGTAGTCACGCTTACACATACCCCCAAATCTTCATTTATTTTTGCTCTATATTAATAGTCGTATACAATTTAATTTCTTATAAGATTTTAACAATATTAATAGAATGCTTTTAAGGTCGCTAATTAGAAGGTTGAATTACTATATATCTAGTTTATTATACTATGGTTTAGATAGACAATATTTGTTGGTGGTTATCTCTACTATTGTTTGAATGATAATGTTATTTTGATTGATTTAGTAATTTGTGCATGTGACTACTAGATTTGTAAGTTCTAAAATTTGTTGGGCCTGTTTGGATGGAGAATTTTTTTTAAAATGTTTTTTTAAAGTGGTAAGCTTTTTATTTTATAAAACAAGGATTGCTTCGAGCCGCCGCGTTGCGGCGGGGCAGTTGATATTTTATAAGTATACCTGCTGAACCTGCAAAAGAGATGTTAGAACAAAGAATTTTGTTGTATGAAAATTACTTTCAATAATTCTTGGACGACGAAAACTGTTTTCAAATTATAATAAGCTCATAAGTCAAAAGACCCATGTAACAATTAACAACTACCCGACAACACCTAATATTGAAGCTTATTAAGCCCAGAAATAGCCATTACCAAATACCCAATAATACTAACTACAACAGCAATTTTAACTCCTAAAAACACGCTTCTTATAGAAAGTACCTTATTTACTTGTCACAGAGCTATTTGGATTTTGCATATTCCAGCCTAAACAATACAATTAAACTTGACTGCTTAAGAGAACAAAGCTTGCGCTAAGGGTGGTCTTAGACTTTTAAGCAACTACCTTACAATTTCTTTAAGAAAGATTGCAAATAAAAAAGGAATAAGCTTCATATTTATCATCAAGTCATAATGTGGCAAAATGGAATGAATTTGTAGACATAAATTAATAACAATAACATGTACAGCAGTAATTGTGCGCGATCACAAAAATAGACCCACCACTTGGAATGTACGTAATAACATCAATTTACAGTATGTACGGTTGCACAAATAATAAGTAAACCAATAATAATAGCATTTCATAGTTTGGCTTTCTGTAATAATACGTATGTGTATGTGTGCATAAGGATAACAACAATTCAACATGTAAATGCAGAAATAAAATTATAATTACAGCATTTCAGCATCGTAAATACAAAACCAAACCTATAGCATTACAGCAGTATTCAAGACTTACATTGGAAAGGATAAGTTAAATACAAAGGCGAAAATAACTCGGGAAAGCTTCCAAGGTTAGGGTACATATTACTCAGCTCTCCATTTCCATTAACATCCTTTGTTGTCGGCGGCGATGCCGCTGCTAATCTACTTCCTGTGAAAGCCTGCATAAGGGCATGGTTTTAACAATACACTTAATTCTGATATTGAATATTGAACAACAGTAATCTTTATAGCAGCAAGTGTGAAGACAAAAAGTTAAAGGAGCTGTACCACATGATTCAAGCTTACGATCTATCAGCTAAGTTCAGGTTGTTTGCACATGCACTAATACACACGGTGAAACAGGCAACAAAACTCGAGTGGACTGCGCACGCGTACCGGTTCTCGTGGTCATACCAGGTTGCCTTTCGCGTACTGCATTCGGTTGCGCTGCAACAACGACAGGTAATCATACCTATGGATCAGCAACTGAAGCGGGTAGCCGAATACAGAGTACGGAAACATAAAAGTATAAAAAAACAGATAAAAACGAAATACCAAAAAGTACGTTGATGGCTGGTTGTAGACATAGTTGCGTTTGCATCTGTGACAGTAGGCCGCACAGACATCGCCGACACTTGTGCTGTAACAACGCCATGGACACTTATTATGACCCACCCACCGAGTAAGTCGAAACAGGAAATGGACATATGCGTAAGGAAATTGAAAAAACATACACTGATAAACATACGCGCAGTGGCCAAGGTGCCTCGTGGTGGTGGAAGGGTTGATAGTGCAGTCACCAGTTTCACCTATCAGAATAACGGTCATGAAAAATATGTATCAGAAAACATTAGCACTGTGTATACCATCGACAGGCCCTGTTAATTTATTTTGAGCGCATCCACTGCACCCTCGCATTATCAAACAACCGGCCTTCAGATTCGTTTGAACTTAAAAAATTCAATGAAATTTTATTAAATAATAAACCTATATAAAAAGATTAACTTTCAATCAAGAAAGGAGCCACATACGTACCTGGACCGTCCATAAAACCAAAGCGATAGAGGTCCAACGGCACCAAACCCCCGTCATGGCTGCAACTGCAACCACAAACTCGCCGTGGCTGCAACTGCAACCCAAAAGTAGTGTTGCTAAGTATAAATAAATAAAAGTAATAGTGGTTCCTTGCAAACCTATTGATATATCAAAATGATTAACAAAGAAATCATAAGTTCAAAATCTCAAAGTTTAATTCAAGGATATACCTTTGAGGAACATCTTTAATAACATCAGAATCGTGAAATGCAAGTGACTATGGGTGTTGACGCAGTGATCCGACGAAGACAATATAAACCTCGCGTGTATATGAACCTAATAATCTTCGTCTTCGACTGAATACTACAAAGTTACAAAGACATAAAATTAGTAAGATCAAACATTTATCCCAAATAAATAAATAAATACACTTTAAACATCTTAAAACTTACACAAATCAGTAACACTCAACATCTTTAACAAAAAAGAAATACCTTTCACAAACGTGTGCTTAACTTAACGAAAAAAGGCCGAAAAAAAAGAAGTACCTTTTCGATTCTTCTTTCGACACAAAAAAGCTGAACAAAACAATTACGAACTACCGTTTGGAATGTTTATCGCTACCTGGTTAACGCAGGAGGTCGGCCTAAAAAAAATAAATAAAACAAAATTCACTGAAATAATCGTTGTATACCTCTTACCAAAGCTCAACTCAAGAGGTGCTTCTCCAGCTCACTCTATCAACCAACCACAAAGTGGCTGCTTTTTTCTAATTATTTTTTTGCACACCAACAAAGTCACAATTTAAGTACTATGCAAAATAGCCAAGAGACTAAAAGGAAAACTGTAATCTAGCACAGGTCACCTGAACCGCGGTGTAGGTAACTCGAGCTCTATCATCGACTTCCTTCATATCTTCTCACTTCTGAAAATCAACAATCCAACCCATCAATCACACAAATAAACTTAGGATCCAACTAATCAAAACATAAAAACTAAAACCGCTAGTTTTTTAAAGTACATAATTGAATGCTTGTGCTTATATGCATAAATAACTCACAATCACAATACAAAAAAGAAACCAATTTAACCTCATCTTGGAATAAACGATTTAGGTAGCATAAATTAAAAATTACAAAATTAAAACTCTCGGGACAATACCACATCTATGGCCTCGTTGTATCTATAACTTTACCGGTCTTACCTGAAGATCTGAACGTCCCCTGCAAGGTGGTGGTCAAGATGTTGCCTGGTTTGAAAAGGTAGTCAAAGGTTTCAGAGATTCTTGAAAGAACCAAGGCAGTATTGTAGAGGTGGTCAGGTTAACAAAGGCCACGTATCAATGAGAAAGCAATGTATGTCGGCAGAAGCTGTTTCGGGCAAAAAAAACGCAAGGTTTTCCAAAGTAACGGGCTCAAGAGAAACGCAAAAAAAACAGGCCCATAAACCGAACAGCCCTAAACGACGCAAGTGGGCGCCGTTTCATGACGCCAAATTATATATATAGTAATAAGTTCTTCAAAAGTGAAAAGCTATATGTTAGCAATACAACCTTGAATAAAATTCTTCATGTCATAAGTTATCTTATACTTCTATGCTCGTATACTATGATGACTAATAATACATGTGCAAGTAAGTTGGGTAATAAAAATAGTAGTTTATATGTTTAATTAATATTTATGCAATAATATATGTTTTGAGTTGTTTTGTCATGATTTAGAATATGTCTTGCTTTGTTCATTTGTAAGTTTGATAATTAGTCGAACAAAGCCTGAAACCAAAACCTTTTATCTAATTTTGTCAATATGAACAACTTGTAAGTTGTAACTTACTATATGTTGTTACTCTCGCGCCAAGCCTTGCATGATTAATGTTTAATTATATGTTGAAATTACTATATATAACTGTGTATTGCATGTTTTCTCATATGTAATGTGCATTTACTCTCTACTTTAATATGCATTAACATGATATATAGTTGGCATATATTTGTGTTGGAATCAAACTTTTAGTATATGAGTTTACACCATCGACACTGATAGAAGTTACTAAGCTATATGAATTTATCTTAGTCATGCTTTGCATACATTATAATATACCACTCGACATAGGAAGTTGTTTTCTTACTAATATCTTCCTCATGCAACTAGGTATTTACCTTCTTAATAATCAATAGATGCTAGTATTATTTATACACAAAAAAAATTAGACAGTTATTGCTAATTATTGAATAAAATGACGAGCTTCATTCGTTTTCTAGCAAGATAAATCAGCAGTAAATGACAATAATATGTGAAAGTAAATAAACGTGTCATCATAAATATGAAAATTATTTGTGTAAATGTCGAACTTTAATAACGATCTTGGCATGTACGTGTGATTTATGTATCATGTGGTTTTATTTGCTAGTATGTGAGACACTTAGTTAATTGATTAATGACATGTATGTATTTTATAAATAATGCAACTTCACTTGTATAAAACATGTTATATTCATGAACAATAATATGTGCGTATTATATAGAACTATTAAAACCCATCTCATATAAATTTGATCGGGTGTTCTCCTTATTATTCAACTTTTGAATAAAATTAAGTGCAATCGAAGCACCTATGGTCATAAACTAAAAGTTTATGAGCCAAGATTGTTGTATTAATTGGCATGACCGGTTAGACCATCTCAGGTCAATGAAGATGCGAAATATATAGAAGAATAATAAGTTTCTTTCAAAATAGATTATATTGTTCTCAATGGAAGTTAATTGTTAATATATCACCACCATATAAGTAAAGACTTTATTCTATAAAGTTTTGAAAAGAATATGAAGGGGATGTATGTAGGCCTATACATCCGCCATGTTGATCATTTTGAGTTTTAAAATCGATGCATCATCAAAATGATTATCAAAGACGCAACTTAAAGTTAGCGTGATTATTGGCTCGAGTTATCAAATGCGAGCATGATTTTTCAAATTATATCTTTGAGATTGGTGGTGAATACTTTCAAGTATTGGGCGATTATTGGAATAAGTGTTGAACATTATGTAGCCCATGTTCATACGCGAATTGCTTTTGTTGAAGCATTTATCAAACGTCTTCAGTTGATTGCAAAGGCAATAATTGTGAGAACAAAACTCTTAGTTTATGGGGCATGTTAAAAATATGAATTCGCATCTTGTCAACAATGTATACTTAATCCTCCCCATTAGAATGATTTTGGTCACAAACCATATATTTCCCTATAAAGTTTTATGTGAATGTGTGGAACCTCTATTGTAAATCCACCACAATGCACACAATTTGGGATGCTGAATTGATAATTCATTCAGAGGGAGAATGAGCAGCGAGAAATATGGAATGAATTATGATATAAAATTGTTGATCCTCACACTAATGAAAATGAACTAAAAGTTCAAGGGACAATTTACATTCCATATCTAGTAGTTGCCAAACAAGTTTTGTGACCTAAATAAAGTGACTAGATCATACATACGCTGCTAATGCTACAATTAAAATGTGTGTCCCAACATTAAAACCAATGATTGATAGTAAGTCTATGGCACGTCTGCAACGTGATAGACTAATCGATTCCAAATAAAAGTCCTCGGATGAAGAAATAAGATGGAGCAATAAAATCAAGATGGTCGAATCGAGGTAATAAAATCCCCATAATAGTCACTTAAAGAGAAACTAGACATGAAAGTTAGGGTACATGAAAAACTTTGAGATCTCAACAAATGATAAAATATAATGTCTAGTAAAGTGTGGAATCGAAAAGTAACGAATCGACGTCGATATGGTAATGATTATGTAAATAAATAAGATAGCGCTATAATGATGGTGAGGATCATGGAAGCATACCTGAAGGAAGTGCAGATGTATAAATGGATGGCCAAAATATGTAAAGACGCAAAGAACTAATGAATGATTAAAGTCTCTTGTGATGAGACATGGTTACTGGGACTTAAAGTCCGTACAAATGAATATGTAAATTTATTGGATATGAATATGTCTTTATGAGAAAGAGAAATTAAATTATGCAAAAGTTATAAGTGATGACATCACATATTTTCTCAAAGACTTGTAAATGATCATGCACATACATGTTCACATGTGGTGGATCCAATAATGTATTTTAGTGAGTCTGGCAATATAATAAGTAATTGATATGTGTCTAAAAGATAAATGAATAAAGTTCATGTAATGTTGAGATTTTATTATAAGATATAAAATGCAAGAAGCATGCTAGTGATTTTTAATGCTTAGAGCATATAAGAAAAGTTCTCAAGAACATTATTTGATTATATTGAATCAGTCATATTATTAGGCATATATGTTATAATCACCTTAGAATATACTCACTGATAATTGTGCCATAAAATAACTATGTTTACCCATGTTACTTTATAAGAAGACTTGGTTTTCAATATGATGTAAGTTTCATATAGTTTGATAATTTGAATATTGATGGAACTCGGGCTGAGCTTCAAAGGTGATTGAATGCTTAGAAATTGAACCTTGAAAGAAAAGATAATTTTTTTGATTGAATATCTTAAGGATGAAATCCTTGAACATAATACCTGCAGGAAGTGCAGATGTATAAATGGATGGCCAAAATATGTAAAGATCTTTAATGATATAATATATCATTCACTTTGAATTTGTTGGCAATGAATAACTTATGAAGTATGATGATATACTTGCATGAGGTGTATGACATATGGTAATATGAATATGCGAACAACCTGTAGAGAATATTTATTCATGTGATTCTATTAAGACACTTTAACGTGCATTTCACTGACTCAATGAGCTTAAGTGATGTGATCATCAGGGGTAGAGAAGATACACGTTGCACTATTTTTCCCTTGACCACGGTTTTGTCCCCACAGGGTTTTCCGACAATGTTTTTAATGAGGCAACATCCCCGAACGTATAAAGGAATTATGTATTTTTTCTCCTTCACTAGATTTTGTCCTCCGGGTTTTGTCTAGTAAGGTTTTAACGAGGCATAATCCTCAAATGGACATCCAAGGGGGAGTGTTATGGATAATTATGATATGGATGTCCATATCTATAGGATATTGATTAGAGGTATTTGAGTTATATAAGGAGATTACATATCTTCAAGTATGTCTGACCCTCACAATGATCGATCTCAAACTGGACATGTATTTACAAGAGGAGGAACCGCAATTTCATGGCGTTTAGTTAAGCAGACGATCTCAGCGACTTAATCCAACCATGCAGAAATTCTAGCGATACATGAAGCAAGCCGAGAAAGAGTTTGGGATGCATTGTTAAGCAAGCAAGGGTTTATTAAAGGTGACAAAACCAAGCACATTTCACCGAAGTTCTTTTTCACTCATGACTTACAAAAGAATGGCAATTTTATTGTTCAAAAGATTCGTTCAAGCGATAATCTAGCAGATTTATTTACCAAGACACTCTCTACATCAACATTTAAGAAATTGGTATATGGCATCGGAATGCGGCATTTCAATGAGCTCAAGTAAAGTGATTATGAGGGGGAATAATAAGCACTGCACTTTTTTTTCCCTTAGCTATGGTTTTTCTCCCACTGGGTTTTTTCCTAGCAAGGTTTTTAATGAGGCGGTATCGAAAGCGTACTTTGAATGATGTACAATCAAGGGGAATGTTATGAATATTTATTATAATGATTGTACACATTCATCATCACATTCATCATCACATTCATATCCCCTAACTTGTAACACCATCTTCATTATTAGTCTTGTAACATCCAACATTGTACTTAATACCATTCATGTTAAGGTCCTTATAAATAAAGGCACCTAATGTAATGTGAAGACATACCAATAACAAGTTTTATCTTTCTCTTCCATACTCACTTATATTCCCTTGCTTATTGTTCTTATTGTGCTACTAGGCTCGTTGTTATACAACAATTAAACAGTTCTCACTATGCTAATTCTTCTTATAAAAGAAACGCGAATTATTCTAAATGCATTCGGTAAAAAAATTGTGTTTTTGATACTTGCTTAGTTATTCTGAAAATAGGTGCTAAGAAAAATAAACGCAACTGTTATAATTGATATCGTACTTTGTTGCTCATTTTACTTTTATACTATGTGTATAAAAAGTGTACTACTTTCGTATAGAGTAATCATCTAGATGTATTATGTAGATGTATGTAAACATCTATATATTATTTACTTCATGTTTGTAGATATATGATCGTTGATGTGAAATACTTAAGCTATCCACTTTAAAGTGGGATTATTACAAATAGGTCATGACCTTATTTCTCATAGAAAAAACACTTAGATGTAGAGTTGTTTTCGAAGGCCTTGGGCGAAAATAGATAATAAAGCATTCAAAAACTTATGTAATATAAAAGTCTCGTTTTTTAATAAGATATTTTGCAAACTAAGTATTTAAACATTCAAAATATGACACGTTTAAGATATTTCATTCACTAATTGTTTTTTTCCTCAAGAAAAATATGTGTACATGTAAACATAATTGTTAATTTGAGCCCCTTTAAACTTTTTGGGACCCTAAGTATACTCACTGATGAGTTCTTTCACTAAATAGCTCTCTGATAAGATGATTCATAGTCTAATCTTTGGACTCTGAAGAGTATAACTCATTGAACTCATCAGCTACGTGATATCTACAACACCACTAATTGAGTTAGAGAGGTTTAGTGATTTAAGGATTGGACACTCTGTACCGCCAAAGCCATACTCAAGTATGATATAGACCTCAGATGCTCTAAGTTTCCCACAATCACCCCCAAATTATTACAATTTCTTTACATGAGATTGAACAATGAAACATAACTTATCCATAAATGAAAATATCTTGAAGATTGAATTTCCGTTTTAGGACATTACATGTTCAAAATATTCGAGAATTGGGGTGTTCTAAACTTGATGGTGAAAGAAATATATATATGTACGAGATTAAAACTATTAAAATGAAAAAATGAGTTATTGTGATATGCAAATAAATACACGAAATGGTCCCTAAACTTTTTTTCCCCGGATCCTCTCCTTGTGGTTTTGACCCATAACAAGTTTGGTCCCTTGACAACTATTTTCGTTAGTTTGACCGTTTTAGATGGATTAAATGACATAAATACACTTAAAAGTACGGTCCATGTGGTTTGTGAGGTATCACAAATTTAGTCCCTATTTTTTGTTACGCTTTAATTCGTTTTCGTCCGTTTTTATACGTTTTTTCATCCGTTTTTATACACTTTCGTCCGTTTTTGTTACGTTTTTATACTTATTCATCTGTTTTTATAGGTTTTCATCCAAGTTTATACGTTTTTGTCCTTTTTTCTTACGTTTTTATCCATATTCGTATTTTTATACATTTTTGTTCATTTTTATACGTTTTAGTCCATTTTTCTTACGTATGTATACCTTTTTCGTCCGTTTTTATACGTTTTCGTCCGTTTATATTATGTTTTTATACGTTTTCGTCCATTTTACTACACTTTCATTCGTTTTTCTTACATTTTTATTCGTTTTTTATATGTTTTCGTTCGTTTTTATAAGTCTTCATCCGTTTTTATATGTTTTCATCCATTTTTAGACGTTTTCATCTGTTTAATACGTTTTTTGTCTGTTTTTATTACGCGTTTATCCGTTTTCGTATGTTTTTATACGTTTTCGTCTTTTTTTCTTATATTTTCATATGTTTTTGTCTGTTTTTTTTTATGTATTTTTACGTTTTCAAAATCGTATAAAAACGGACGAAAACGTATACAAACGGATAAAAAAGTATAAAAATGGATAAAAATGTAAGAAAAACCTACGAAAATGTAGAAAAACGGATGAAAACGTATAAAAACGGACGAAAACGGATGAAAACGTAAAAAAATGAACGAAAACGTATGAAAACCTAAGAAAAACGGATGAAAATGTATAAAAACGGATGAAAACGTATAAAAACGGACGAAAACGGATAAACACGAACAAAAACATAATAAAAAATAGGGACTAAATTCGTGATAGCTCACAAACCACAGGGACCTCACTTTTAAGGGTATTTATATCATTTCAGCCATCTAAAACGGTCAAACTAACAGAAATAGTGGTTAAGGGACTAAACCCGTTATGGGTCAAAACCACAAGGAGAAGATCCCGAAAAAAAAGTTTATGAACCATTTTTGTTTTAGCTGACAAACCACAGGGACGATTTAAGTAATTAACTCAATAATTTATAAAAGAGTTCTTTAAAATTGAGGCCCTGAAAATAAACGGGCTTGTACACAGGTTGCACACCCGTAGCACCGGGCATGCCCAATCTCATTCAATATTAAATCAACTCATTTATTACCCATTTACTTTCACATTTATTATCTAGCCTTCCGGCTCATGCACATACTTACTCTCACGTCGGAGCTTGGTTTTGGGGTCAAACCCGAAGCGAGGCTAAGACGTTTCTTTTATATGTGCTAGGTGCTCGAAAGACGTTGCTAACCAAGTCTGAAGGAATCTATGCACGCTTAACCTAAGGAACAGTTATTTACCTTTACAGTGCACGGTCGAGTCTTTGACTGTCTGCTTTTTGGTGGGGTCTATTTGTGTTTAAGTTTGTTTTAGTTGGTGATGACGTGAAAGTGATGAATCTGGTCATGGGTGTAACACCCCCAATTTCGTGATACGCAGCGGAATTCAAACTGGGTGTTACTCCATGGCACAACAGTCATAACAATAGAAAACGACTCTAACGGAGTCGTTTTAAAAAGGATTTATCATTCAAATTATTTAAATATATCAGAGTTTACAAAATAGGTCCCAATTGGTTCCATTGTTTACAAAATACATCAATATAAAGTTTTTGATGTTTTGTGAATGATAAATTATTTATAGCCTTCTTGATCTTGTCCTTGTCCTTCCGTGCTAGCTTCCGACATTATGGACTTGAAATACATGCTTAAAACTGTCAACACAAAGGTTGAGTGAAATTCATAGAGTTTGTTTGATGGTTGAACACATTATGTTTGTAGTGTGAGTTATAAATTCACACCAATGGTTTGAAAACAAAATAGTTATTATTAGACTAAGCATCATGCAATCAAGGAGTTAACGTGTTCCAAAATTAAATGGAGAAAATGTCGGTGCGTACCCTTTCAGGTAAAAATTGCCGTTTTTACAAATGTTACTCAAATATAGTGCGTTTGTTTGCCTACCCTCAACACAAACGGGATTCGTCAATCCCAATAGATCTATTCACAATATTCAAGGCCACTCACTAGTGATTAATGATTCATGATTAAGGGACTTAAGTTTGGCAAATGCAGTAACTTAGTGCTAATAAAACAATCAGATAAGTATATAGTTTGAAAGCAATGTGTTCGCTTTAAAATAAAGCATGTATCTCCCCCAAGGGTTTGTAAAACAATTAAGTAATAAAAGTGGGGCTATGAACTCACCTCAGAGTAAATGATATCAAATGTATAATGAGAATGATGGATATGCCGTGAGAACTTCTACGAGAAACCTAGAATAAGATGTTGCGACTTAGGTTTGAAATAATGATGCTAAAGAAATAACAAACCTATATACGTTTCTATGTTGATCATGATGTAGTACATGGTTTTTGTGTATGTCGTCTTATAGAAATGGTCTAGTTGTGAAAATGAGTTTAGTTTATACATATCACCACCGCCGGGCCATCACAATTCAAAGGTCATGTAGTAAACGCTCGAGGAGCTAGGACACTTTAAATCGTGAAATAAAGAACTTCGTCGATACGTTTTACTCAAATGAAACCCCTCACATGAAGCTCCCTAGTATTGTAGCACTTAGTAGATAAAACTTATGTTTTGTTTATATATCATAAGTGTCATATGGTTTGCAAGCATAAGTTACAAGGTTGTTTGGTTATGATTAAGAAATCATAATGGTTATCACAAGTATCGTCATAATTTATGTCACAAGTGTTTAAAGAAACGTTTACAAGTTTCTAAATTGTAAAGTTGGTTATTACAAGTATAGTTTCATGGTTATCGAGGAGTAGATCCAAATTGTATTGTATACGTTTACGTTTGTCAAGGCTAAGGCCTTTGGTTTACGGTCTCGGCTTAGGAAACCTCGAGGCTTTAGCCATGGCCTTGCCGTGGCTTTGTTCTAGGCTACCATGGTCTTGAGACTCAGCCTTGGCCTTAGCCGTACGTGGTCTCGGATTAAGGCCATTAGGCCTCTTGGTTTGCTTTTAGTTGTGACAAAAGTAAAGTTGTGAGACCATATAAAGCGGCTACTGTTTTGAAAGATAATGGTTGCGTTTTCAAGGTCCGCTTCTTTAAAAGTGAAGGAAAACGTCGTTCAGGACAACTTTGGTTTTTAACTTTTTGATGATTCGACGGAAGTACTACTTTACAACGCACCGGACCAAAAACGTTTCATATGGCGGTTTTAGCGTTTTGGTTTCGCTAGCTTCTTTTGCCTATAACTTTTGACTCGTTTGTCCGTTTCGGGTGATTCAAGTTGCTATGTTTACCTTTTTATCTTGTCTACCATAGTATGTAAGTTAGAAAGTCCATAGGTTACTGATTTTAATGGTTTCAAATGTGTAGAATATGACTAGTTTACTAGTTTGTTACTTTTATGATAATATGTAAATTAAAACATGTGATTGAGTATATGTACATCATGAATCAACATAGTAACTATATATATAACATGAAATAGTTAATATTATGAATAATAAAGATGAGATGATGGTGGTGATAAGTTGCTTACAACTTTTGGCTTTCACTTAAGAAAGGAGTAACTTAGTAAGGATAGGACTTTGATTGATTGCTTAAGATTTCGGATTGAGCTAGCTTTCTACACCTTGGCACCCTTGCAATCTTGAAGAGTTGGTGATGAAGTACTAAGTGACTTGAGTGGATCTAAACTCAAGAAGATCACTTAAACTTGCTAGAGATTTGATGTAGTAGCTTGATCTTTGGAACTTCCTTGCATAAACTTGGAGTTTATAGATCAAATGATGAAAGATATGAATGTTTTAGTGTATGAACGACCCAAATCAGTTTGTGAAGGTCTTTAGGATGTATTTCACTTGCTATTTATAGGAGGGTAAGTTTGGTTAACCATATATTGGGTTAAATATTAACCATGGTTAAGTTAGGACACTTGTAATGATCTAAATGAACCATGGTTAGGATGATGCCACCAAAATGATGACTCCCCCCCCCTAAGGTCGGCCATGAAGAGATAAGATGACTTAGGTGGATGGTTTTGGTATTATCTTGGTTACGGAGTGAGTTTTGGTTCGTTAATCAAGCAATCGTAGTCAAGTTTAGCCATAAAACGAAAACCGGTATCGTAAAAATATGAAACTTATAGGAATGATTAAACTCATCATTATACTCCATCTAAAAATATAAAATGGGTGATAAGTCTCATTGGGTGCAAAAAAGCTGCTTAAACTGAATATGGGTCAAAACGCGTAATTCATGAGTTTATCGAAAAGAAACGAAATTTCGGGAAAATGATCGTGAATTTATTTAGAGTAGACTAAAATTAGTCTAAAAGTGATATGAGATGTTACAATGTGGTTTTCGTCGACGCGTGAGATAACTTAAGTTATACGTGAAGTTTAAAAGTTACGCGATTAAAGCAAAAATGCAGAATGTACAAGCTTAATTTCTTTATGGTCAAAGGAGGAGGGAAATATGTTTGACTTTTCCAAAATTGTAAAAGTTTCTAAACATTTTAGAGAAACCGCAGAATGGTTAAGTCCGCCCGTAGATTTGTTTAAACGTAGTTTAGTTTCGCGACGCTCGGGGTTTATTTGGTAACATTTAAAAGAAATCTTAAAAATTCTCTAATTAATTATGAGTGATCTAAAAATTAATCTGATGTGAGAAAAATTGTCCGAGTTGATTTTCGTTATGCGTGGGATGTTGAAATGGTGTTCCGACCAAAATGAAACTTTAAAACGATGTTTTCTTAATAACTTTTGCGAAAATGATCTAACGATTGTCGAACTCTCAGGTCATTACTAAAATAATTTATCTTACGAGAATGTGAAATAAAAATTTTACGGGATGAATAGTGAAAGTGAATATTAAATTCTTGAAAATGAATAGTAAAAATTTGAGAATGGATAGAAATCCTGAAAATGGGAATTGTTACAATGGGCTCCCTTATACACGTATTCTAACAACCCGTTGACTTAAAAAAAACCCCAAATACACAGACTAAAACAAATGCCTAGGGGCGGAGCCAGTGCTTGGCTACGTGTGGCACGTGCCACACATGAAAATTTTCGGCGAAATGTAAACTTCTATATAAAAAATCAGATTTTTTAGCTTTGCTGCTCCTGAAGTGTTGATCTACTTGCCTTTCCAGTGATTAAGAAATGGTTCTAGATACCTAGGATTGATAGAGAATAAAGCATTTTCGGCAAACTATGATGACTAAATGTTGAGGTGAAAAAGAAATTTTTAAGTGGTTGGGCTAGTTGGGCTAACTGGTGGGCCACTAAATATATAAAAAATGAATAGCGTGCTAACTGTACGTGTATAAGCTTCATTCTATCGTAAATAAATTCTCCATGTAGCTATATGAGGTTACATGAAAATGATTGTTCAATTTCAAGACATCCAAAACTTATTTTCCTTTGTGAACATGTATTGTGACATTCAAATTGAGCAACCTATCATTGGTTTCAACTTGTAACTTTAAACAACTCAAATACTGATTTTCTTGTTTAGACACTACCTTTGGTGAAGTATGGCGACCCGTTGATTTTTTGTGCTACATACGATTACAAATCCTGGATCCGCCACTCCAAATGCCATACTTTGTTCATTCAAAAAAAAAAAAAACACTTTATGCTTCTTAAAATAATGCATGACAGAAGACTTGGTCTTGGCATGGGAAAACAAACGAAATGTTGTTGAACCTTCTGCTGAATACTTGGGCCTTGACTCTTGACATTACGAACGCATTACTACTCTTCTTCCATCCACCACACATACTCATCTTCTTCATTCCTTTTTCATCTGTTCAACTAAAAAAAAGTTCACCATAATATCATCTTAGATTCGTTCTTTAAGCCGTACTTTGTACTCCGTAATTGATAAACAAGGTAAACCACTCTTGCTCATAAACTACTGTCATATTAATTTTGTCATCTTAATGGTTTTAGAAGTTTCATTTTCTAATTTGATTAGTTTTAGAAGATAGTATCATGGCATGCTCAAATATTTACGTATGAATTTAGGTAATACCATGAAACAACTCCTTGCTTTTTAGTCGTCCTTTGATTAGCCGGCTCCCAATATGGAGTCCAAAACCCTGGTAACCCCAAAAAAAAATTCAAGAATATGCTTTGACCAAAAAGCACAGACTAATTTGGATTACAATTTTTTCATGTATTATCTATCTATCTTATACTTGATTTCATCACATATATTTAAATCTATAATCAATAATAGCCAGTGTTAGCCCAACTCATATTAGAAAAGTTAAACTATATCCTGTTTTGTGGTGTGTTTTATTGATGTGTTTTGTTTAGCTTTATAAGCTTGAAGGTATGTTATGCCTTTGATATGTGGGTGAAGAATAAAACATACAAAATAAGCCATTCTATGTTCTTGGCTAGAAAATAAGTTCAAGCAAATCAATTATCTTTAGGAGTTGTATACGTAGACATGATATGACTTAAATTGATCGAGAAAATTAAAGACAACTATGATATAGTTTATGTTACCAACAACCACCTTTTAAACACCAATAATCAAGAGGTAGTGGGACTATATCTCAATTGAGACATAGTGTGGTATTAGGTTCGTTATCTTAATTATAAGTAGGAACTGGGTCATGTCATTAATCGGAAGTATCATTTGAAGATGCTTCTTGATACCTTTCGTGAATATCTCAGCTTGACCATAATTACAGAGTCCAATTTGATCTTGCTGGATTCAAAGACAGGTTAGAACAACAAACTATGGTTAATGCATTATTTGTTTGTTTTTACTACAATAACAAAGTATTAGACTATTACGATGCTTGAATAAAAAAAGATTTAGGAGGTGTATGCATTCACACGACTTTGTGAGATTTCAACCTACAATTACAAGTAATTATACTTATTTAACCAAAATGCTTAGAATTGATTCGTTTAAACTGTGTGTTGCTGTTCGACAGAAAAGACCATATAAGTATAACAACTTGGTTTTTCCACCATCATTGGGATATTGCTAATCTTTTAATGCATGCTTTATTATGTTTTGAGTATGAACTATGAATGTGATTTCTTTATCTTACAAGTTTTATAATAAACTTGTATCATGCATTTATGTATAAAGACGCAATAAGCATGCCGATTGTTATGCCTGTCTGTTTTTTAATCTCATGCCCTTCTATATTGCAGAATCGATGATGCAAAGGGATTGATCTTGTAAAGGATATTCCTTGCGAGATCAACTTCATAATCTTACCGACACAATGGGCCGACCCACTTTCAACCCACAACAGACAAGAAGATTGTCAACTTCAGAAACACATTAGCTGTAGGTGGTTCCAAACTTTATGCCAAGATAGGTCCCAAAATTATATTAACGTTCAAAAAAAAATAATAATAAAAATAAAAATTAAACTGTCATGTCCTTTCTTACAAAACAAGAAGAGGTTGGGTCTTCCTTATTTTTGGAGCCACATTGTCGCCTCCTTACATTATCTGAAATTGAGCAAGCAACCCAAAATTTTGATGAATCATTTGTAATAGGCTGTGGGGGTTTTGGTAAGGTTTATAAAGGAACCATCCCTAATGGGGAAAGTCTTTTGGTAGTAGCCATTAAGCGGCTTGATTCAACTTCTAATCAAGGAGCACTTGAGTTTTGGGCTGAAGTTGAGATGCTTTCCAAGTTAAGGCATTGTCACTTGGTGTCTTTGATTGGTTACTGTAATGATGGGCAAGAGATGATCCTTGTTTACGATTATATGTCTTATGAAACCCTTGAATACCATCTTCACAAACGCCAATCGTCCCAAACTCCATTACCTTGGGTGCGAAGACTCACTATATGCATAGGGGCTGCTCGCGGGTTAGATTATCTTCACACTGGTACTGGTAATAAAAATGGAGTTATACATCGGGATGTGAAGAGCTCTAACATATTGTTACATAGCGGTTGGGAAGCTAAAATTTCGGACTTTGGGTTGTCCAAAATATGCCCAAAAAATCAGCCGTCCACTTATGTTGACACTATTGTAAAAGGAACATTTGGATATCTTGATCCTGATTACTTTTACACAGGTAAGCTCACCAGGAAATCTGACGTGTATGCATTCGGGGTGGTACTTTTTGAAGTCTTGTGTGGGAAACGAGCAGTAGATGGAAGTCTTGATGACGATCAGTGGAGTCTGGCAGTATGGGCTCAAGACTTAATTAGAAAGGGTAGGCTAAAGCAAATTGTTGATGAACAGATAAAGGGGGATATATCCCCTAAATTTTTAAAGATGTTTGCGCAGTTAGCAAAACGGTGTTTGCATAAAGATCTAAAGAAGCGACCTACAATGGCTGAGATTGTAGTTAGTCTTGAGTCTGTCCTGGCCCTACAAGAGAAAGCCAACAATACATTGCAGCCTGCGGTCATGAAAATATTTGGTAGAAAAGCACCGACTATTCTAATTCCGTCCAATGGGGAGAACCCAGGTATCATGTTCTCTTACATTTTTAAGTTTATAAAATACAACTTGAATTTTGGAATAATGATTGTAGAAATTAAGTCTACTTGTATTGCTTTTTTTTGGACGGCAATGCATGTATATGAAATATATAGTTTCTGCGTACATGTTTGCTTGCTTGCTCTGCTTTCATTCCACTGACTGTTATTTAAGGCGAAAATGTCGATATGAAATACATAGTTTATTGTCCTATTCTTTTATCACTTTCCATTATAAGCAGGGCACACATCATCATCATCTTATTTGGTATTCTTGATGATAACCACATCCCCATCACTGTAGACTTGTTCTTAATTATTTTTAACAAATGCCTAACACACCAAATCATCTTTTAATCCGAATCATGTTATCTTTTTTCAATAAAAATCATTTGTTGGAATTACCCCTTTCTTAAGATTTATTTTGGTTTGTGGTTTTTCTTAGATTTTAAAGAAACAAGTATAGTAGAAGCTGATGTGATGCAAAAAGGTGTTTTAGAAGATATAATTAGGAGATTGTTAGATGGTAAAGGTGGTAAGCTAGTGCAGTTATCTGAGTCTGAGATCCATCAGCTTTGTGTTTGCGCTCGTCGTGTCTTTTTATCTCAACCTACTCTTTTGAAGATTGATGCTCCCATTAAAATCTTTGGTGATATACATGGACAATACCAAGACCTATTGAGCTTTCTTGAAGATTTTGGTTATCCGCCCAGTCAAAGGTACCTATTTCTAGGTAATTATGTTGATGAAGGTAAGCAAAGTTTGGAGACCGTATGTCTGCTGCTTGCATACAAGATGCTGTATCCTGATTTAGTGTTCCTGTTAAGAGGAAACCATGAAGATGCTAAAGTTAACCGCATATACGGGTTTTATGACGAATGTAAAAGAAGATATACTATCCGTGTTTGGAGGATGTTCAATGATTGCTTCAATTGTTTACCTATTGCTGCATTAGTTGCTGACAGTATTTTTTGCGTGCATGGTGGTCTTTCAGGTGAACTTGAAAATTTTAGACAAATTGAGGAAATTGAGAGGCCAATTAGTATCCCAGATGACGGGATTCTTTCTGATTTATTGTGGTCTGATCCTGACCCCACTATTGAGGGCTGGTCGATCACTAATAATGACGATTACAGTGCTCGTGACATTTCGTATACTTTTGGTGCTGATAAAGTTGTTGAATTTCTTAAGAAGAATGATCTTGATCTTATTTGTAGAGGTCATCAGGTGGTAGAGGATGGTTATGAGTTTTTTGCTGAAAGAAAACTTGTGACAATATTTTCAGCTCCAAATTACAGGGGAGAGTTTGACAATGAAGGTGCTGTAATGAATGTTGACGAATCCTTGATTTGTTCTTTTATATCATCGAAGTAGGTCACTTGGTCAAACAAAAAAGGCACTCCAAATTGGAACAGCTTGACACGGAGTCGTGACTAGTGAGGGAGGAAGAGTTGAAATTCATCTGAAGAGGCATTCTCTGCCGATTTAAAACAGTTAGCTCAAAGTCTAGAGATATGTACAGAAATAAATCAAATGTTTAAGATCAGCAACCTGAGATGTTTCACTATAGTTATGTAACTTTAATACCCTCTCGAGTTGGTTTTGTTGTTGTTGAAACTAGATCTAGATCTGTACGAGTTGTTAATAAAACTATTTTTCTTCAATAAATTTTATTCTTTAAAGGAGATTATGTTTCTTTGTTTTAAGTGTTTAAATATATGGAAAAGTGTAATGCTAGTATAAGCAAATGAGCGAATAAGCTTAACGCATCTGTAAATCTAATTGCTTATTTGTAATTATTCGTATATATAGTTATGGATTCCAGCGAGCTTTCTCAAAAGTCTCCCAAATAAACTATGGAAAACTCCCAAATAAATTATGCACTCTATAATGTTGCTCAACCAAACGAGTATAAAAAACAGAACATGAAGGCATGATGATGTTTCAGAAAGTCCATGACTACAATCACGCCGAATAGGAATGGATGTGATTAGTAAGTAAGGTGCTTATCATATTTTCGTGGTACATATAAAATGTGTAAATTGTAATTGCCTTAACTAAAGAAGTGTTAACTAGTCCGTGCAAACAACCCTTTTATATATCCACACCCTCGTTAACTATTTGATTAATAAAATATACATCATTCACCTAATACTACGGAATAAAACTTACTGTATAATGCTAAAGTTTTGATTATACAAATCTGATTCATTTGGGTTAAAATTTAACCCCAAATCTACCCATTTAAATGGTATATGGCTCAAAATTGTTAACTTGAAAGATCAAAATGTAGTAACGTAATAATAAAAATAAATTAAATATTTCTGGATGTGTTCAGTTTGTTTAGGCTTGTTTGTTTTGTTTGCTGTTTGGATCTTGAGTCTGTTCTTGATCCAGTGTATGCCTTATGGCTTAATTTTTTGAAAGTAATATATCCTATTTTCATCAAAAATAAAATAAAATAAAATAACAAAGACAGACATGACGCAACACAGCCCAGCAAAAGCCCAATGCATTAGCACCAAAATAATGACCATCAATATTTTAACAACGTCAATACGACGTCGTTTTGACCAATGTATAATTTAAAGAGGCTCAGATATGTAGTAATCAAACTTATCTTCGGCTAATAAGCCATGGCTGCAATCACAGTTGCAATAGCTACCTTTTCGAGTAGCGATTACCATCCAGATTACTTAGCCAAGATACGTATCAGCTTCCAACCATCAATTCTGCCAATATTTACATTTCATCATCACGCCTCTGTCATTTGTATCAGTACATAAAGGATACCAACAAATATTACCTGGGCAATCTGATTTAGCAAAAACTAGCCAAGATACCTTTTCAAGTAGCATTTACCATCGAAGTTGGCCAACGAAGATACATTACATATCATCACCACAACCTCTTATTATTTTCAGTAGCTGTGGCCATAAGAAACTCGAGTCACCACGGGAAAAAAGAAGGTACCAAATACCTAAATAATTGCAAGAGCAATCGAAAAGTCATTTTCGCGAACACTCAGATACAAACGGCATCACCAAAGTAGCTTGCCAAAGAGTAGCAACATCCTTAGCTGCAAAGAACATAAGGAAAGTAAACCTCCAAATATCCAGAAATTTCATAGCAAACAAAAGCAAAAGTAACGAAATAGTATGAAAATCCAAGAAAAACTCAAAAGGAAAACCTCAATTAAAGCATTATTCAACTAAAACTAAAATGTAGACAATAAAAAGTAAAAAGAAATCGTACATACCAGCAAAAATCACGGTTAACCGGTTTTGATGAATCGGACTGGTGTTGATGAACAACCATAGCTATATAGCCACATGAAACTCACATCACGTCATCGGAAAAAGGGGACTCGCCCGCCATGGCTGCAAAGTTAACAAAGTTAACACATTGCCCTGCCAAGATGCGAAGAATCTCGCCTTTTCCCAAATCCATTCATGCCTTTATGACACAGTAGTAGTGACATAGAATCCTAGGATTATTATGAAACCGGTCCAGCACGAATGCAATCTTTATAAGCTGCCCCAAGATGGCACAAACTTTGAAAGTTGCCCCGCCAAGATGGGTAGACACTATAAAGGTTACCTTGACAATATATGGACCGCTATGGTTTCGGTGAATCAAGCCGAATACATTGATCATGAGGAGATAATTAAGATGAGTTAATAGGATGGCGTTTCAGCAAAGATTAAGAAACTATGCAGCAAACCAACCCACCAACATTCATCTAACACCCTTAACAGGCCACACATAACAAAGCCACAAAAAAGCCCGTTGTTGCGTTAGCATAAACGGAAAGGCAAGATATCATGCAAATATAACTTAAAGCAATAAACATCCTGAAAACCAACAATAGAATGCTTAAATCACACAGATAGACATATAATCAAGGTAACATAAACAGAAAAAATATAACTTTCAACTTTTAGATCTCGAACAATCTAACACATACCAACCGATAACTTATCAATAACGTTGCGAAAAGAAAATGCATCACTGTGACCAAAAAACCCTAAATCTCAATCCCGTCAAAATTAAATACAATTACACCCAGAACCATAAAACTTTTACCTGCTACGTAGTATAATCGAAACAGAGATACTCTAAGATCTGTTCATCTTCTATTCGTGTTAACAACCACCCACAGGTCAACAAACAACCACAATAACAGTGTCGCCCCTCCCCCTCCTTCACATAGACCATTTTTTTCCGTCCCTTACCGAAGCACGCCGGAATTCAGCGATACACCAGTTAAAGAAATAGAGGCGGTGAGATAAGAACTTGAGAAAGTATTCTAGAAACGTTACGAAACAACTTTCTTTATCCACCTCTAAACAGGCCAACCTTTAGCCCAGTGAAGAGCCCAAAGAGCGAAAATATTTTATAACGGGGATAGTTTTTTAATCAACGTAAAACGGCACCGTATTGACCAGTGCATAATCTATATTTATAATGATAGGAGTCTGCAGTGACAGGTACAAGGAAATAAAATTGCAGATTTTAATGAGGCAGGTAAAATTGGTGATCACGACCATTGAAAATATAAGATATAACTAAAGAGTCAATATTTAATATGATCGTAGCTAAAAGATATGTTACAACCATGCAAGAAACCATCAAACAGATGTTACTACTCATCCACAATATCAAACTCATATTGCCACTCATCCACAACATCAAACTCAGCTACTCGATCAAGAAATCCAAGCGAATGCCAAATATTATGTTACAAGAAAAGAGTAGATAAAGAAATAACATCATTGATATTGCCATCACCATCACCGTCACCATCACCATCACCCATCCCATGGGGAGATACAAGGCTCTTCACGAATACATGGCGATTATAATTATAATAACATTCCGAAGTGGATAACCGGATGTGAGCATTACGTGGATAGTCAAATTCACCGGGGGGACGTTCAATGCTTTGCACCAATACAGGAACACATGAACCTTCTTCTAAGAACCATATGTGAACATGACCAGGGAAGATATCCTCTTGTGGAATGTAATGCATCACTGGTTTGTTTGTATCGTAACCAGGTGGCGGCAACTCTAGTTCCCAAGACTCTTGTACATTGTATCTCATTACCCATATCCTATTTGGTCTAGCAAAGATGCATAGACAGTCTTTCATAGTCCCAATATCCCAATCTGATGGACTCAATAATATTGGTTGTGGGATTTCCTTAAAGACCTCTTTAGATAAATCAAAAGAAACAATTACTTTCTTGTTATTTCGAAACGTATACCAGTGAATCGCGCCATTGCATAAGATACCATTCCCGTACAAATAATCATAATCTGATTCTATGGAAACTGACCTCCAAATGTTTGATTTCAAAGTTAACACTTCAAAAACAAACTTTTTACTATTTCTATTATTGAACCCTATTACAACCTTGTAATCATCTATGGATGAATCATAGCCAAAACCTGACGCATATGACTCCCTAGGATTTCTTAGTTCTTTCACTTCATGAGTTGTGGGATTAACAACTAAAAAATGGGTACCGTAATGAGATATGCATACAAGACCATTTGAAGAACCAACAACCTCACATTCATGACTTCTCATTATCTTACAATCATCAACACAAAATCTAGTAGTAGTCAAAGTAGTAATTCTTGTATCTCCTACATTCTTTTTGACTGTGTAGTTAAGCTGAGATTTAATAAAACGATCACTTGAGATTAAGGAATTCCATGACTTACATACACTTTTGCATCGGATGAGATCATTCACTTCCAATCGTACGAGTATCTCTTCATGAATATCATGGCCAGGCTCTGTCATTGAAACCCTTTTACTAATCGTAATTAGGTTTGGAATTGAATTAATAAAAATGTACAGTCGACATCTCCTTTTATACTTGACATAGTCGGTTACTTACGATATTATCGCATCTTTTCTTTACCTTAAACGGGCCTTGTGTTTTTTTTCCCCTTTGTGTATGTGGGCTTCATTATGTTTTGTTTGGTTCATCGAAACCACACTAAAAATGTCCATATAAGTCCACCCATTGAGGTAAAACGCTTATGCATGCACTACAACAAAACCCTCATTTCTACACATTTAAATCTTCACACTTCTAGTTTATCACAAATATATATGTAAATTATGTTAAACTTATAAATGTGAATAAATTTTATAAAATCTAGACAAAAATACACCGTTGGTCTCTAAACTTGACAAAAATCATCGTCGGGGCCCAAAAGTTGAGATTTTCGTCGCCGTGAGTCCAAAACTTGGGATTTTGAGGCCAAAGAGGTCCCTTGACCCGTAATGCTCAGATCAATGCCCCGTTATATGTCCTCAAATCCCGTTATTCCTGTGCAATGACTATTTTGCCCATATATAATGTCATCCATCACCCTTTTCTTCATTGTCTAGACTCAAGTAGAAAGATAAGGATTTATGTACTTAGTGGGTGTTTGGGATTGCTTTTCTGTTATTGCATTATTTAGAGCAGGCAAGCAACCCAGAACCATACCTTGCAAACTACTTATCCATTTATTTATTAAGTAAATAAGCTTTCCCAAACACCCCTTAGTAGTTGGGTTTTACTTAACAAGATATTGAGGGGACATTGATATGTGATTTGTTATTTATCTAATAGGTTCATCATGTTTATCTATCTCCTCTAGCAATGAATCATGCTCGTTTGATCAACTTTCTGTTGGAATTATATAACATGACATTCAATAATAAAACACAAAACTTCAAAGCAAGTGCGGAAGCGTATAGGAACATATAATGAATAATTAATTAACTAAAGAATAAACAATGCGTACCTTTCTTGATTCTAGTCGAACAAGAATCAAATCCACAAACTAGCAATTGAGATGAACCCTAATTAGGGTTTATAGGATTATGTGAATTACCCCTTACCTTTTTGTAATTCAATCCAAGATACAATCAATAGTGTGATTGTACCACGTTCTTGTACACACGTACTATTAACGAATTAAAGTAAATGCTAGTTTTAATTAAACAAAATAATTATGTTTTGGAAACACTATGATCGACTACCCTAAAGGGTTGTACGATCGATTGAAGCAAAAAACACACACAAACAATTTAGGTTTTTAGCTTATAAGTACACGAGATGCAAAATCAAGACCCTAAGCCTTGTATATATACCCAACTAACTTGGTGAACAAGTTTGGCTTTGTTTCCTTTTCTCCTTGACCGATCATTGGTAGGCATCCCCAAGGGATTCCGGAAACTTCCCAAACTTTGCAATCTAGTCCTTTTCCAAATACATTTAACGCCCGTTAGTCCATTACAACTAATTACTTAACGTCCGTTATGTTATTTCGTTTAATTAATAAATAAATATAACATTCAACATTTATTTATTAACTTTAATTCTCATACGTAAAGTGTGCAATCCCGTGGTCTCGAGTTCGATCCTAACTCACGTCTACTAATTTATATCCATAAAACCAACAGATCCCACTTGGATATATCTTAATAGAGTGATCACATTCGGTTAGCGTCTAGCAACACTTCGATGCCTCTAGTACAACTCGAGCAAAGCTCCTGGAAAACCTTTTAATGATTTCTCATTATTATTATCCTTTTGTTTCTAATACCATGTTAAATAAAGATATGGAATTAAGTCATTCTTTATTCAACCATTCTGTTTCTCGTTATTAGTGATTGAGCAAGATTACCAAATCTTCTGAACATATTCAGGGGAGAACTTTGGGCATGGTCATGCAAACATCTTGTCAACCATACGAGGCCCAGAAGATTAAACTCCAAAATAAATTTGAAGGAACAAATTCTATCTTGACTACGAGAATAACCCACGAACTTTGCAACACTTCAGGAAACAACCCTTATGACTACCAGTTACGTATAGCGTTAAGTTGTTCCACAGAAGTGCACTACATTCATGACACTTATCCGGTATCTCAAGTCTGAGGATAACTATTCATAATTTACTTATAACAATATCCACATAGTAAATTATGTAGTTGGGATAAGTCCTATATTCAATTCATTAAATATCATCTGAAATTGGTATGCATTCTCATCAATATACTTTCAAGTATATTCTACCATATCTCTCAGATTTGCCTTAATTTAATGATACTCCCATATCATTAATCGACAACGGACGATTTAGAATAAATAAATTTACTCACGGATTAAACATGCAAATATAGGATACAATATATTATAAAATCAAACATACCAAGTATTTGATTTATTATAACAATTGTTTAACATCCCTTATCCAAATACCAAATAGATCAATGCATGAAAATTTCAGTTGATGAATTATGCCTCAAGTAATGACAATCATACTTGTTGACAAGGCATAAATCAACCAACTTGATCTATTGTAATTTTGAGAATACTTATTTCAAGAATTCAATTAGTGAAGTCCTTGTATGTGTGCATTCACCAATCCACATAATAATTCATAAAGTGTGTAACATCCTCTATCACAAATTTATGACAATTTAAACTTTCAAACATTTTAAAGTTTAAAGTATTCTTATTCTTTTAATGTATAATGCAATTGCGCTCTTAGTAGCACAACCAGCTCACATGGCCATTAACAAGGATGAAATCCTACCATGACTAGTATTGAGTGTCATCTCAATTAAACCAGCATCATTGTATACAAACAACAATGTGCTCATTAAAACTCCGTAAACTTTAATATCTTATTGTGTAATGTTTGATGCTTTCCTAACTTTCAAGTTTAAAGATGATGACAATTTGCACAACATTTGACATATTGTTCATCCATAGAATCTAGGAGCAATTCCAGGCTGAGAATGTAATTCTTTTAGAATATTCATTACACAAGTTATCTAATAACTTTTAGTTAGATATCAATGTTGTCAAATCATTTCTTATTCAAGAATGATACAACAATTTTAATACACAACATGATGTACATGATGAATCTACATGTCAAACTTAGAATTCATTCACGTTCTATCTTGTCAAAAGATATTTATCAATTTCCCAAATGATATATCATGTTTTATTAGAATCATTTATTTTACTACACATGTTTATTAATAATAAACATATATTCCAAGGTTGTATGCTTTAATTCTTAAATCTTACATGTGAAGTTTCATTCCAATCTAAGACTTAACATTTAGCTTACAAGGAATGTTACTTCCTATATGTTATACAACATATAAGATTTAGAAACCTTAACATAATACTCCCACTAGCTTTCAGGAATACTTAAAATTTATCTTATTTCAATTATAAATCGAAACTATGATTTAATAATTAAACATAAGAATAATTTCATAGATGCATGCATTTATCCATTCATGAATTATTGCACTTCGTACACTTCAAAGATTATATGAATTCAAAAAACCTTTCAATTACTTACCGTCCTCGCTCAAGTAATTTCTCAAGAAAGAGTTTTGATATTCCATTGTCATTTTTCATATTAATGAAATCCAATATGACAATTATCATCTTTATATATTTTAATGTGTCTTGAAAAGAATATTCAATCACAATTAATTGCTTAAGTATGATTAATAATCTTGTCATAAAACAAGCATTAAATAAGTGTACAATATTGTCCATATGATTTTTACATAGAAATTCAAACTACTAGGGTTTTTCATCTCTTTGAAGAAACTTATTTCCATTCTCTAGTCTAACTATTAAAATAAACCAAATTTCCAAAATTGATTATCTTTATAGACAGCATATTTAACATTCATAGTATGAGTAATTTACCCAATTCAATATTTGGTAATCCATCATAATGATTATCAGGTTTACTATAATTTTGTAACTCATATTTCTCAAAGATATAAGTCAAATATCTGAGATATCCTTGCAGATCTATGAACGAAAATTCCATCATCATGAGGTCTATCATTTACATGTCTAACCTCATCATGATATTTACTAGTGTGTTTTAGAAGATTATGTATCTTGTAATTTTATCTTTCAAGATAAAAAAACTCCCACTTGCCCTTTGTAATATATAGACTATCTATATATACTTAGCAGTTAGATCAAAACTACATTGTTCTCTTTTTGGGACATTACAAATACACATTGATAATTCCTGACTTTACTTTGTTAATAACCTATTCATAAGTAGTTTAACAAATTCAGAATCTTCAATTTAAAACTTAATGTGATTCATCACATTCCATAATGAAATGGTGTTTTAACAATCTTCTAGGTTGGATTCATATTGAGTATATTTATTCCATACTCAATTTTCTAACCTTGTTACTTTTTAAGAAAGAAGTTATGGTTATCTTGAATCAAACAAATCAAATATACTTTGATTCTCCTAACTGAACATACCATCAACTTGTGGTATTCATTAGAATTAATATTGTAAGACAATCTAACAATATATAAGATAAACATATTCCTTTTGGCTTACCTATTTACCAACTAAGTCAACTTAATGATATAATAGACTTTCCAAACCAATTTCATGCTTTATAACACAAGTACTTTTTGACCAAATCACTTCATATCTATGTCTCATCAAGAAAACATAAATTTGTTATAATCCCATTTAACGTTATAAATCATTGATCAACTCAATGACTTCTTGTATATGTCTTAATTAAAAAACATAACAAGTTAACATCTTACTTTATTATAAGTCTTAAAAGACTTTATGTTTATGTCTTTACAATGAATCATAAACATGTTTAACTAAAGTAATTATGAACACAACTTTTGGTTTCAATAGTAATTTCAAGTTAATTTATTTACTTCACAATAATGTAGGACTACATTATTTTTCATTTATGTCATTCCAAAATACATAAATAAACAAATTGAAGTAGGATTAGATTACTTCATTTAATTTTATGTCATTCTAATAATACATAAATATTTAATTTGAAGTAGTCTTATATATCATTTTGACACATGTTCTAAATACTTGTCTAATTTAGAAACTGCAAATATGTCCATGCAAGGTCTGACTTCACATAGAGATTTACTTTGTTGTTACAATCTCGCCAAGTTCTGACATGACGTAAATTGCAACACCAAGTGTTTCTTGAATTAGATATGTACAAGTTATATTAGAACATTAGTCTCTTACCTTGCAGTCAAGAGAATCCGTTAAATCATATACTTATATGTTGTACCTTGCACACAATATAGATTTCTCCCACTTGTGCATGGAACAACATCATGTAGCAGATAAACAACACGACATATGTTTGTTTATGTGACTAATATGATTGTGTCATTGATATTAGCATAACTAGTAGATTTAGAACAACTTCATTGTCTAATAAGGAAACGTACATGACTATCCTTGAAAACATAAGTGTCTACCAGTGGAAAGTAATTATCTTAAGACATTCTAGAGATAATATGGGTTACTACGAAGATGACAAAGCTTGTAACTCCCACTGAATAAGAGATCCTTACATTAATTCCTTATTCAGTAATAAGAACAAAATACTCCCACTGGATTTGACAACATTGTAAGTGTTGCATTAACCAGTGAAAGAAAATAGCGTTCTATTTACTTCCCTACACCTTTGAGAAAGTCCATACATAACAATTACTTATGTACTTAAAAAAATGTATTCTACTATGTAGATGATGAATTATTCATCAATGCTATTAACTTGAAATAATTGGGCATGCAATTTCTTTCTTAATAGTTCTACTATTCCAACAATTGTAAGTAGTACTTTTAAATGGTCAAAACAAAACAACTAGATAAAATATACTAGTTTGTCTTTTACCAATTATACAGTAATTAGCCTAGCTTCTAATTTAATAACTCAGAAATATGCAATTTTCTTAACTATTAAAATATGCTTACGAGTTATGTATTTAGAATTTAGACAATTCTAATTGTCCTATAATACCTTTCTTCATTCATGAAAAGGAATAGGATTGAATCTCACTCTTTCTTATGAAAAGAGGACTAGGTTTATTCTTTTAGTAAAGTTGACTCTACCAAAAACCCTTACAGGTGTAGATCAATTTACCAATACAGGAATAACCTTCGTTTACGGTTTAATGTTGCATTAATACATTTAAAGAATTAGCAAAATTCAATTTTAGTATTTTCGATAATTAAACTTTTCAAGAAAATAAAATACCCAAGGTAATATTCATATAACCATAGAATTTTCTCGAAAACTAGGATCCAAATTATCGTAGTTCCATTACATCAGTTGATCTGCTAGTAACGAAAGCACATAATAAGGTAATCTGTCGAACAATAATTGGCAAGCAATTTCCAATTCCTAGATCATTATGGGATTTATATTTTCCAACGCTATTGCAAATATAAACATGTTTCATCCCATCTTATGCCATTGAGTCCAAGTCTCACTTCCTACTCAACTTAAGTGTCTAACTTAAAGAACTGCAAATATGTCCATGTAAGGTCTCACTTTACATAGAGATTTACCTCTCCATCACAATCTAGCCAAGTACTCTCATGACATAAATTGCAACTTCAAGTGTTCCTTTTAATTAGATGGCATATAACTTAATTTAAAAGGGTAGTAGTTTTGATTTTATGTGGTCAAATCAAAGATGTCATGCATTCATCTTGTAGCATAATTTTAATAAAAAAACTTTTTATTACCAATTCATAAAGATCAAATTATCAAAGTTTTGATTGAGGTATTGGGTTCACCAATCAAGGAATTTAGTGTTAATTATCATCCATTATACCGTACTTTTGCATAAGTGTAAACACTTAGTGTTTCGGGTAATTACCACCGAAGTGGCGCATGGAATTAAAACTAATTCGCCCTTAAGATGAGTTTGCACATTCTATGGCTTACTAAGTAGCTCCATTCGAACTTACAGGGGGCAGAGGACCAGGTAAGCGCAAAAGCATAATCTTAAACATCCTTTCAGTGTGACTGTGCGCACTTCTTTATTAAACCCCTTTATAGTCATTCTAGTGGGTGAGCCGTTCAAACCATTTGTACCAAAGTCACCAATCAATTAAACTATTGAAAACTTAACTCTTCCAAAACAAATCAAATTTCGCCATTGTTTAATCCGTATTATTTTTCTATTCAAAATTACCCTTTGCTTAAAACTGTCTAACATAATAAACAAACAAGTAACAAATAAAAAATAAACTACTAAAAAACAATGCGCACATAATAAACAATTTATACGTGTAAACAAGTAGCCACATGCAACTTATTCGATAAAACCCTATTAATAATCAATGTCTAGGTTAAATTAACGTATATATTAATTAGGGCTTTCACTCTCTCAATTGAAAGTGAGCCACATACATCGACGAATCGATTGCGTAAACCCATAATTAATGATATACCAAATTGCACATAATTGATTCATTAATGTATATAATTGGAGTTTTCCCCAATTCAAGATTTATCATAAATATACATGTGTATAAAACTTAACAATTAATTTTCGCATAACCAATCTTAACAATTAAATATTCAAGCAACCATCCATGACGAACATGCATGTATCATCATGGATATAACATAACAATTATTCACGTTGTCACAAGATCGCATACAATTCCATGTCACATAACACTTTATTCATGAATTTATCACGTAACAAATATATTAAATCTAGGTTTCGATATAGATAACATAACAATTAATATAAACCCTAAAAAAAAATTAAGGAAATCGACTAAAAAAAATTTTAGGGTTTCCACCCATAAAAAAAAATTTCGATCCATAAAAGATTTTTAAAACCAAATTAGGGCAAAAGCCCTAACCCTAAAATTAGGGTTTATATAATCATAACCAAAACCCTAGAATAAATCATATCAAACACAATACAATATCCGTTTTTTACGTGTTTAGTAATTAATTACTCATTAAAACCTGGCTCTGATACCACTGTTGGAATTATATAACATGACATTCAATAATAAAACACAAAACATCAAAGCAAGTGCGAAAGCGTATAGGAACATATAATGAATAATTAATTAACTAAAGAACAAAGTATGCGTACCTTTCTTGATTCTAGCCGAACAAGAATCAAATCCATAAACTAGCAATTGAGATGAACCCTAATTAGGGTTTATAGGATTATGTGAATTACCCCTTACCTTTTTGTAATTCAATCCAAGATACAATCAATAGTGTGATTGTACCATGTTCTTGTACACACGTACTATTAACGAATTAAAGTAAATGCTAGTTTTAATTAAACAAAATAATTATGTTTTGGAAAAACTATGATCGACTACCCTAAAGGGTTGTACGATCGATAGAAGCAAAAAACACACAGAAACAATTTAGGTTTTTAGCTTATGAGTACAAGAGATGCAAAATCAAGACCCTAAGCCTTGTATATATACCCAACTAACTTGGTGAACAAGTTTGGCTTTGTTTCCTTTTCTCCTTGACCGATCATTGGTAGGCATCCCCAAGGGATTCTGGAAACTTCCCAAACTTTGCAATCTAGTCCTTTTCCAAATACATTTAACGCCCGTTAGTCCATTACAACTAATTACTTAACGTCCGTTATGTTATTTCGTTTAATTAATAAATATAACATTCAGCATTTATTTATTAACTTTAATTCTCATACGTAAAGTGTGCAATCCCGTGGTCTCGAGTTCGATCCTAACTCACGTCTACTAATTTATATCCATAAAACCAACACTTTCCTATTCTCTGCCTTAAATTGGGGTCTCGAGACGTTTATGCTAAAGTTGTACTTTTGTGAGGTCATTTAAATGCCAGATTGTATTTGGGCGTTTATAAGAGAAGTTTGGGTTCTGTGATTGTCAATTAGCTTATGTTTTCCTCCCAAGTTTGAGTTACATATATTGTCTTGTGTCGTAGATGTTGTTGTATCATATATTTAAAATTTCAGTGTAAGGAATTGCAGCTAGTTGGGTATAAAGGCTTGCTTAGGCTCTAGTCGGAACATTAATGTGCGATTGGTTTCGGGATGCCACTCATGATATTTAGACTATAGTGGTTGCTTAGTTACGTCGTTGTTCACCTAGTTTTTATCATCCATATAGGTATTGTCATTGTATTTAGCATATGTTGTCATAGGTTATTTCTATAATCTGAAAGACAATCTGTTATAGGGACAGTAGGTCAGTAGCTACTATATTTGCGCTTAATCGTAACCGGGCCATGTTGAAAGATTTAGCTAAAAGTGGTTGCTTAGTTACGTCGTTGTTCACCTTTTATGTAATTGACTCAAGGATGAACGGTGTAATTGTTTAGAGCCACAGGGATGATTTATGTAAATTTATGTAATTAATTTTTGATTAGAGGCTACAAAAGGAAAATTAGGCAAGTTTAGGGCTACTTTAGGAAAAAAAAAAGTTCGATGCCCACAAAAGGAAAATGTGGCAAGTTCGATGCCTTTTCAGACAATTTTCCCTATTATATAATAGGGTAAATATTTTTAAAAACTATCATATTTGCTACCATTTGCTTTTGTGGATAGCGAACAAATTTTTTTGCTTTTGTGAGTATTTTTCTCTCAAATTCATCTTTTTATGGTACTATGTGACATTTTTATCCTTTCGGGGAAAAAAATTCTATTAGCTAGGAGGGGCAAAAATGTCCGAAAATTTCGCAAAATACCCAAAAATGATGAATTTGAAAGAAAAGTACCCACAAAAGCAAAAAGTTTTGTTCGCTACCCACAAAAGCAAATGTGGAAAGTATGATACCTTTTAAAAAATATTTGCCCTATATAATAAAAGCAGATCGGTTCAGTTTTTGCGGTTCGGTTTTTGAACGAAAACCGAAACCGAGTTTATCATACCCTTACACCTAACAAAAACTGATTTTTGGACTAAAACCGAAGCCCGAGTTTATCATAATGAAAACCGCTTCTATATTTTTATGTTTTGTTTTTGTTTAAGTCATTAATAAGTTAGTTTAGTGAGTCTAGTCATGGCTTAGCAACGCCACATTTTACATGCAATTAACTTAGATTTTTGACTTGCCACCAGTAAAATTCCCCATATCTAACAAAAATGTGTTTATCATACCCTTACACCTAACGTTACAACCCTTGTAAAGACCTCTTTGATAGTTATTCCTAGGTGCTTACGCCAAAGCGGTAGAGGTTTGATCTAGTCTCAAGCCTATGATAATCTGTATGCTATGACAGGTAGAGAGTATTTTAGTTTCACATTTCCACATGTTATATTTAATATACACCCGAGAGATGAGAGAATCCAAACACTTTATGTGAGGTGCTAGTGTATAATTTACGTGCTTATTATGACTATTGTAGAGCTTGTACTTGTTGTAAACTATTTTACACAAAAATGTTAAATGACCCATAACTTCTAAATTGATTAGATAAAAGCACATTTGCTTGAGGACAATAAAATACAAAGTGTAGTAATATTTGATAAGGATTTAAAACGTATATTTTTAGGGGTCATTTAAGCCCCAAACCCGTGCATTATTGATCAAATATTGCTTAAAATCACTCTTTTTCAATTTTTAGGTACTTTGGATGCAAAAGCTGAAAATCATGCATATTTGTACGAAAAGGGACGAGAAAACGATCAAGTCGAAGAAAAGTTTCGAAAAGGGCTCCAGACGGCGTCACAATTACTACGTGACGCCGTCACTCATTAAAGAAGTTATCAAGACAGCTCAGATTTAACAAGCGACGGCTCAGAGCATACTGAAGACTTCAACAAGTGACGGCGTCACTTGTTAGAGAAAACCCAAATCCGAGCCAAATTTACAAAGTGACGGCACATGCGTTTTACTAAGGGACAACGTCCGAGATCCTTAGTGACGCCGTCACAAAGTCGACTTGGACAAGACGAAACCCTAATGGGCGGCGAGCAGACGACGTCACAACCATAAAGTAACGTCGTCGCAAGTGTAATATCTATATATACTTTTCGAATTTTTTTTAGTGTGTTATTTTTTGTGTAAGTTTGGAGTCCGATTTTTACAGTATCTTTACGTTTTCCAGATCCTCTTTCAATCAAAGATAAGTTCTTTATCTAATTCTATCATTATGTTTATCTTATCCATGATTATGTGTTTATGTTCTTCCATGTTTATAATGTCTAGCTAGATTAATATAATGTTTGCTTAGATGTAATAAAACCTAGTTATTGATTGTTGAGTGTCGTCTATTGTTGGATTGGTTGTTCGCGTTAGAATAGGAAAACTAGCTTCCTCTTAAATTATTGCGTTAGAATAGGAAAACCTAGTAGACTTTTCGTTATATTTATTGTGTAAATTGCGGCTGTTGATACCAGGAGATTCGGGGGAGATGACCACGGTCACTTGGTGATCCCGGGTTTTCTAGATGAGACCAATACATTCATAGAGTTAGGGAACTAGGCACCACCCTACGAATAATAATGGAATACAACGTGCCAATTAAAAAAGGTTGTGACAATTTGACTAATCAATAAGAGATAACTAGGGAGTAATGAAATCTAAGTAACACGCTTTAAACTATCATAAGAAATCTCCTTTATTTTCATTGAAAATTAGTTTAATTAGTTTAATTTAGTTTTAATTAGTAATTTAATTAAGTGATAATCAAAACCCCCAACCTTCAAATCCCGAGATTTTACTTGCTTTCATATAAAACATAAAAATTACAAAAAGAATCATCCCTCACCTTAGACCTATTCGTCATACATCTCGACCTTCCCAACACTATTCCCCTAGAGAATGATCAATCCCCCGAGTCCTACCTATACTACACTACAACGATTAGGTACATTGCGTAAGGAGGATTGTAAAACTTCGTAAGGAGTTCGCAAACCCCTATCAAGTTTTTGGCGCCGTTTTCGGGGAATAGTTTAGGCTCATTGTCTATCTCGTTTAGGTCTACTCACTTGATTCCTATCGAGTGAGATTTTTTATTTTTCTTTTTAGCTTTCTCGTAGTCTATCTTTTTTTTTTTTTTTGTGTTTTTGTTTCGTAAAATTTCCCATTTACTATTCCGTTAGCCATTACGGAGAACGCGAATCCGCCAAATGTTTCACTAAATCGACCAAATCCACTACAAAGTCTACCATTTCCACTTCGAAATGACATCTTAATGTTTACTTAGATGTAATGAAACCTAGTTATTGATTGTTGATTGTCATCTATTGTTTGATTGGTTGTTCGCGTTAGAATAGGAAAACTAGCTTCCTCTTTAATTGTTGCGAGCTTGAACGTCCTAATAAAGTATGTTATGTCCTAGAGTGCACTAGTATACTTTTCGTTGTATTTATTGTGTGAATTGCGGTTGTTGATACTAGGAGATTCGAGGGAGATGACCACGGTCACTTGGCGATCCCGGGTTTTCTAGAGGATACCAATACATTCATTGAGTTATGGAACTAGGCACCACCCTACGAATAATAATGGAATACAACGATCAAATTAAAAAAGGATGTGACAATTCGACTAATCAATAAGAGATAACTAGGGAGTAATGAAATCTAACTGACACGCTTTAAACTATCATAAGACATCTCCTTTATTTTCATTGCAAATTAGTTTAATTTAGTTTTAATTAGTAATTTAATTACCTGGTAATCAAAACCCTCAATTTTCAAATCCCAAGATTTTACTTGCTTTTCATATAAAACATAAAAAATACCGAAAGAATCATCCCTCACCTTAGACCTATTTGTCATACATCTCTACCTTCCCAACACTATTCCCCTAGAGAACGATCAAACCCCCGAATCTTACCTATACTACACTACAACGATTAGCTACACTGCCTAAGGAGGATTCTAAAACTTCGTTAGGAGTTTGCAAACCCTTACCAATTTTTGTTGTAGTTATTTATAAATATTATTATCATTATTAGACTAAATTTGGTGTGGTAACCAAAATATATGAAAAAAAGAAAAAAAAAAACACATACACGAGATTGTACATTTAGCAACGACTAATGTAATCCTTTTAAAGTCTAAGCAAGTATATCTAAATAATTATTATTTTTACAGCACGCATTTAATAACCCGTACGTACACTAGTTAAAAAGTAAAGTACTGTTAAGGGGGCGTTTGTTATGGGGTAGTAGGTATTTGGATTGGATCCTAAAGTATTAAATTGTTGTTTGGTACTTATTAGTGGGTCCCAAGATTGGGATTGAGACCCAAAAATATGCCATCCACAAATCCAGACTAAAAGCACTACTTTACAAATATGTTTTCTCGTGTGATGTGTTTTTATAAATTAAGTGGGCCCATTAATGATATCCACCTCTTGTTTTCCATTATTCTTTATTTGTTATTTTTTTATAATGTATTCTTTTAGCTTTATATCTTATATTTATTTAAAAAATAAATAATAAACTCATTTATTATATTTTTCTCTCTCCTATATCAAATCCAAATCAAAATCCTAATCCAAATTTAAATCCAAATCCAAATCCAAATCTTAAACCCATCTACAAACCAAACGGGCCCTAAAATTGTTATTAGTCACGTTTATTAAACTAATATTAGAAACTAAACTTGGTTCATGTCTAAAACCGCGTGAACATTTTTTTAATCTTCAAATATATATTTCAGAAATAATTTTAACGGTTTTAAGAATAATCCAATTTGCTAATAATAAAAAGAGAAAAGTACAAAAATAAGCCAAAATCTTTTTTGAAGTCCCTTTTGTGGTCAAGTTTTAACCCAATGTCCAAAATGGTCATGCGCAAGCACTCGACTCCGCAGCTCCACCCAAAATTCGCCACGTGTCCAAATGAAAGTACACTTTTTGTACTTTTTGTACTTTCATTTGGACACGTGGCGAATTTTAGTGGAGCTACGGATTCTTAGTGATGCTTGAAGGGGGTGGAGCTGCGGAGTCGAGTGGTTACGCATGACCATTTTGGACATTGAGTTAAAAAGTGACCACAAAGAGGATTTCAAAAAAGATTTTGGCTTATTTTTGTACTTTTCTCTAATAAAAATTTTGTAAATTATTTTGAAATTCCAACATATATAAGTTTTTTATAACATGATAACCGTATAAAATATTGCAAGCCTAAACAAGTACACTAATGTGAAACAAACAATTAGTAAAAAGTACAAACATATTGATGTTTTCTCGTAATACACCGGACCGAGGACTGGACCGAAATTTTTGGTCCACGTCCAGGTCGGTCTGGGTCTTGTCCGGTTCATTGGTCGTTCTAGTCCAACAAAGCATAATTTCCTGCGTAAGACCGACCCAAGGACCGAAAATGGTTAAAAGGGTGGACCAATGACCGGACCAAAATATACTTGATCTCGTCCTGTTCGGGCCGGTTTCTTAGTTTGATCTGGTCCACAGTCATAGAGTTGGCAAAAAAACCGAAACCAAATAAAATCCGAAATGGAAACCGGTCAACACGGGTTTTTCCAAACCGGTTCGGTTTCTATAAGAACCGGCTGTTCCAAACCGGTTACGGATATATACGTTGGGGACCGGTTTTTTCAAACCGGTTTGGAAAAACCGGTTTCTGGCTGTTGGAAGTGAAAACGAGACAGTAAGGAAAAATATAGTTGTTAGGATTATTTTGTGCCCGTTTTATAACAATAATTAGCTCGAAAATGCCCCATTTAGCCCTCCTAACATCCTTATAAAAAGTTGCCCAAATCAGGAAATATTTAAACTTTTTTAATTAAGCATCTTTTATAAAAATTATAATAATTAAAAAAAAAATTACTTAATAAGGGAAGGTTTAGTTTTTTTGAAATGCAAAAGTTCTCACTTAAAGTTTTGTTTTATTATGTAAAAAGATAAGTCGAGAACAAAAGGAACTTGGAGGCCAAGCTTCCATAATATTATTATCCGCTAATTTTATTATTGTGCCCATATGAAAATAATAAGTCGAATGCTATTTGCTAGCTTCTCCTCTTTATTCAACAATCTGCCATTCCTTTTACTAGTTTTAGAATTTGGTCATATATTATAAAGGTTAATAATGTTTTAATAATTTTGTTTAAAGTTAAATATTTTGACAATTAGTAAATCTATGGTTTTTGTAATGTCTAAGAGTTTTTATAAAACTATAATAATAAATCATTATACTTATATATAGTTTTAATAAACGGTACGCGCAAGCTTTTACATAAAAATTTCATTGTGTAGCATTTACATACATCCCCACCCAAACTTCAATAATTACATATTTCCTCAAAGCATGCTTTAATAGCATTGTACATCATGCATTAAAAACTTGTGTTTTGGGAAAATATGTAATTTTTGAAGTTTCCTTGGGTATATATGAAATTCCCCCTTAATTGATTAATAGTTTGCAAAAAAATTTGTTGCACGAATGATTTTATTTTGTTTAACTGACATATTATTTAGTTTAATGTGGTTTAAATTTAACTATTGTTATCATGTTCATGTTTAGTAACAAATAATACCATTAAAAAATTACGCTTCGTTGTTGTTTGTACAATCTCTTCTATTTATTTTCATCTCTCAGTAACCCATGAGGTCATGTTTTCATTTTGATATTTATATTTATATTAATAATAATAAATTTAGCCGTATATAACTTTTAAATCCGTTTACGTGCGGGGTTAAACTTAGAAAGAAGAATAACGACTCATGTTATTTAATGGGTAGTTGTAGGCCTTGAATATACACGGTAAACTACATTAAGATGGTCGGAAAAATTGTAACTGAAATATTAAACAGCTCTCAGCCTTTCACTATGATAACTTTTATTTAAAAAAAATAAAAAAATAAAAAATAAAAACTGAATTATTCTAAACGTATTCGGTAAAAAAGTTATGTTTTTAATACTTGCTTAGTTAATTCAAAAATAGGTAGTAAAAAGATAAACGCAACTATTCTAATTGATATTGTACTTTGTTGCTCATTTGTTCCTTTGTATACTACGTGTATAAAAAGTGTACAAATTTCCGTAAAGACATCTAGATGTACTATGTAGATGTATGTAAACATCTAGATATTATTTACTTGATGTTTGTAGATATATGATTTGAATCGTCGATGTGAAATATTTAAAGCTATCCACTTTAAAGTGGGAGTTCAACAAATAGGTAATGAATTTCTCATAGCAAACCCTTATATGCAAGGCCATCCTCGAATTTTTGAAGTCCCGGGGTGTAACATATTGGATTTCAGAATCACATCATAAAATAACACAAGGGTCGAATGATTTAGGTTTTAGAGAGAGAAAGTAAAGAGAGTTTAAGGAACTTTAGTGAGACAAAGAAAAATGATATTATGAAGCTCCAACCCTCTACCTTGGGAGGTAGAGGGTATTTATAGTTTCTTACAAGACACGCATCCTACGGGCTGTGGATCAGGCATACAGTGGGTAAAGACCCGTCCGTCCTCCACGGTGTTACTTAACAAACTACTTATTAACATTACATGACTACGACTACGAGCTTTCTAACGGATACATATACTTGAGGTAACCGGCTCTTTTACTACCGGATTTTCCAAATCCTAACAATCTCCCCCTAAGGGAGGTCACCTCAATTTACATTGAATACAAACAGATATTACATGTTGATTGTTCTTGGATTCTTGATTAAGATCATGCTTTGTAGTCCGTAGACTTTGATTCTTCATGTTCCGCATGTTTTGTTAGCTCAAGTAGAGGTCTTTAGCTGATCCACGTGATGATGAGTTTAGAGCCAGCTTCGAGATCATCAGCCACAGCAAATCTCTGACTCATCCTTTTGTTGTATCGCCATTTAGTGAAGTTGTGACTTTGGACCGACATGCTCACATTTTGGATCATGATATCTTCTCATCAGAGTTGCGGAAGCATTTGTTGATTTGTGATATTTGTATCAGAGTAGCAGAAGCATGGATTGAAAAATATCAGAGCCAGTTGATGAAGATATGCACTTATCATGATTTCTTTATATGTGAAAGCGATGTGTGAGCATGCGGCAATGGATTGACTTCTCAATTTCTGATCAGCTGCAACCGTCGGGTGTACCTGCAGACAACAGTTAGCAATAAAGCACACGAAAGTGTCTTTGATCACTTTCGTTGAATTGAGGTGCACGGCCCACGGTTCCCCGTTGATCAGTACAAGTACTGGCTGTGATCAGGTATAATTACGAAGAATCTCCTTGACAGGGTTTCGCAGCTGCTCTAGCTGTTCTCAAACCGGAACGTCTCAAAGAAGACAACACGGAGTGAGTGAACCAGCAAATGAAGATTTACTGATAGATTAAAAATGATTTGAAAATAATCGTGTATTTCTTGAAGAAAGATTTTTGCAATACGACGAAGGTTTTATGAGATAAATCTATTTTCAATCATAAATACCTTTTAATTTTGAAGTTATAATACACAGTCGATGTGCAAAAGAAAAGAATTTTTGTGCACAACGACCGATTTTTCAAAGGTATCCGTCAATCCATTTGCTGAACCAGGATTGATTCAAAAGTGAATCACCCCATCGTTTTACGTTCAGTTGTCACAAGCTTGATCTATTGGATAGATCTCACTTGCCACCCACCAAGAGCTTGTTTGATGTTGGCTTTAGAAGGCTTTTCATCTTCATTGTGAATATATATTATATATCACTCGAATATTCTGGCAATACCACAAGGATAATGCGTAGGACTCTTAATGCTTATTCTTACTTTCCACATTGTGTGAAACAGTAAGTCTTCAAGAATTGTGTCTTAATGAGATTTATTGATGATCTCGTGGCTCTAAACTCAATAAGTGCACTTTGGTTTCCTATGCCGGAGACTAGGGAGAGGGTCTCCTTCTTCAAAATCAACAATCTCTAAGAGAAAGTCGATAGATTATGTAGGTTCCCCGTGAGAATGAAACAAGTCCTTTTAAGAGGAACTTGAGTAGCTAGGGAAGTTGAGTGCAATGCGTCACTGGGTCCATGATGTCTTGTCTTCAATACCGGTCTTACCTTGGTAACCACCAGTAGCATATGAATTGAACCCGGTTTTGCCCTAAGGTTGAAATAATGGAGGGCTATTTCTTTTCACTCTTTTCTCATTTATTTCTTTTTAATTCTTCAACCTCTTCAGTGCTTACCGAGATTTCATAACTAGAACCTTGTTGGGTTTGTTCCAGTTCTAGCTCTATCTCAGTCCACACTCTTCCTATTTCTCACTTTTCTCCTTTTTCATCATACCTAAGGACTTCTACACTATCTAGTGGATTGTCCCTGGGTAGATCCCTCCGGCTCTGGCGGGATTGTGGGAACACATACCTAACCTAACCATCCTTATATCTTCATGCATAAATTAAAATTGGTCGATCTTTAGGTATTGTTCTTCCGCCTCTGAAACCAATTGAAAACCATTTGAAAATCAATCCTGGTACTTGTGATACAAGATCAAAGCGTTTTGTACCTGAATTATTTTAGATGTTTTAGAAAAGCTCCCCCTCAACATGTGCATCATATATTTGAAACTGTTTTAGCACATGGAGGCAAGAGGACTTAGAACTCTCGGATTAAGAATGAAGAATTCAATTTTTTGATCAACATTTTCTAAAAATATCATCGTCACTTTCCCGATCAAATTTAGTATTTTCAATACTTTGTTGAAGATATATTGGGAAAGGATGTGGTTTTCTAAAGATTGTTCCCCCTCAATATATGCATCGAGATTCAAAAGAGTTTTGCACATATTAATGGGAACATGCACTTTGAGACAAATCAATCACGTTTTAATCCCTTATTGTTTAAGATAAATGCTCCCCCTTAATATATGCGTGGAAAATTTTAAATCGTTTGGCATATGTAGGGAGGAGATCTTGATGACATATTAGAAAACCATTTATCGAATTATCAGTTTAAAACCAAATTAAACCACAAATTCTCCCCCGATCACAATTTTCAAATCATTTGAGATTTGAGATCTCTATTGATTTAAATTGGTTTTGAAAGATTTTTAGGAGAATTGTGACTTACTTTTAAATACTTTTAACTGATAAGGATCAGATTTTGAATTTTAGACTCCATTGAACCAACATGCTTGGGTATCTTTTGAAAAAGTTATTTTAGCAAAGGTCTGGATCCAATTGTGTAAAACAAATTTCTTTTTGATTATGCAAAAGTAGACCTTGCTCATTTACGTGCCAATTGTTTGAAAAATAACCTTTTTAATTTGATTGAAATCATTCTCCCCCTCAATCAATGAAATAAGTTGTTGATTGAGAGATAGAGATTTTGACAATTTAAAAGTCCAGATGATTTTCAAAATTAGAGTCTGAGTTATTTTCGAAGCAATTTTGTTTTCATTAGATGACAAATATTTTTCAGAAGAATCTTTAGAAGGAAAAATATTTGTTTAGAAGGAAAAATATTTGGATGGAAACATTTGTCTTTTTGGCAACAAATATTCCATATGAACTTTTTGTGTTAGAATCAGAGCATGAGGTTTTTAAAATCAGATAAAGTGTGACTCTGTTCTTTCTTTTGAAATACGGGTTACTGTCTGAAATGACAATAAACCATCATTTTTCTCCATCTCTTTTTTTTTAATAAAAAGTTTTTATTACTTTGATTCGAACTTCATCTAAAGACCCGTGTTATTGTTGAATAACATTTCAAAGTCCGTAGATGTTATAGAACCAGGAAAAACCATGACAAAATAAATAAAACTTTTTTTTATGGATTTTTGAAAGTTTTATATTTTTCTATTTTTTTTCTTGGTTTATAGTTTTGTAATTTTGTTTTTGATAAAGTATTTACAGAGAATAGATGAATACAGATACCTTTACTCCTCGTCTTCTTCCTGAAGACGTTTGAGTGTTTCTGGTTGAAAGCTCTTCAGGCCAAGTCGTAGAAGAATAAACTCAAAACGATCTCTAGGAATAACTTTGGTGAAAATGTCTGCTAACTGATATTCAGTCCTCATGAAGTAGAGCTCAACCACACCTTTTTCAACTTGTTCCCTGATGAAGTGATGTCGAATGTCAGTGTGCTTTGCTCTTGAGTGTTGAACGTTGTTACAGCAGAGAGCAATAGCACTTTTGTTATCACAATACAGAGGGATTTTGTTGAATACAAAGTCATAGTCAGACAATTGTGATCTCATCCATAAGATTTGAGCACAACAAGATGACATGGCTATGTATTCAGCCTCTGTAGAGGATATCGAAGTACTCATTTGTTTTTTTGAAGACCAGCTGACAAGCTTATCACCCAAAAATTAAGCACCTCCTGACGTGCTTCGACGTGTATCTTGACACCCTGCATGGTCAGCATCTGCATAGGCCGTTAGTGACATACTGGTGTCCTTCGGATACCAAAGACCCATGTTAATGGTTCATTGGAGATACCGAAAGACCCTTTTAACCGCTTTAAGGTGCTTTTTGGTAGGCTTAGCCTGATATCTAGCACACATGCATATAGCGAATAAAATGTCTGGTCTACTGGCTGTGAGGTACATCAGGGATCCAATCATACTACGATATTTCATTTGATCAACCATGATCCCAGAGTGGTCCTCATCCAGTTTGGTATACTCCACCATGGGAGTATCAACAGGGTCACAGGAATCAAATCCAAATTTCTTTAAAATCTCATTAGCATATTTAGATTGATTGATAAAAATGCCTCTGGGACTTTGTGAAATTTGTAATCCCAAGAAAAATGACATTTGTCCCATCATAGACATTTGGAATTTTGAGCCCATTTCTTTAGAAAAACGATCACATTCATTGGGGTCGGTCGAGGCAAAAATAATGTCATCAACATAGATTTGAACATGGATTAAGTGTTTGCCTGACTTTCTGGTGAACAATGTTGGATCAACTGCTCCTTTGCTGAATCCATTTGATAGAATAAACTTTGATAGCGGATCATACCATGCCCTAGGAGCTTGCTTCAAACCATAAAGGGCCTTCTTCAAGCGATAAACATGAGTAGGATGCTCTGGATCCACAAATCCTTCAGGCTGGCTGACGTAAACAACCTCTTTCAGATCTCCATTAAGAAAAACGGTCTTAACATCCATCTGATAGACCACCATGTTCTTACTAGCAGCATTAGCCAAGAAGATTCTGATTGCCTCGATACGTGCAACAGGAGCAAATGATTCTTCAAAGTCAATACCCTCCTCTTGACGGTATCCTTTTGCAACTAGCCTTGCCTTGTTCTTCAGAACATCACCATGTTCGTCAAGTTTCACTTTGAAGATCCACTTGAGGGCTATAATCATAGCACAATCAGGAGCATGTACTAATTCCCATACATCTAATCGATCGAACTCATGAATTTCATCTTGCATCACATTGAACCAGCTGTCCTCAGTCATCGCTGTTTTAACATCTTTCGGTTCGATTTTGGATAGTACGAAATTGAAGAAACGCCACAAGGCATCAGTCGCAAGTTATTTACGATTGGATACTGGACGAGAAGGATTCCCAATGATATTGTCTAATGGATGGTAATGTGTCCATTTTCTAAGGTGCTCGTGTGGTTGTTGTTGAGGAACTGAAGTAGCAGAGTTTGGGTATCCTGAAGAAAATGGTTCTGGAGTTGGTTCAGGAGCAAATATGTTCTCAAATGGTGCATCTTCGGGAGTAGCAAAAGGGTTATCTCCATCATAATTAGTAGCTACATTTTCATGATGTACAACTGAAGATTGAGGATTTGAGGATGATGATGTTTGATCTGCAGCAAGCGCTTCTTGAGACATTGACATCGAAACAGATGGGTTAGCTGCGTTGATTGGATTGGAAGCCGCCTCTGGCGATGGTGTAGAGTGATCATTGACATTAGGTTCATGATATTCATCAAACATTGGATCAAACAATTTCTTCAAATCTTCTTCAGAAGGAGGTACATATGGAACTGCAGGAGAGGGATTCTGTACAAGGGAGGAAATGATAGGACTACAAGATAAATATTGAGATGCGGGTCCAGAACTTGATTGTCCTGGAGCCATTTGCTCAGATAGCTCATCGAACATGACGTGAATTATTTCCATAATATCTCGGGTTCTTTTGTTGTAGATTCGGTATCCTTTCCGGTTTGGTGCATATCCCACAAAAACACCAATGTCTGCCTTAGCTCTTAATTTTCCTAAATCTTGACCATCATTTGTTGGATAGTATAAAGCACCAAACACACGAAGGAAAGAGAGATCAGGTTTCCGATTGTGGACAAGTTCATATGGAGTTTTTCCATGAGAGGTGTGGATAAGGGAACGATTTTGGGTATAGCAAGCAGTGGCAATGGCTTCTGCCCAGAGAAACATTGGAACCTTTGAGTAAATTAGCATTGTTCTTGCGACTTCCACAAGAGTTCGATTTCGTCTTTCAACTACACCGTTCTGTTGAGGAGTTCGTGGAACACTTCTTTGATGGCTGATTCCAATGCTTTCATAAAACAAACTTAGTTCTTTGTTAACAAACTCAGTTCCATTATCCGTTCGGATGATTCTAGCAGTCTTGTTAAGTCGAACCTGTAGCTGTTTAATAAGTTTGATGATGACATCTGGAGTTTCATCCTTTGTCCTCAAAAACTTAACCCAAGTAAATCGAGAGTAGTCATCAACAATGACTAACACATATTTCTTCCCATTAATGGTTTGCACTCTCATGGGTCCACACAAATCCATATGAAGAGTATGAAAAACTTCCATAACTTAGTTTGAAGGTTTGGGTTTGTGGGCATATTTCTTGCTTTTTCCCAATTGGCATGCTGAACAAAGATGATCCTTTTCATACTTTAATCTGGGTAACCCTCTTACGAGGTCCTTTCTAGAAAGATCATTTATGGTTCTGAAGTTCGAATGATTGAGACGACGATGCCATAACTGTGGAAAACTAGAAGGGGGGGTTGAATAAATTTACCAATTAAAACTATGTTTTAATATATTTAGATCGACTTATGTCAATCTATTTTAATGTGTATGTTGGACTTTGATAGATAGATATATAAAAGTGTAATGAAAGATAAAGAGTAAGAAGCACATAACCACGACACGAGTATTTATAGTTGTTCAGCTACAAGGACACCTTCCTTGCTCTACTCCACTCCCCGAGTCACCTACTTAAGAGTTCGTAATCACTACACGACACCAACTCCTTATGGCGGAGAAGCCTTCACAACGTCGCCTACTCTTTTTCTGGTACTAGGCTAACCACCGGGTTCTTTCACACCAAGGTGAACCACACCTACCACAACGTCGCCTACCCTTTATCCGGTACTAGGCTAAGTACCGAGTTCCATTACAATTGAGGAACTACTACCCAACACTATACAACACCTAATCTCAAAGGAGACCAACTCCTTATTACAACACCATCAAGGATATTAACATCCTTGAATATAAACAATCACTATATGTATAACGATGCACCTCATCGATTATACGACCTAGGCATTCTTCACTAATGCCACTTGATTTGATTCCTAGGCATCCTTCACTAATGCCTTTGACACAACGCTTGGCACCTTTTACTAATGCCTTCGTCTTGACACCTTTAGCATTCTTCACTAATGCTTTTGACACGGACGTTAAGCACCTTTCACTAATGCTTTCGTCTTGACTCTTTCGGCATCCTTCACTAATGCCTTCAACACAACACATCTACGGGAGAATAAAGAACTATCAACAAGAGAACCTCAGTATTCTTGATGATGACGAAGCATGGCAACTCATGGACTTGAGCTTGCTCGACTTCAAGAAGTGGTGATCTCGCCTTTAAGAGGAACCTAGAGAATCACACAAAAACAAAAGACAAACTACATAAAAAGATCCCTTAGGATCAGTGGTTAGAGAGTTACAATATTTGGGGAAAGTATGTGTGAGAGTGGCAACCCAAAAGGAAGAAATGGCTCACTATTTATAGAGGAGAAATGCTTACTGTTCCCCGGATCCCATGGATCCCTCCCACAAGGGATCCGTCTAGTGTAAAACTAGGGATCCGTCGGACGCTCCTCTTTGCCCATGGGTATTTTGGTTATGGGTCATGGGTGTTGTTCCCCGTTCACTATCGTTTAAAACATTTTTAAGTATATAAAACAAGTTAATAGTGAACTATGACTGAAATTAACATAAGTAAAACACATTAAGTAATTTTCAACATCATATTCTTATTAGAAATAAATCAACAAAGATTACGTTACCCAAGTACTTGCGGAATAGTACTTGGAATTGAAATGACAAAGTTTGGTGACTCCTCTCTAAGCTCAGGCTAGGTATGAGCACAACTTTTAGAGCTCGCTGAGCTATCTCAGGAACTAAGTTGTATTTGGAGGAGTGAAAAGATGGCTTTCGTGTATGTGTGTTTTTACAATTCACAAGCTTAACCTTTTCACTCCATCTCTTATGCTATTTATACATGTATGATTTTTGACTCTTTCCTAAGTGACAAACTAACATCATACAGAAGACAAAATACTGATGTATTTTGTCTCTGTTTACAAAGACTATTCTAGGTAAGAGACAAGACAACTTTCCTAAGTTCAGATGATGACACTGAGCACTGATCTTTTGCCATTCAGGGAAAGTTGACTTTGGTTGATAAGGACTTCGTCTTATTTGATTCAAACTTATCCCGCCTTGACCCGCTCTTTCTTCAGTATTTACATCCTTCAGTCTTCTACTTTAGTTTGTCTTGATGTAAGTAGTTGGAGAGGAGTCTTAGGGATTGATGAGTTATTGTCATCACTCACTGAATCCATCATCTTCTTCTTGACTCAGTATTCACCCTTTAAGTTCCCTTCTGAGTGGAGAGACTTCTTCTTCGCCTCGTTGAGTATCACGAAGATGACTTACTGAGAGACTATGCACTTAGTGACCTGTTAGTGTTTAACGAACTAAACACTTGGGCTATTTTCTATTCAAATCCTAGATTAAGGGGTTTGGGTATTTACTGAACTCAAGAGTCTCCCCCTATTTAGATATACAAATAGCCTAAGTGTTTGATCATTGTAAGTGAGCAAATGGCTTCTTCTTACACTGAATGTACTAATGAATACAATAAGGAACACTGAGTAATTTAACAAAACATACATCTTTTATTGATCAGATTACATAGTTCCTATCACTAGTACAAAAGATAAAACAAAATGATGTCAGTCCAGATGGATTCACAGTGCTTCAAGCTTGACTTTCTTAGTGATGAGTGTTTCCTTGTCAGGATGGTTTCTTATTTTGGCATTCAGGTCTTGATAAAACCTGATGTTTGCTGGGGTTTGGATATGAGAGGCCACTGGTATGTAGCTTAGCATTGCAGCTACACCAGCATGATCAATATCATTCCATCTTTGAAATGCTGGGTTTCCATAGACATCAATGTGGAATAGCCCTCTTTCAGGCTTCTCAATCACTAGACAGTTCACAAACTTAACACCTTCTGGCAGTTCCCTGTTGCATTCGAGACCAGGCACTTTTATCTCAGGCTGGAACTCAACCCTTTTCCTTTTGCCAGTGGATGATTGTGGTTGAGATCCTTGAGGTGCAGTTAAGGCAGGCTGAATTCCCAGTTGTGCTGGTGTATCTCTTAGTCTTTCATACCTCTTATCGAGCATCTTCATCGGCTCCTTAACCACCGCATTTTGATTCTTTTCTATTATTGGACGAGTTCATCGAGTTGAGTGATCCCAAAGTTAGTGAATTTTAGGGATCATGAACCTCGAAATGCCTTTGATCAACCCCTGTAGGCGTTCATTGCCAGGTGGTTTAGACTTGGGGATGATTTTGACATCGATGATCTTCTCGGCAGTCTTCGCTTGTCATTGTCAATTATAATGGTCAATCATAGCTTTCCTGATGGCTGCAGTTCTTTTGTTCTTTTCTTCCAACTGCTTTTTCATTTCAGCCAATTTTGCTGCCTAAGCTTCCTTGAACTTCTGTCCTGCCTGACCCTTTTCAAGCTTCTTTGGATTAATTCCACATTTTCAGCTTCTTCAGCAATCACTTGAACCAGTGCTTCCTTACTCTTCTTATCTTCCTCAGCTTGTTTCAATCTCCTTTCTTCTTTAGCAAGATATTTACTTAGCTGTTGAGGTGTGAGAAGGTATTCAGTGTCACCGATTTTGAAAGGAATCTTCCCAGGCTCAGTTGTTGTCATTATGCCTTTGCCTTTGTCCTGGCCTGAGGAAGAAGATGCAACCAAGGGTGGTGTTGTCGTCATGATTGGTGTTGTGATTTGTTAGTGTTGTTGTTGTTGTTGATGTTTGTGGTGGTAGTGATGAGATGGGTGTTCTGAGGCTGAGTGCAGATGATGATGTTGGAGCTGCAGATACTGATGATGTTGGCTCCCCCTCAGTGTGAAGAGGAGTTTCTTCAGCAGTATTCTCCCTCTCAACTGTTGCCGTAGCGTCAGTGAGGGCAAGAGTTGGTGTTGGTGCTGAGGGGGAAGGAGCTGCTTGACCCTTGAAGGCCTGATAAATTTCAGTGATCATTGCCTTCATGTCTGAGGTGTCTGATTGAATGCCAGTGACCTTTGCTTCCAAATTAGCCTGAGATAATTCCAAGGCAGTCATCCGAGGCCCAAGATTCCAAGCCATGGAGGATGATGCCTTCGTCAGATTAGCCACCTGAGCATCAAAGGAATTCAATGTAGATTGAAGGGACTGAACAAAACTCTGTAGGCCCTGAACATTGGCAGACTGAAGCATATCAACCAGGTCAGTGAGGCGGAGGAATTCTTCATATAAACTTCAGTGGCTTCCAGTACTTTAGAATTGAGTGATGGGTCCTCCTTGACAGTCTCCTTGATATCATCAATCGATGAGCCACACTTCTGAAGATACTCGCGAATTTTACTCATGTTTGCATTCTGTGTGTCAATTTGTTGATACATAAGATCCCTGTGTTCATGAACATTTTCATTGAAGGTTATCACATCGGACTTAAGATCAGCATAACTGGCAGCAGCTTCAGTGTGTTGATCCCATAATTTATCAGTAACCCCAGAGTACAGCTTCCTTAAAGCTCTAGTGATCCACTTAACCAGCTGTCTTTCAGTGAGTGGAAGAATATTATCAAAACGGTTAAATTCACCAGAGCTGGATGAGGAGGCTGAGTCATTGTCTTCAGGTAGAAAGGGTGACTCAGTATGCTCCTGTGGATCAGGCTGAGGTGCTTGTTCAGATTGAACCTCAGCGTCCACGTCTTCCCCTGCTGATAAAATTACTTCATCACTTTCAGCAGGTTCATCATCAGATTGTAGTAACTCAGCAACCTCAGCAACAGTTAACAAGGGGGTGGTGATGGGTTCCATATCAACGGGTGGTATTGATCCCTCTGAGTCTTTGTCCCCCGTGGACCCTTGAACCGGTGGGAGTTTCGGTGCCTTCTCGGGAGTCAGGATTGGTTTTGGGTTCCGTATCGGCGGGTTGTTTCTTTCCCTCCGAGTCTTTGTCCCCAGTGACCCTTGAGACACTGGTGGGTGTTTCCCAGTGCCTTTGGCATAGATTGTGATAGTTGTATCCCTATCAGCGGGTTGTTTGGTTCCCTCTGAGTCTTTGGGATCGATCAGTGTGCCCTCAGACAAAGGCTTTGATCGGCTAATGTCATCATCAGGCGTTGTGGAAGACGCTCCCCTACCAGCGGGTTGTTTGTTTCCCTCGGATCTTGGGGTAGTAGTTGGGACCAAGGGCACTGATTGTGATTTATCAGTGTCCTTCGTTGTCACCTGGGTGGATGTTGCTTGGTCTCCAACGGGTGGCAAATCAGTCTTGGGCTTTCTTTGCCTTTTAGGCTGTGCTCTTGAAGCCTCAAGGCCCTAAGACTTGGGTTTGGTTTTAGTCCCAGTCTGATACTTCCCCTTTCTCTTTTTAGGAGCAGGGTTAGGAGACACTGATTCCCTCTGGTTGTTTACAGCAACCATATGGGCCGTCAATTCAATGTTTGTGACAAGGGATGGGTCCTTTTGAAAGTTTGATTGGCTCAGGATACCAGGTAAATTACCAAATTTTTCTTCCTGAGTATAATTTGAACCCAGTAACGTTTGCAAAGCACAAGAGACAAACCTAGGATATGAAACGTATTTCGTCTTAGTTTTGCTCTGTAGCTTAGTTACAAGATCACTGTAAATGATCTCCCCTATGTCGACAGTGACCCCATTCATCAGGCAGTATGCCATCACCAACTGAATAGAGTTAACTTGTTCAGTGGATGAGTGGTTCCCGCCGAGGACCTGAATCACAAAAGTGAATAGGATCCTCCAAGCCACGGGGAGTGAACTTTTAGTGACTGGGGTCTTGTCCAAAAAAGTTGGATCTAAAACGATTTGTTTTAACCCATCCTTCACTGTGGAGGGTTCATGATGGGCGACATAAACTCCTTTGTTATAATCTAACCCTGTTGAAGTGCAAAACGTTTTATAATCCAGGGTGAATTGTTGCCCCCCGTTAAGACTGAACCTGATGAAATACTCCCTGAGTGGTCTAAGGTTATTCTCATCAGTAGAGGGTGTCGGGTCAAAGGCCTTAGTTGTTGCCCAAAACTCCCTGAGGAAGTTTTGGTACAGTATAGAGGGACATTTCACAAAGGCCGTTTTGAGTGGGCAGTTGAACAAAAATTTCATAATGTCTTTATAGGCTGGGACATTTTCAGGGTATTCAAAATTTCCTATGACATTATTTGTTTTAAACTCAACGTTTGTAAGATCCCCTACCCACTGAGAAGCAAACTGGAGAGATTGTGTTTTAGCCATTTCCATTAAAAAAATAAGGTTTTTTTTTTAAGAAAAATATTTTAACTAGAACTATTAATGAGTTTTTAGATCTCTCAAGTTTGTTTTGAAAAACTTTTGTAAATGTTTACAAGGAGGTTTTTTCAAGAAGGTTTGAAGAGTTTTTGAGAACGCACAAATTTTTCTGGATTTGAGAAAGGATTTTGATAGAGTTTTGTTGCAGAAAGTAATTTGTGTGTGTGTGTTTGATTTAGAAGAGGGTATTTATAGAGTGGTGAGAGGGGTGGTTTTTGCATAAACGTGGATATGTAAAGACGGTTTTTGAAATCGTTTGAAATTCCACATTTAATGCCACCCACCACTACCCGCTTGATAAAATCCCGTATTTCAAGGGAACGCGTTGTAGTGCACAGTAAAAGCTGCACTTTTGCGAGTAATAAAATATCCATAGGATATTTTATGTGAGAAGAAGGCATTTAATGCCGGTGGGATGAGGTAAGTGATGAGACCCACGACGGTAAGACATATATTCCTATATTAAATTGGCATAGTTACCAACCTAGGACATTTATGTAACGGATACTTGGATCATTTAGTTACTCATTCAATGGTCAATATTGACTGTCAAGGTCCCTGAATGAGTCTTACTCATTCGTGAGAGGATTTTGGTGGGTTTTGTTCGGGGAAGAGGAACCATTTAGAGAACTACTGAGATTGGTTTTGGATGCTTGACTTTCAATGTCAAGCATTCCCAGTCGACTTCAGTCTCTGAAGGTAGGTTCATCCATTGGTTTGGTGAAGATATCGGCCATGATATTGATAGGGATGAAATGGAGTTCTATGTATCCTTTCATTATGTGGTCCCTGATGAAGTGATATCTGATATCAATGTGTTTGGTTCTTTGATGAAGGGCAGGGGTTGTTGGAGATTGCAATTGCCTTTGGTGTTGTCACAGAAGATGGGTACCATTTTGTAATAGATGTCGTAGTCAGCGAGAGTTGACTTTTCATCCATAAGACATTGGCACTGAGCATCCTGCAGCAGCCACATACTTCGGCTTCGTGAAGACATAGCCACGATTGTTGCTTTTAGCACTCCAACAAACCAGTTTACCTCCAAGAAATTGACAGGACCCTGAGGTACTTTTTCTGTCCATGTTGCAGCCAGCATAATCAGAATTAGAGTAACCTTTGAGATCGAACCCTGAGCATTTTGGATAATAGAGTCCAAGGCTTGGTGTTCCCTTCAGGTACCTGAGTATTCTTTTGGCTGCAGTGAGGTGAGATTCTTTGGGATTGGACTAATATCTAGCTATTAGACAGACAGAGAATTGTATGTCTGGTCTGGAAGCAGTTAGATACATCAGTGAGCCAACAATCCCTCTGAAATGGATTTGATTGACTGATTTGCCAGTGAGATCAGGTCGAAGGTTGTTAGGTGGGACCATTAGAGTCTTCACTGAGGCACAGTTAGATATCTCATATTTCTTCAAGAGATTTCTGGTGTACTTCTCTTGACTGATGGAGATTCCTTTCTCGGTTGCACTGATTTGTAGTCCAAGGAAGTATGTGAGTTCACCCATCATGCTCATTTCAAACTTCTTTGTCATCAGTTTTTCAAGCTGTTTGCAAAGTTTGTAGTTTGTTGAGCCAAAGATGATGTCATCAACATATACTTGGACCAGTATCACATCATGTTGTGTTCTATAGACAAACAGTGTGTTGTTTATCTTTCCTCTGACAAACTTGTTTTGTATCAGGAAGGTTGAGAGTGTTTCATACCATGCCCTGGGAGCTTGTTAAAGTCTATAAAGGGCTTTGTCAAGCTTGCAGACATAGTCAGGGAATTCACTACTCTCAAAGCCAGGAGGCTGCGGAACATACACATCTTCCTTAAGATCACCATTTAGGAATGCACTTTTAACATCCATTTGGTAGACCCTGAAGTTCATGTATGTTGCATATGCAAGGAAGATCCTGATGGCTTCCATTCTTGCAACAGGAGAAAATGTCTCATCATAGTCAATGCCTTCTTGTTGACTGTAACCTTTGGCTTCTGGCTTTGTTTTTAATAGCGATTACGTTTTCATCGGTTTTGTTTTGAAAACCCACTTCATTCCTATGACTACAACATCCTGAGGACATTTGATCAAGGTCATGACCTTGTTTTTATCAAACTATTGCAGTTCTTCTTGCATAGCCTGAACCCAGCTTGGGTGATTTAGAGCTTTAGTGACACTTTTGGGTTCTATATCTGATAGGTAATCAACATATAGACATTCATTGGTTGAAGCTGCAGTTAACTTAGCAGCCATGCTTCTAGTGAGCATGCCCTCAGTGGGTTCACCAATGATGTTCACAAGCTCAATGTCTGAGATCTTGTCCACTTACTTTGTGGTCTAGGATCTGAGCTTGAGGATGTCACTGGAGAATCAGGAGTGATTTCAGGTGCATGAGCCACAGAATCATTAGGAACATCTGTTGAGATGTTTTGTTCAGGTTGGGTTTCATGAATCACGAGGTTCACGATCATTTGGATCGGTGTTACCTATCCCAGCAGGGACTGATTGATTATCAATGAAATCACTGATAGTTGGTTGTGAGGCAAGACATAATATGAGATGTCAGCATCAGCTTGGTTTGAGGAATTGATTTCAGTGTTATACTCATCATGAGGATATCTCGATGAGTTATCAATTCCTATTTCCTCCACTGAGGTGTTGGTGAACCTGATGCTTTCTACACTTTCATCAAAGGTGACATGAAAGGTTTCCTCAACTTGTTGTCTCCTTGTGTTAAATACGCTAAAGGCTTTGGAGATCAGTGAGTAACCTAGAAAGTATCCATCATCACTTTAGCATCAAACTTGCCTAGATGATCCTTGTGGTTATGAATAAACACAGGACATCTAAATACATGAAAGTAGGCGATGTCAGGGAAGTCTACCTTTGAATATCTCATATGGGGGTTTTATTATGTCTTTTGACAATGATTGACTGTTTTGAGTATAACCAGGCTGTTTTGACTTGCTTCTGAGTTCAGAAATGCTTAGAGAGAGCTGAGCCATTTAACATGGTTCTTGCAGCCTCAATGAGAGTTATGTTTTTCCTTTCAGCAACCCCATTTTGTTCTTGGGGTGTAAGGAGATGAAAATTTTTGGGAGATTCCTTTTCATCGCAGAAGCTCTCAAGTTCATCATTCTCATACTTTCACCATTTGTCAGTTCGATTTGTTTCTGTAATGTCATTCGATTTTGAATGTTCGATGAATGACATTATTGTGTCACCACTCTTTTTGAAAAGAAAGTACCCAAGTGTATCTTGAAAACTCATCAACAATGACAAGTGTATACTTCTCATGCTAGATAGATCTAGACTGACGGTCCAAAGAGATCCATATGCAGGAGGTGAAGGTAGCTTTTGATGGAGAAATTTTGTTTTGTTTTGAAAGATGCTCTTTGATGTTTGCTCTTTCTCAAGGTGAGCATGGTTTATCTTTTGCAAAAACCGGTGATGGTAAGCCAAGGACCTTGTTTTGTTTTGCCAAGTTGTTGATGTGTTTTGAAGTTTAGTGAGAGAGTCTCTTGTGCCAGCCGGTTGGCGGTTTCTGGCTTTGGCAAAGAGGTGAGTTCCATCTTGAAAAGAGTAGACATGTCTAAGACATAAACATCATCTTCTCTGAGCTATCAAAACAACTTCCTTATTGGCATTGAAAATGGTACCTTGTTTGTCATTGAATTGTACAATGTATTTAGCATCACATAGTTGGATAACGATGAGATTGTATTTGAGACCATTGACATAAGCTATTCTAGATAAAACTATTCCATTTGCAGCTTTGAACCATAACCTTCAGTGGGACATGATGAGTTATCACCAAATACTACTTTGGGTCCTGGTTCCTTTACATACTTAATGCATGACTCCTTCACACTGCTCATGCTTGAGCATCCATCTAGATGCCAAATAGGCTCCCTGGCGTGTCTCTGCACAAGTAGTAAACTGAATTAGTTTATCTTAGTGACCCACTTACTAGTGGGCTTGGATCTCAATGTCTATTTGAATTTAGCAATCGACTCATGGTCAGTGGTTGAGTGCATTGTGCTACCACAGGTTTTGCATTTAGAGACTGAGGATGACTCAATGATTTTGAGTTGCTTAGAACTTCTCCTTGCATGGATGACCTTTGTCATCTTTGGGATGTCAGTGTTGTGTTACCACAAATATCACGGCATGTGTTCATAAGACAATCATCGGGATGATGATCATCAGCTACGAGTGTGGGCAAGGAGGAAAAGGTTTTGCTCTAAACTTTTAGCAGGCTTGGATGTAGAAGCATATCTGATGACCAACTTTGGTGTAGTTTGCTTCTCGAGAGAACTTACATATTGTAAGTGATCGATTCTGTGATTATCCTTTTTGCATCATACAAAAAGGATTCTATAACAGATTGTCGTGTGGTATGGCGGTATAGTGGCATAGATCACACTTACGCTTGTTTTTGTGGTTGCTTTTGACTTTGAGGTACTAGAGGAAGCCGACTTTGTTTCCTTGAGTGATTCAGGGGACTTTTAGATGGATTTCATCTTGTCGGTTAGCTTCCTCACGAGTTCCTCGATTCTTGAATTTTGATTGGCCGATAGATGAGGATGTGGAAGTTTCATGGGGTACACTCTTGTTGAGTTTGTTTTGATGGTATTTTGAGGATAGTTCTACCAAGTCCAGACCTTTCTTTTGGTGAGTGTGGATTGTGTTGTAAGGAGGTAAGCTTCGTGAGGCGAGCAGCACCGAAGAGGTTCAGGGGTAGAAGTGGTGCTTGAGATTCAAACTTCAGGACTTAGAGATGTACTACTAGGCACACTGGGGAGTCCACAAGCATGCTCTTTAGATCTTGACTTTCGGGCTCTAGAATTCTTCGGAATCAAAGTTTGGAAGCTTACTCTCGGGATTAACCCGTTCAATCCAATCACTGGGCTTGGGACTAGTCAACACATAGGTAATCATGCCACCAGACACAAATGGCTTGGGACCCTGGTCTTTTTTGAGAGATTCAGGAAGATGATCTTCACCTAAGACTCTCTTCTTTACTTTGGGGGCTCCAAAGCATCAAAGACCACAGGGTTCTTAGCGTCCAACTATCAAGAATATCTTGAACCTTTTGAGTTAGTCTTGAAGAGCGATTTCTTTTAACTAGTTCATTGTTTTGAATTTGCAAAGTATTGCCTTTAAGCGGCTTGTTTTAAAATAAGTAGTTCATCCCTACACTTGTTTAATTCAAAACTTAGCTTGTTGTATTTTGAAAAAAGATTCAGTCTTTGCTTTTCCACGAACTTAAGGTCAACATTAAGATAATTAAGGTAAGACTTCCAATCAGAGTCATCATCCATAGAAAGTAAGATATTTACCTTCTTCATTGTGATATTGACCCATTCTCCATTTCTGGCATGATTCTTTCCAAACTGTAGCTTGTCCTCTTCAGAGGGGCCATCGGTATCTTGACATGCACCATTTCATCATTCATGACACTGGCTCTTCATCCGAAGGTTTAAAGCAATGAGGCCCTTGTTTTTACCTGCATAGTTTGAACATTTTTGTTGTTTCGAGGGGCTGGCCTCAAGCAATGCAAGCTTAGCTTTTTCTTTCTTATACTTAGCTTCATAATCAATGGTTTTGTTATTATCAGATTTGTTTTGAAAATGTTGATGAGACTAATACATTTTTGGTTGAAATTTCTTTGCTTGAGGTGACTTGACACGATGGTTTGTAAGAGGGTTCTAAAATTGTTTTAGAAAAACAGTCTTTTGCAAAATGACCCTTTTTATGACACTTAAAGCATTCGGTGTCCTCATTTGCTTTAGCATTTGAAAAACCTTTGTTTCTTTTTATAAATCTTCGAGAGTTAGCAAGGAGTGCCCTTTCACGAAATTGACGTTCGGTCATTTAGGTACTCCTCACTTGATCTCTCATCAAGTTCATCATCTGAATTTTCTTGAAAATCTTGATCCACATTGTTAGAGAAAGCGGTTGATATGGGTCTTTGAAGTGGTGGTGGGGACTTCTTGACTTCCTGAGACTTCTTTAAGTCAGGGTATCGTCTGTTAATGAGGTTTTCCTCATAGACAAATTTCCCATAAATTTTAGGAAGTTCAAGATTCTGGATATGATTAGCATTCCTAAGTCCTTGAGAGAAATTTAACCACTTCTCAGGGAGACTATTGACAAAACCAACATTGATTTTGTATTTGGAGAACTTAACACCATCATTTGAGAGTTCATTTAAAAGAGTTTTGTATCGGGTGTAAGTTTGACACAGAGTTTCTAAGTCCTTAGCCCTGAAGGTGTTGTAAAGTTCGAGTCCATTATCCTGTTTTCCTTGGTATCGTATGGGCCTCTATGGCTATATGGACTAAGTCATCGAGTTTGTTTGGATGTACTACAACTTATAAGAGACTCCATAATATCATCGGGAAGACATGATGATGATACTTTTGAGTCTTTGCTCTGGTTGACCACTCTTCTATCCTGAGTCACTAGCTTCGTGTTTAGGCAAACCTTCGAGATTTTGGGACAAATGGACATTCATTTATACACTAGATATAATAAGGTTCCATCCACAAATAGCAAAGCATACGCTTTTCCATTTGTTGAATTTACCAACTTCAAGTCTATGGGCAACAAATTGAATAAGCTCCACCCTTTTGTCGACTAGTTGGGGTACATCAATTTCGACCATTTAGGATCCTAATTTAAAAACTTTTAGGCGGCCAAAAATGAGTTTTATAATTAGCCGAGCTCACGATACCACTTGTTGTTCCCGTTCACTATCGTTTAAAACAGTTTAAGTATATAAAACAAGTTAATAGTGAACTATGATTGAAATTAACATAAGTAAAACACACTAAGTAATTTTCAACATCATATTCTTATTAGAAATAAATCAACAAAGAATCGTTACCCAATTTAGCGGAATAGTACTTGGGATTGAAATGACAAAGTTTGGTGACTCCTCTAAGCTTCAAGGCTAGGTCCGAGCACAACTCTTAGAGCTCACGAGCTATCTCAGAACAAAGTTGTATTTGGAGAGTGAAAAGATGGCATGCGTGTATGTGTGTTTTACAATTCACAAGCTTAACCTTTTCACTCCATCTCTTATGCTATTTATACATGTATGATTTTTGACTATTTCCTAAGTGACAACTAACATCATCTGAGAAGACAAAATCTTGATGTATTTTGTCTCTCAATTACAAAGACTATTCTAAAAGAGACAAGACTACTTTCCTAAGTTCGGTGAGGACAACGGCACGATCTTGCCATTCGTGGGAAAGTTGACTTTGGTTGATAAGGACTTCTTATCTGATTCAAACTTATCCCGCCTTGTCCCGCTCTTTCTTCAGTCTTTACATCCTTGATTTCTACTTTAGTTTGTCTTCAGTGTAAGTAGTTGGAGAGGGGTCTTAGGGATTCAGTGAGTTATTGTCATCACTCACTGAATCACCATCTTCTTTGACTCTTTACCCTTTGAGTTCCGCTTAGCGAGTGGAGAGACTTCTTCTTCACTGCATCGAGTATCACGAAGATGACTCACCACGGACTATGCACTCGGTAACTGCTAGTGTTTAACGGACTAAACACTTGGGCTATTTTCTATTCAAATCCTAGATTAAAGGGTTTGGGTATTTACTGAACCCAACAATGGGTCATGGGTTATGGGTTGATCCGGGTTTCTTATTAGATACAATGTATCTCATGAGTGCAATGCACTTAGTCAAATAGGTATGGGTCAATACCATAGGATATGGATATTTTCCATGAGTTGTAGTTTTTACCCATTTATATAATATATACTAGTTGTGTATATGTTTTGGCCAATATGTAAACACTAGTTGTTGTACATATATATTACTAAATCATAAAATCACTTATACTTGTTTTAGTGTTTTATGTGAAAACGTAAGTGTGTTAGAAAACTATTGGCTCAAACTATTTACGTATTTTATTTGTTTTGTTAAAATGATTTTACGTTTGTTATCGATAAAACATTAGAAGATCGTAAAATATAAATAAACGTTTTTACGGCTTATTTGTATTAACAATCTCCCCCTTTTTGTTGATGACAAAACATAAAATTATTTTAAGGAAAAACTAAAATTCGTAAAAGTTTGAGTTTGTAGTTTTTACTTTCTCCTCCCCCTTTTTGTCGAAACAAAAAGAGCGTCGAAAAAGGAACTAACACATTGTTTTAAGAAAAACATGTAAAAGAGAAAAAATGTAAAGAGAGCAAGTGACGGGTGATAGGGTTTTAAAATGTACCTTTTTGAGGGATCGTTTAAGCCCTTATTGATCACTTTTGTATCCGTTATTACTTAATATCGTTCCTTTTCACTTTTTAGGTCTCTTGAAGGCAAATTGCTGTAATGGCACTTATTCGGACGAAAAGGCGCGGATATACGAAGAAAATGGCCAATGTCAAGAATCGAGACACTCAAGCTGCTAAAATACAAGGTGACGGCGTCACTGCTTAACTGCACGACTACGTTTCGTCGTCGAGCACTTCGTGTACTCGGATAACCAAATTGCTTAATTTCAAGTGACGGTGTCACCTTTAAAAGAGAGCCATCGCAACTCAGAGCGGCCTAGATTTGATCCGGATGGTCCCGCCGTGAAGAGGGGCGTCACAAATGCTTAAGGTGACGCCGTCGCAAGACTAACGTGGCCAAGACGAAACCCTAATGACGACGACACGACGGCGTCAAAAATCATAAGGTGACGCCGTCGCAATTGTAATCTTATATATAGAATCCGAATTTTTCGGTTTTAGTATGTAGTCTTTTGGAGTAAAAACCTAAACCGAACCAAGGCTGTCTTGTACAGTATTTTAGGGTTCCAAACCCTAACTTACACCAAGATAAGTGTTTTACTTCATTAATTCAATTATGTCTTCAATTATTTGTGTGTATGCTTGCATGTTCTCCATGTCCGGCTAATATACTTGTGTGTTTGCTTTGGGAATATGAAACTTAATTATTGAATATTGATTGGTTGTCTCTTATCGTAATTGTTAATGATCTAGTAATGCAATAGGTCATTCGTTGTGTAATTAATGCTTGATTAATCTTTGTGAACCTTAGACTATAACATTTAGAGCAGTTGTAGGCTAAACCATCAAAAGAGTGCCTTAGAGTAAGAGTTTATAATTCCTAGAGGTTTTTGTAGACGAGACCCTTTGGTAAGTTCAAAGAGTTAGGGACAAATGCATACCCTACGACTTTAGACACACAACGCGTTAAGAATAAGGACGTGACAATTCAACCATCAATAGGAGATAATTAAGGAGTAATAAAACCTAAGTAAACACATCTTTAAACTATCATACGAGCACACAATAATTAGACATAGACTACATACACCTTATATTATATAAATAGATAAGTAGAGTAATCGGTAGAAATACCAACCCCCCAAATCCAAACCCCGAGTTCCGTACCTTTCCATTTTCTAAAAAAATATAAAAAAGATAAAAAATAATCTTCTTCAACCCCAACCTTAGCATAGTAACTTCTTACTAGCATTCCTATTCCCCTAGAGAACGATATCAATACCCGTGGCTTACCCTAATACTACACGATTAGGTTCCTTTGCCTAGGGTGTTATAAAACTTGCTTTCGAAGAAAGGAAGTTCCTTTGACCCCGAACGAGCGTGTAGCCTTATCAAGTTTTTGGCGCGCTGCCCAGGGAATAGAATAGCTAGTTAGTTGTCCACCTCGTTTAGGTTTCTTTGCTTGATTCCTATCAAGTAAATTTTTTCTCATTTTTAGCTTCCTCGTAGTCTATCCCCCTTCTTTGTGACCTTTGTTCGTAACCCCATCACTTCTCATGATGGAAGGTGATAACCAACTACCATTTCCCCCTACCAACCCCCTTAGACAACTTAGAACTCGCAGTTCCACCAAAACCCTTCTTGAACCGTTTGCAGAACCCGAAAGAGAGCTCAATAGGTGAAGAAAAGCTTTCCATGATTCAGAACCTCAAGGCACTTCCATCAACTTTGATGAAGTCACAACTGACGAGGAGTCCTCTTATTCCCCACAATCCCCTGAAACCATCATCATTGACGATCTGAGCCAACATGGCGAGGAAATTCCCGCCACTTCGGTCAATGGACCCATCAATCCTCCTGAAGCAAAATCCCTCAGGGAATACTCTTCCCCTTTTGCATCTGGATTTACTAGTGCCATTGTCTACCCTTTAGAACAAGTCAATGAGGTATTGCATGCCTCTGACATTTGGCTTATCCAAAATGCATGTAAATTCCATGGATCCCCAGTGAAAACCAATCCACCACATCAAACAATTTTGAAAATTGTTGATGCTATCTATCTTCGACGGAGCATCCAAAGAGACATCTAGACCGGTTTTCCCATTTCTCTTCAAGGACAAGCCAAGGAGTGGCTAGATAAGCTTCCTCCAAGGTCCATTTTCACATGGGAACAACTCACAACCAAGTTCACCAAGAAGTTCTTTCCCCCGGAAGAACTGCATAATTAGGAGCAAAATTCTTCACTTCCATCAAACGGATGGAGAATCTATCATTAACTCCTGGAATCATTACAAAGATCTTATTCAACAAGCCCCACACCATGGTATCAACCTTTGGTTGCTTGTTCAAATCTTTTACGACAATGTCTCCCGTAAGGATCAAAAAGGCATTGACTTCTCAACTGGCCAGAGAATTTCTAATCTCACTGCCGAAGAAGGGTGGAACCGCATTGAGGAATATTCAATACCAAGACAACCATTGGAATGAGCGATAAGCGCTATAAGTATCTCTACTTTCTTGAATGAAAATTTATCATCTTTCGATGATCGGATTAAGAAAGCACAAGAGAAGCTTGCATACCTCACAAAATCGCCAGACCCAAAAAGGTTATTTAACCCATACCTTATATGTGACATTTGTGGAGGGCCACACGAGAGTGATGAGTGTGATGACACACGCCAAGAGAGCGTCTTCCTTTCCAGTCATGATATTTATGATGACCCTTCACTCCTCACATTCTATCAAAATGATGAATGCAACCCTTGGGGCAATCTAAGATGGAAAACTGAAGGAAAGGAGGGATCTGAATACACCATACGTGATGACTTTGAAGAATAACTCGGGCAGTTTACCATAGAAGGGGCCACACTCTTAAAAGGTCTTGAGGGGTTTATTCAAGAGCAGCAAGCTGAATTAGAGAGTCAATTCACCAACCTCCACAAAAGAATAGCGAATCGTGCCCGCCCATCACGATCCGACTTGCGCCATCACTACTCGATCAGGAATTACTACCAAGGATCCCCATCCTAGGAATCCACCACCAGGGAACCTGTGTTAGGAAATGAAGAAATTCTTGAACCTCCTTCAACTCCTCACGATCCCCCTCTACAAACACGGCACACTCCTTAATGACCAACTCTCGCATCTAATTCCTTATCCCTCTCGCTGAAGAATCAAAAGGTCAAGAAGACAATGAGAGAATATTGTCTTATTTAAAACGAGCCTTCGTCAACATACCACTTCTTGACGTATTCTTATCACATCCCTAAAAGCATAGCACATACTTCAAGAGGTTAATATCTAATCGGAAGAAGCTTGAAGGGTTGATTTCATTAGGAGAAGAATGCTCGGCTATCATCGTGAAAGGCCCAAGAAGAAAGAAGATCCGTGCAGCGGTTTCACCATCCCTTGTTCAATAGGGGCACTCTCCATTAAAAATGCCTTGGCAGATCTTGGGGCTAGCATTAACCTAATGCCTCACTCCCTATTCCTCAAACTCGGATATTAAGGACTAAAACCAACCAGGATGAGTATTCAATTAGCTGATCGATCAATTAAATATCCCATTGGGGTTTGTGAAAATGTTCTTTTAAGGATAGGAGAATTCAAGTTTCCAATTGATTTCGTGATTTTAGAAATGGAAGAAGATAACTCAGTCCCAATAATCCTTGGAAGACCTTTCTTGGCTACAGCTCGTGCCATTATTGATGTTCATGATGGTAAACTCACTTTACGAGTGGGGTCCGAGGAGCTTAACCTTCGACATCAAGGATTCTATGAGTCACTCCCCCTCCTACGATCACCCTATTTATTTTGTTGAGGAAGTTGATGAATTTGTTGATGACATAGATGGCTGCATTGATGAGTATCTATTAAGCAATTCATAAATGATGACAACAACACAATAGGCGACAACGAAGAAATTAAGATGGTTGGAGTTGTTTCCTTTACCGCGTAAGGAAGAAATTGAACCCCTTGAGCTGCAAAAGCCAGAAACAAGCTAAAACCATCAATCAAGGAACCCCCTACCTTAGAACTAAAAGATCTCCCAAGCCATTTAGAATACGCCTTCCTTCAAGGAAAGGACCAACTCCCTGTCATCATAAGCTTGTCGCTGACCACTGGACAAAAAGTGAAGCTCTTGGAAGTTTTAAAAGAGTACAAAAGTGGCGTGGGTGTGACATTAAGGGTATTGATTCTGCATAAGCACTCAGCCAAGGATCAACTCGCCGGGAAGAAAGATTACAAACTAGCCGTTCAGCCCCGGAGGTCGCCATCTGGTGCCACAAGAACGACGGTTACTGGTTGTGCGTGTTTGTATCGGTGATTACGAAAGTTAAATGATGCCACCCGGAAAGATCATTTTCCTCTGCCATTCATTGACCAAATGCTCGAAAGGTTAGCCGGGCATGAATACTATTGTTTCCTTGATGGCTTTTCGAGGATATTTTCAAATTCCCATTGCCCCTGAAGATCAGGAAAAGACTACGTTTACATGCCCATACGGGACGTTTGCCTACAAGCGAATGCCCTTTGGGTTATGTAACGCACACCACCTTTCGGCGATGTATGATGGCCATATTCCATGAGTTAATCGAGGACAGCATGGAAGTTTTCATGGATGATTTTCGGTGTTTGAAATTCCTTCGACCTTTGTCTTTCCAACCTTAGGAAGATGTTGAAACGGTGCGAAGAAACTAATTTGGTCCTAAATTGGGAAAAATGTCATTTCATGGTGAAATTGTCTTAGGACATAAAGTCTCGGAAATGGAATTGAAATTCGATAGAGCAAAATCGAGCGATATCCAAACTTCCCTTTCCTACCACCGTTAAAGCCATTCGCAGCTTTCTAGGTCATGCGGGTTTTTATCGAAGGTTTATTAAAGACTTCTCAAAAATTGCCCGGCCAATGACACAACTTCTTGTTAAGGATGCCTTTTGATTTTTCGAAGAATGCAAAGAAGCATTCAACCGACTAAAGAAGGATCTTACTCAGGCGCCTATAATGGCCACCGCTGATTGGTCTCAGTCATTCGAGATCAATGTTGATGCTAGTGATTATGCTGTAGGCCCGTTAACCAAAAAAGAGAAGCATTTTCAACCAATTTACTATGCTAGCAAAACCATGAATGTAGCACAAGAAAATTACACAACCACCGAGAAAGAGCTTTTAGTTGGTTTTGCATTCGACAAGTTAAGGCAATATCTCGTTCGTTCTAAGACTATCGTCTTCACTGATCTCTACGCCCTGCACTACTTATTTTCCAAGCAAGATGCAAAACCCCGACTAATTAGGTGGATTCTATTGCTTCAAGAATTCGACATTGAAATTCGAGATAAAAAAGGGGCTGAAAATCTTGCTGCCGATCATCTGTCACCTTGGAAAATCCTGATCTTGAAACTTCGATCATATACCGAGATTCGCGACTCTTTCCCAGAGGAACGGCTAATGGCCATTAAGAGATTGAGCTAATATGCGGATTATGCTAACTATCTGTCCAGTAGAGTTTTGCCAAACTACATGACCAAGCAAGATAAAAGGAAATTCTTCACTACGCTAAAACATTACTTCGGGATGAGCCCTTCTATTCGCATATGCCCGATCAAATCATTCGGCGTTGCATGGAAGGGGTTGATCGAGGTTGAAAGAATACCATGCGGGACCATCTGGAGGACATCACGGTGTAAATGTCACGGCACGAAAGGTTTTCAATGCCGGATTCTACTGGCCTACTATTTTTCGAGACGTTAAGAATTAGTTCAAACGCGTGTGATGCATGCAGCGATCGGGAAACATCTGCGAAGGGATGAAATCACCTGCAATTATATCCAGTGCGAAATATGATGTTTAGGAGTATATAGACTTCATGGGACCTTTTCCATCATCCGGAGGAAATGAATACATTCTCGTAGCTATTGATTATGTATCTAAATGGGTAGAGGCTCAAGCTCTTAGAACTAATGATGCGAGGGTAGTTATTCATTTTCTTAAAAAGCTCTTCGCACGATTCGGGATTCCCAAGGCATTGATCAGTGATAGAGGAACTCACTTTTGCAATGCTCAAATGGAGAAGGTAATGAAGAAATATGGCGTTCCATATAGATTTTCTACCGCCTATCATCCTCAGACAAATGGGCAAGTAGAAAACACAAATAGGACATTAAAGCGGATACTTGAAAAACAGGTCCACCAGAATAGAAAAGATTGGGCATTCAAACTGGATGAGGCACTCTGGGCATTCAGAACTGCTTACAAAACACCTATCGGAACAACCTCTTTTCGCTTAGTATACTGGAAAGCGTGCCACCTCCCGATTGAACTTGAGCAAAAAGCATATTGGGCACTTAAGGCCTGTAATATGGATTATTCTGAAGCAGGGTCAAATAGGTTCTTACAGCTTCAAGAATTGGATGAACTAAGGTTGGAAGCATATGATATGATTACATACAAGAAAGGGCAAAGAAATGGCATGATCAACGAATAAAGAATCCTAAAGATTTTTTGGAAGGAGATAAGGTGCTCTTGTATAATTCAAGACTGAGGTTATTTCCGGGAAAACTCAAATCGAGATGGTATGGACCTTTTTTAGTAAAGAAGCAGATGAGCAATGGAGCGGTGGTGCTACTAGACCACGATGGGAGAGAATTTACCGTAAATGGACAACGTGTGAAACATTATCAGTTGGATAATAATGATATGGTGAACGATGAAGATATTGTTCTAGAAGAAGGTGGCAGTAATGAAGTTACGTAAGGGCACGACTACGAGTCTAGCTACAAGACTCATAAATAAAGAAAAGCGCTTCGTGGGAGGCAACCATGCTTAATTGTTTTCTTGTTTGTGTGTCATATGTCTTTTATTGATTGCTTATTCTCATGTTTAAATTTGTAAAAATGCTTTATTTTGTTTTTAACCTCGTCTTAATTGCATATAAAGGTATTTTACATAAAGGATAAGTGTAGGGAGGATTAAACACGTTTTCAAAAGCGTTAAACATAGAATAACAATTAATTAAAAAGATATATATGTATGTTTGTTCGTCAAATGCTTGTATCGAGTCATAATGGATGTTTTGCAGAAATTTTTCCAGTTCTAAAGATGTAAATTTTCCAGAATTTTTTCCAGAAAATCGCAGACCAGTTTGTCAGGTAACTTGACGGCGGCAGGATCGCAACCTGACGGCGTCAGGAAGGAGTAAAAACAACAAATTATTTTTTTTCTCGTTTTCTGAGCTACTTATAAAATTTTGGAATTTTTCAGGTCTTAATTTTCCAGAAATTCTGTAAAACATCCATTCCACAAGCGTTATATCCTAGTTTAGAGTAGTCTTGTATATATTATCGCCCTTGATTTTACGCGAAGGTTTTGTTTGTTTCTTCAAGTGTGCAGGTTTAATTTATCAAGAAGAGTTACACATTAAGATTGGAAGGAGCTTTTCGCATACATTCTTCTTGGAAAAGGATTTAACCACTACTTCACACTGCGGATCCTACCGAGCTAATGAGGGGGTATTAGTTTCTTCGTTTTTAATACCTTCTATTATCATAACTTTGATACTTTCGGGGAACATTGGGGACAATGTTCAGTTTAAGTGTAGGGAGGGAAAATAAAACGGGGACTTTGAAACTATGCTTATCCTTGACTATTTGCTTTGTCCAATTGTATTTGTGTAATAAACCATGAGAAAATGTCGGTTAGGGTAATTTTGGCACCAAATTTAAATTTTTTCATGACATATAGGAGTGGGCCATTAGTCTTAACAAAAGCGTCTCACGGATAGGAAGTTGCATGACTAGCACAAAAACCCTTTACCACCTAAATTCCACCCAAAATGTGAGGATCGCCCTTAGATTAGTAGGAATTAAAGCATTCATCTTTAATGCTTAGAGTGTGAACCGGTAGTATTATAGATTCTAGAACTTGTTTTGTGATGCATTCCGAGATCGCTAGTAAGACTACACTTGTGTAGTTAAGAATAACTAAATGATAAGAGGCATTAGGATAACCCTTGTTTGATACCGTAATATAATTACTTCTTCCACATCGGTTGAGTAATTTCCCCACACCCTTTGCGTTGTACTCATTTTTAGTACACGATACCCCTAGTTAACCCCTCCGAGCCTATCCTTTTCGCGGTTCTCGTGATGTTTTGGTTTTCCGGAATATCAATGAAGAGCATTGTTTACACCCCGCCCCCAAATATTCACCCAAATCGCCTTAGCCTACCCTGTATGCACTCACTTTTAGTGCATTATTGTTATCACCCTAAACCCTTAGTTCAAATATCTAATTGCTTGCATGAGTTGCTAAGTCGAGTTATATCCTTTGTATACAGTTTTGGGACGATTGGGACTCATGGGAAAAGTTAGTTTAATGACTGGAAGGGAATGTTAAATTCCCTTATTTGCGTAATAATATACCCCAAGTGTTTTGATCTTTTCAATTCGGGTCAAATTAGTGTTAGAGTAATAAAAAACTCAAGTGTAGGGATGTGCCTATAAATCCCTATCATTTTGATGGAAAAAGAGAAAAAGAAAAAAAATAGAGTGTTAAAAAACGGGCTACCATCCTACATCTATCTTTAAATTTATGTTTGTTTGTTTCAGTTATCTAGAGTTTAGAGTGTCGAGTCTTGGCTTAGCAACGCCATTCTTCGTATGCTTGTAACAATAAGATTTTTGACTTGCCACCACTAAATAGCCTATCCCACCAAACCCTTTGTTTCCCTACCGTTAGCCTAACGTTACAACCCTTTAAAGACCTCTTTGATAGTCTTTCCTAGGTTCTTACGCCAAAGCGATGGAGGTTTGATCTATTCTCAAGCCTATGGTAATCTATGTACTAGGACCGGTTAATGAGTGTTTATCTTCCATTTCCACGTTGATATATTTCATATACACCCGAGAAATGTGAGTATCCAAACACCCCTTGTGAGGTGATAGTATGTAATTTCCGTGCTTGTTATGACTTTTGCGGGGCTTATATGTGTTGTGGACTGTTTTAAACCAATGCTTCATGACCCCTAACTTATAAATTAATTGGCTAAAAGCACATTTGCTTGAGGACAAGCAAATACCAAGTGTAGGGATATTTGATAAGGTTTTAAAATGTACATTTTTGAGGGGTCGTTTAAGCCCTTATTTGATCACTTTTGCATCCGTTATTACTTAATATCGTTCCTTTTCACTTTTTAAGTCTCTTGAAGGCAAATTGCTGAAATGGCACTTATTTGGATGAAAGGCGGATATCTGAAGAAAATGGCCAAAGTCAAGAATCGAGCTCAAACTTTCTAAAACACAAGGTGCGGCGTCACTGCACGCTACTGCGGCGCCGTCGGGGCACTTCTGTGGCGGGACTGTAGCCAAATTGCTTATTTTCAAGTGACGGTGTCAGGCTTTAAAAGAGTAGGCCGTCGCAACTCAGGCGACCTAGATTTGATCGGACGGCGTCGGAAGCTGAAGAGGGCGATGTTACAAGCACAAGGTGGCGCCGTGAATGGCCAGTGCAAACGAAATAATGGCGACTTGACGGCGTCACAAATCATAAGGTGACGTCGTCGCACTTGTAATATTATATATAGAATCCGAATTTTTCAGTATTAGTGTGTAGTCTTTTGGAGTAAAAACCTAAACCGAACCAAGGCTGTCTTGTACATTATTTTAGGGTTCCAAACCCTATCTTACATCAAGATAAGTGTTTTACTTCATTAATTCATTTATGTCTTCAATTATTTGTGTGTATGCTTGCATGTTCTCCATGTCCGGCTAATTTACTTGTGTGTTTGCTTAGGGAATATGAAACTTAATTATTGAATATTGATTGGTTGTCTCTTATCTTAATTGTTAATGATCTAGTAATGCGATAGGTCATTCGTTGTGTAAATAATGCTTGATTAATCTTTGTGAACCTTAGACTATAGCACTTAGAGTAGTTGTAGGCTAAACCACTCAAAGAGTGCCTTAGAGTTAGAGTTTATAATCCCTAGAAGGCTTTGTAGACGAGACCCTTTGGTAAGTTCAAAGAGTTAGGGATAAACACATACCTTACGACTTTAGACACAGGGGCGTGACAATTCAACCATCAATAGGAGATAATTAAGGAGTAATAAAACCTAAGTGAACACATCTTTAAACTATCATACGAGCACACAATAATTAGACATAGACTACATACACCTAGATTAGATAATTAGATAAGTAGAGTAATCGGTAGAAATACCAACCCCCAAATCCAAACCCCGAGATTCGTACCTTTCCATTTTCTAAAAAACATAAAGAGATAAAAAAAATAATCTTCCTCAACCCCAACCTTAGCGTAGTAACTTCTCACTAGCATTCCTATTCCCCTAGAGAACGATATCAATACCCGTGGATTACCCTAATACTACACTACAACGATTAGGTTCACTGCCTAGGGTGTTATAAAACTTGCTCGAAGAAAAGGAAGTTCCTTTTACTCGGAATGACACGTGTAGCGTTATCACGAGACTTCATTACTAGAACCTTGTTGAGTTTATTCCAGTTCTAGCTGTGTCTCAATCCGCACTCTTCCCATGTCTCACTTTTTCTCCTTTTTTCATCATACCTAAGGA